>JAPDVU010000004.1:185640315-186027309 GCA_026230045.1 Corynorhinus townsendii
GTAGTTCCAGAATCGTTACTGTCTCCGAAAAACAAGAGGACGGTAAGAGAAGGACATGATGAGTCTTCAAGCGGGCCGAACCCTGTGCTGGACGTTCTGACGTAAAGGTTGCTCCTTCAGTTCGATGGAATTCAAAGCGCCATGTACTCTCTGCCAATGGTCTCGCTTATTCTCTGGCTAAAGAGGCCCATTGCAACCACAAAGTGAGATGCATCACTCCTTAATAGTCTGAAAGCCCTGGTGTTCTGACTGCCTGGTTTCCACTGTCCTTGATAAAATGTATTTACAGGGAGGCTGATTTCTGATACGGTGGAGGGACCAGGAACCAGGTTTGCCTTCCCATCTGAAACAACTAAAAAGAATGAAAAATGCCCGGCTGGCCGGCATGGCTCGGTGGTTGAGTGTCCACCTAGGAACCAGGAGGTCACAGTTCCATTCCTGGTCAGGGCACAGGCCCGGGTTGTGGGCTCCATCCCCAGTGGGGGGCGTGCAGGAGGCAGCCGATCCACGATTCTCCTTCATCACTGATGTTTCTCTCTCTCTCCCTTCCTCTCTGAAATCAACAAAATTATCTATAATAAAAGGGCAATATGCTAATTAGACCTGATGTCATCCCGGATGTCCTTCGGGACGAAGCTGGGGCTGGAGGGAAGCCCAGGTCCAGGGTGCCAGAGGAAAGCCAGGGCCGGCAGCCAGGGGAAGGAAGACCTACTCTTGCACGAATTTCATGCATCGGGCCTCTAGCATTTTAATAAAATAAAACAAGAAGAATGAGAAATCACGCCTGAAACAATGGTTCTCAGGCGAGAGATCCTCTGTGCTAGAGACGCCCGATGCCCGTCAGAGACGCGGAGCTGAGTGTGAGGCGGCCGTCACGCCAGCACCCCCCTCCCCTCATTTCCAGCGAAAGAGGTGTGACTTCGGAAGAGGTGCTTCTGACCCCAGGCCCACTTCCTCCCTCCGCCCTGCGCGCCCAGCACTGCCCGCAGCAGGACGAGGGGACAAGCTCCCAACCCGAGGGACTACGGGGAACAGGCTCCCCGGGAGTGAAGCTGGCGCACTCCGGAGGGGGTGGGGCCCCGACGTGGCGGGCCCACGGCCACGCGTGGTCTGCAAGGCCGGGCCAGGCCGTCTGCACGTGGTCTGTGGACCCCGGCACCCTCTTCAAGGGCCTGAGCGAGACGCACTCCCTCAGCCACACTCACCATGGGCTCCAGGGAAGGGACTTGGGGAGGAAGGGAACCGCCTGGCTTCAGGGCAGCTCTCCGGGGCCAGCAGAAGCCACTGTCCCTGGTTGAGCATCCCCCCCACACGTCCCCCCACATGCACACACATAATGTGCAGGCCCAGGTGCAGACAGACCAGATCCGAGTCTCCATGAACCTGTTCACACGGCTCTCCCCCGCAAACCGGTGATTCTCCCAGACCCCGGCTCCAGCCCGTGCACAAGCTCCGTGGACTCGTTCCCCGGCTAGTCCACACGCTGGGCCAGCCTGGACTCCTGCGTCAGCCCCCAACAGCGGCAGCCACCTGGGTCCCCAGCACACCCTCCCGGTGCTCCCAGCCCGCGGGCAGGGAAGTCACAGGTGACTCTGGAGCTCTTACTAGGTGGCCTGGGCCCTGCCACCTGCCACCCACCATCTGCCGCCCCCCGCAGCTCCGCGCATGCAGCTGCATGTTCTCCTGGGACCCTGTCTGGGCAGAAGGCGTGGGTAGAACACGGGTGGGGTGGGTGAGAACCCCGTCTCACCGCTGTCACGGCACCCACAAAGGTTCATCTGAAGCAGGTCCCAGTTCTTCCTACACAGAAACCAGGAAGCGAATCTACACCCGCGCCTGGGCAGCAGAGGGGGCCAACACCACAGATGCCGTGGCAAATGGTGTTCGCCAAGTAGCCTTCTGCCGGAAAGAGGGCGCGCTCCTGAGACGCCGAGGCTGGCTGTCACCGGCGAGTCCTGCAGGCCGAGACGTGGTTGAACTCGGAGGCCCCGGTGCTGAAACCCTTTAGAGAAACGGGAGGACCCGCCGAGGGGGCGTGAACCGTCGCCTGCGCCCCGAGCGGCACAGCAAGGACGTAAGGAAGATGCTCCGACTCCTCCCGCAGGAGACGCTGCGCTCGGGCCACCGGAACCCGCGCTGTGAGAGCCAACGGGACGGCGCTGCCGGCTTCGGCCTCCGGGACCCGCAGGCAAGCCCTGCTTCTCCCGAGGCCCCAGTCTGTGGCCCTTGATTTGGCGAAGGTGCACGGAAGTGCCTGCGTCATCCAACCTACAGACCGTGATGTGGCGCTTTCATCCTGAAGGGGAGACCGGGACAGCCACCTGTCCCGATGGACAGCCACCTGTCCCGATGGCTTTAATTCTGAAGGGGAGACCAGGGGACAGCCACCCGTCCCGATGGCTTTAATTCTGAAGGGGAGACCAGGGGGACAGCCACCTGTCCCGATGGCTTTAATTCTGAAGGGGAGACCAGGGGACACGCCACCTGTCCCGGTCACTTTAATTCTGAAGGAGAGACCAGGGGACACGCCACCCGTCCCGGTCACTTTAATTCTGAAGGAGAGACCAGGGGACACGCCACCTGTCCCGGTCACTTTAATTCTGAAGGAGAGACCAGGGGGCAGCCACCCGTCCCGGTCACTTTAATTCTGAAGGAGAGACCAGGGGGCAGCCACCCGTCCCGGTCACTTTAATTCTGAAGGGGAGACTGGGGCAGCCACCCGTCCCGGTCACTTTAATTCTGAAGGGGAGACCGGGGCAGCCACCTGTCCCGATGGCTTTAATTCTGATGGGGAGACCGGGGGCAGCCACCCGTCCCGGTCACTTTAATTCTGAAGGGGAGACCGGGGGCAGCCACCCGTCCCGGTCACTTTAATTCTGAAGGGGAGACCGGGGGCAGCCACCCGTCCCGGTCACTTTAATTCTGAAGGGGAGACCGGGGGCAGCCACCCGTCCCGGTCACTTTAATTCTGAAGGAGAGACCAGGGGGCAGCCACCCGTCCCGGTCACTTTAATTCTGAAGGAGAGACCAGGGGGCAGCCACCCGTCCCGGTCACTTTAATTCTGAAGGAGAGACCAGGGGGCAGCCACCCGTCCCGGTCACTTTAATTCTGAAGGGGAGACCGGGGGCAGCCACCCGTCCCGGTCACTTTAATTCTGAAGGGGAGACCGGGGCAGCCACCCGTCCCGGTCACTTTAATTCTGAAGGGGAGACCGGGGCAGCCACCCGTCCCGGTCACTTTAATTCTGAAGGGGAGACCGGGGCAGCCACCCGTCCCGGTCACTTTAATTCTGAAGGGGAGACCGGGGGCAGCCACCCGTCCCGGTCACTTTAATTCTGAAGGGGAGACTGGGGCAGCCACCCGTCCTGGTCACTTTAATTCTGAAGGGGAGACCGGGGGCAGCCACCCGTCCCGGTCACTTTAATTCTGAAGGGGAGACTGGGGCAGCCACCCGTCCCGGTCACTTTAATTCTGAAGGAGAGACCTGGGGCACCTGCCTTAGAAGAAGCACCAGGAGCTGCTGACGCCGCTGAAAACCACTGAGTTAAAGGGTTTAAAACGGTGACTATTGATCCAAACTACGGAAAAGAAAATGCATTTCCATCCTGTCACTGTACACTCCCTAAGATTATCTTCTGTGAAAGTCTGGTAAAACCTTTATAAATGATACAGATTACCAAGTTCAAATTACTTTACTTTGCGAAACCATGAATCATTTTCACAGCATCTTCGAGATGAAAAGAAAGGCGATTTTTCCATGACATGCTGCATACCATCACCCAGCGCGAGGGAAATGCGGCTTTAACCGCTGAATTCTCGGTTACACACTGGAGAGCTCACCCAGTAAAAGGATGACACATTAAAACAGGATCCCGGGCCTGTTGGCCGGACCAGGCTGGGAAGGGGCGTGGCCTGGGCCGCACAGGGTGGGAGGGGAAGTGTGGGGGTGCCCTCTCCGGGCCTCCCCAGCGCCCAGCCATCCCAGTCTGGACTCAGAACTCAGGCACACCTGCGTCACCAAGAAGGGGCCCCGGACCTCCCGGACCCCACACAGGGGTGACTGTGCTGAAGGAGCCGTCCAAAGTCTTGGTTCTGAATGAGCAGAGGTTAGAGTGGGAAATGCAGGAGACGGGGGAACCCCAGGCCTGGGTGTCCCCGAGCTCCCAGCACGGGCCTGAGGACTGACGGGGCTGGGAGTCCCCTTCCTCTGAAGCAGCGGCCTCGGCTCAGACAGGCAGGGGCTGTGGCCGGTGGCCCTGGGCAGGCGGGTCGGGAGCGGCTGGAGGAGCTGGAGGAGCTGGAGGAGCTGGAGGAGCTGGAGGAGCTGGAGGAGCTGGAGCAGCTGGAGCAGCTGGAGGAGCTGGAGGAGCTGGCTGCCGCTCAGCAACAAAATCCACAAACACCTGAAAGGAAGCATGAACGTGATTGTTAACCCACAAGAACGCCGGCCGTGGGCTCCTAATGTCACAGCCCCGCCCCCTTTTCCTGGACCCGCAGCCCTCCCCCCCTTAGACCCTCCCTCCCCCTTAGACCCTCTCCCCCCCTTGGACCCTCTCTCCCCCCTCCTAGACCCTCTCTCCCCCCTCCCAGGTCCCCCTAAACGTAAAACCACGGAATCAAACCCCAGGGGGATCGCCATCTGGGCAGGAATGAATGGTGTGAGTTCTCGTGCCGTCCAGCCTGGAGAACGAGGCTGTGATTTACCTGACACCCTGACTCTCTTCCTAACCCCAGCACCTGGCTTCCCAAAGTGAGCCCCACTCCGTTGCAGGGGCGACCCCGTGACTGGCAGGTGGGCCTGGTGGACAGGAAGGCTAACGGGTGCCATCTCCCTGCTCGGGGGTGAGGGAGGGGGTGGTAACTATGAGCCAACGGCAGCCTTGAGGCCGGGACCCGGGTGCAGCAGACAGGTGCAGGCCTCCCGCTCGTCACTCGTCACCCGTCCGCGTCCTGGGAGCCGCCAAGGGGGCGTGCCCGGACCCACCTGCTCCAGTGTGGCCGGGGCCAGGGCGTAGCGGCCGATGCTCCCGGCGGCCCTGCTGTCCTCCAGCACCTGGAACAGGTCAGCCAGGCAGGCCCAGCCCGCGGGCACCTGGTACTCCAGCTCGTTCGGCCGCTGCCCCTGGAGCCCAAACAGTGTCACTGACACACCGGCCGCAGCCACCACGCAGGCACCACCGGGCGAGGGCCACCTTCCTGGCCTCCCACGTGGGGCGAGAGGACAGGTGACCGCAAGGCGCACGCCACACAGCGGCCCCGCTTAGCTCCCGCTGGCCTCCCACTGGCCGGCAGCCCAGGGCGCGACTGGGTCCGGGCCTCTGGGGCGACTGGACAGGTCCCTGCGGCACCACGTGCTCTGCCTGGCGGGACCTCCTCCGTCACCGCGGGAATCAGTGGGTCACGGTGGCCGGGCCAGCCCCTCCTGGAGGCAGTGCCGGGGGAGCTGCCAGCCCCCTGGAGCCACGGGCCTGGGGCTGCCGCTGCTCAAGGTCAGCAGGCAAAGCGAGACCTGGACTCAGAGGCCGCAGGTCCCGCCAGTCCTGCGAGAGAGGCTGCCAGTGTGGCCGCACTGCGTCCCGGGGGAGCGGCTCAGCGGCACGGGGGCTGCGGGGCAGGCGGAGCCCTCGGCCGGTCCCACCTCAGCGCACGGAGGAGGTGGTGTTGGCCGCACGGAGGAGGTGGTATCTGTCCTGGATGGAGGGAGCCAGGCCATGAACTGTGCCCAGGACAGGGTGTGACTACAGTCTCCTCGGGGCACCCACCCCGGCCCCGCAGGGAGTCCCTTCTCAGCACCACCAGCTCCCACCCGCTCACATCTGCAGGAGCGAGGCCCAGGTGAGCGGCATCCTGGGGCAACGCAGACGGAAGGAAGCGGGAAGGAGCAAGCACACCCCTAGGAGCCCCCGCAGCAGACAAAGACTCTGCAGAAGGTCCCTTGGACCTACCTTAAGCCGGGCTCCTGGGAAGCGGAGCTGCAGGCGGTCGGAGAGCTCGCGCTGACTTCCTCCCGCGCACCCCCACACGCGGACGGTGTAGCCGGCCCCGAACCTGAGCAGTGCACAGGGAAAGCATGTTACTGCTCGGGACCGAGACTGCGCCTTCTGAGCCCACTGCTCAGGAGGCAGGAAGAGCAGCCACCACTGCAAATGCTGGCGTCTTGGATGCTCAAAAAAATATTCAGGCCCGGCCGGCATGGCTCAGTGGTGAGGCCGGCCTAGGAACCAGGAGGTCACGGTTAGATTCCCGGTCAGGGCACATGCCCGGGTGGTGAGATCAATCTCCAGTGTGGGGCGTGCAGGAGGCAGCTGATCAGTGCTTCTCTCTCATCACTGACGTTTCTGTGTCTCTCTGCCTCTCCCTTCCTCTCTGAAATCAATAATAAAATATATTTAAAGCATATCTATATATATAAAAGGCTAAGTGGCCAACCGTATGTTCATCCAAATGGCCGCCGGCTGGTACATGTGACATGCACTGGCAATTTAATTTTGCATTTTAATTTTATAATACTATGTTATATATACTATTCTGACATGTAATTTTTTGCACTAACGTAATTACCACATGAATCTTTCTTCTAATTTCCTTTCAATATGCACAAATCCGTGCACCGGGCCACTAGTTTATGTATGTGTGTGTGTATATATATATTAGAAATTAATTATAGCCCAGTTATGTAGTTTGCTCTAAGTCAACTTATACTGACACAGAAACGAAGTTAATTTTTTTAAAAACCATCAAATCCTGGCAGCAACACCCATTTGAGAGGAAGGTGAACACGCAAACTGTGAAAGTGAGAGCTGAGGTGGGAGCCGAGCTGCTGAAGCACCCCCCACCACCGCCACCACCCGGGCTGTCAGGTCCGCAGGGACTGAGGTGGGCCGGGGAAGGACAGAGGGACGAGGGAAGGGGAGCAATCAGCCAGCACGGCTGTTATGGAATCAGCCACCCCCCCCCCCCGCTGTGAGACCACCAACCCCAGGAGACTCTGCGGCCCCAGGGAGGACAGCCCTGTGGAGCTGCAGGAGGCCCCACCGGCCTGAGGGAGGAGGACAGCCCCGTGGAGCTGCAGGAGGCCCCACTGGCCTGAGGGAGGAGGACAGCCCCGTGGAGCTGCAGGAGGCCCCACTGGCCTGAGGGAGGAGGACAGCCCCGTGGAGCTGCAGGAGGCCCCACTGTGGCCCCAGGGTGGACAGCCCCGTGGAGCTGCAGGAGGCCCCACCGGCCTGAGGGAGGAGGACTGCCCCGTGGAGCTGCAGGAGGCCCCACTGTGGCCCGAGGGAGGAGGACAGCCCCGTGGAGCTGCAGGAGGCCCCACCGGCCTGAGGGAGGAGGACTGCCCCGTGGAGCTGCAGGAGGCCCCACTGGCCTGAGGGAGGAGGACAGCCCCGTGGAGCTGCAGGAGGCCCCACCGGCCTGAGGGAGGAGGACAGCCCCGTGGAGCTGCAGGAGGCCCCACTGGCCTGAGGGAGGAGGACAGCCCCGTGGAGCTGCAGGAGGCCCCACCGGCCTGAGGGAGGAGGACAGCCCCGTGGAGCTGCAGGAGGCCCCACTGGCCTGAGGGAGGAGGACAGCCCCGTGGAGCTGCAGGAGGCCCCACCGGCCTGAGGGAGGAGGACAGCCCCGTGGAGCTGCAGGAGGCCCCACTGGCCTGAGGGAGGAGGACAGCCCCGTGGAGCTGCAGGAGGCCCCACTGGCCTGAGGGCCACAGCTGAGGAATCAGACAGTGACTTCCCCAAACCCGTGGGCCTCCCAAAGCCTCGTCATCCCCCTGCTACAGCCCAGGAGCCGGGCATGGGCGCATAACAGCGCCTCCATGCTGAGTGCAAAGTGCAGCTTCAACGCCTGCGCTACAAAGTAAGAACAGCCACAAGACAGTAACCTAGTCCATCTCCCAGGCACCAGCAAAGGGGATGACCTGAACCTGCAGCAAGCAGCAGCTCGGAGGTGATCACGATCAGGTCGGGATCAATGAGACAGAGAGAGAACATCGATGAGCCAAACCCTGGTTCTTTCCAATGAGCAGGGAGACTCACAAGCCTTAGCCCTGCTGACCAGCAAGACGACAGAGACTCCGACTGCAGGATCAGGCTGGGAGCGGGACTACTCCCAGCCTCACGGGAGGAAGCGGGGAGGAAATGAGCCGCCGCGTCTCCGTGCATCGCGGTTCGGCCCACGCTGCCGACCCCGACCCGGGAAGAGAGGGCACAGAAACACACTCGCCACAGGAGACGCGATTAAACTGCTGGTCGACACCGGCCAGGAAGAAAGTGCCAGGCCGCCGTGGCGTCACGAACAGAAGGCAAGTTTCTCTCCAGGACACAAAGGGGAACCCACACGGACCTCACACGTCACGCGGGAGGGTGGCCGGCCCAGCAACACCCACCCGGGCCCCGGGAAAGTGGCCTTCGCTCCCCAACACGGCGGCACAGGCCGAGCACCCAACAGGGCTTTCTCCACAAAATAAAAGCATGGTCACCTGACGTCTACGGCTGTTCGACACATCGCTGCCTGCTGATTAACGTTAAAAACATGGAACAAGGAAACCAAGAAGAGATTTACCGACTTAGTAGACGAACCTAAAAACACAGGTTAAACAAGGTAAAAGGAAAAGAGACTCTGAAAACAGTCCGGGCAACCCCGGGTTTTTAAGACGTTATATCGGGACATAAAACACTCATCACAGAAACTGATGAGGACATCGCTAACATTCCAACAAGGAGCGGAAAGAGAACATGAAGAGGCGGAGCCAGGAGAGGCTGCGGGAGGCCTGGGCGCCGAGGTGCCTTCGGCTTCGCCTTCAACCGGGAGCACCCCGGGCGCCCGGCTCCCGCTCTCCCACCCCGGGGAGGCCTTCCGCGGCCAGCACGTGCCTGCCTCGCCCTGGGCTAGGGGCACGGGCACAGCCTTGCAGGACAGCCTGTCCAGTCTTCATCTCGGCTCTGCATGGCACTGCCACCCTCCCGGTGCCCACAGTGGGTCCCTGTCCCCCGGGAAGGAGACAGCAGGGAAGGGCCAGGCCCCGAGCTGAGGCCATCATCACCCCCCGCCGGGCCTTCACCTCCTTCCGGGGAGGAGCCACCTGGCCGGGCTGGCGGGAGAGAAGCGGACGTACCTGTCCTTGATGTGCTGGGGGGTGCCCAGGCACCTGAAGCTGCCGTCCACCATGATGGCGAGCCTCGTGCATAGGGCTTCGCACTCCTCCATGCTGCAGGGAGGAGGGAGCATGTCAGCAAAGCAGCGAGACGCTGGCCCGCAGGTCATAGGTCAGCTGGCACCCACACCCGCAGGTCAGCCGGCCCGCAGGTCAGCCAGCACCCACACCCCAAGTCTGCCAGCCCCCAGGTCAGCTGGCCCGCAGGTCATCTGGCACCCACAGGTCAGCTGGCCCGGTCAGTCATTACCTATACCCACAGGTCAGCCGGCACCCACACCTGCAGGTCAGCTGGCACCCACAGGTCATGGGTCAGCCAGCACCCACACCCATAGGTCAGCTGGCACCCACACCCACGGGTCAGCCGGCACTCACAGGTCACAGGTCAGCCGGCATCCAGTCAGCATCACAGGGAGCACCTCTGAGTGGTGGGCACCGCCCCAAATTAACCAAGCGCCTGAGCGTTTCCAGCCCAGGAAGCGAGGTGAGATCCACGAGAGCCTTCCAGCAAACGCACAAAGTGCGACCCAGGGGAGGCCCCTCCCAAAGCGGTGACAGTTACGGAAAGAAACGAGTTCCCGGATGCACTTAAATGAAGACTGCAGTCAGTGGAAAGATGCATTAACAAAGGAAAGAACAGATATTTTTATGGTGGGGAGTCATACAGAATTATTGTAATATAAAATATTATAGGTAACTTTAAGTGTTATAATAAACACTAAATGTGATTATAATAAACATTGAATGTGGTTAGTAAATAAACTGTATAAAAGTGTTTACTACATCCTATATAATACAGAGGTAATATGCAAATTGACCCTCATGCCCTCACAAGATGGCTGCCTACGACCAGGCCAGCAGGGGGGTGAAGGACCAACAAACGAATGAACAGCAGGCTGCATGGGGTGACCAGGCCGGCAGCGGGGGCGGTTGTGGGTCACCAGGTCATGGGGGGGGGGTTGTGGGTTACCAGGCCATCGGGAGGGGGGGGCGGGCAGTTAGGGGCGACCAGGCCAGCAGCGGGGGGGCAGTTAGGGGCAACCAGGCAGGAAGGCAGGTGAGAGACTGGGAGCCAGCGGTCCAGGATTGTGAGAGGGATGTCCCGGGGATCGGGCCTAAACCAGCAGTTGAACATCCCCCAAGGGGTCGCGGATTGGAGAAGGTGCAGGCTGGGCTGAGGGGGACCCGCCCCATGCATGAATTTTGTGTACCGGGCCTCTATTATAAAAGTAAATATGTGATATTTAATATACAATATAATGTAACATATAATGTAATATAAATAACAATGTAATTATAATTAACTTTGTAATATAAATTAATATTACTTTGATACAAAATATTTAATGAAGATTTATAATTTTAATCGTATTCTTATAATTATATAAAACATAACATCCTATCTAATGAAGAGGGAATATGCTAATTGACCATCACTCCGTCACAAAGATGGCTGCACCCACAGCTGAAGCCAAGTTCCCTTAAGGAGCCTGAACAAGCAATCAGCAGGGACCTGAGGCTACACCCTCCCCTCCCCCATGGGGCTTGACAGGGGACCTCAGGCCACGCCCCCCACCCGGGCCCCAGGCTGGGGGACCTCAGGCCATGCTGCCCACCCGGTGGGGCTTGACAGGGGACCTCAAAGTGAGCTTCCCATCCTGGTGCCAGGCCAGGGGACCTGAGGCTATGCCCCCTGCTCGGTGGGGCTTGACAAGGGTGGGACTGGCCAGGCCTGGATCTAGCCCAATGGGGGGTCTGGGTCTCACACGATTTTGAGGTGCATGTGGGTGGGTGGGGACTTGACTCTGGGTCCCCCTTTTAGTGTGCATGAATTTCACGCACCCGGCCACTAGTTAATTGTAATAAGCCTATGGTACCATGCCCATCAACATTTTATCACTCCAGATGAGAAATTTAGGGCAATTCTCACGTCTATCTTCAGAAACATTTCTGAGAGGCAGGAAGACTGGGAGGGCAGGGGGGTGGACCTGTTTAGGGACCACATCGCATGGGGCTGGGACGGTGACAGACGTCGCGCACTAGGCACTGCAGGGTGGTCATGGTCACTGGGCCAGGAGAGGGTAGCACCGAGGAGACACTAACATCTCAGAATGTGCGTGGCCTGAGGACAGGGAGGAGGCGCCGGCCTGGCCAGCCCTGGACTAATTGTAGCTCCTCTCCGTGACAACGTCCCCAGGACCAGGGTCAGGAGTGAGGAGAGGAGGGCATCACTGAGGCCGTCCTGCTGGCCACGGCAGGCCCTTGGACCTCTGGGCGTGGACGTGGACAGAGGCATGACCCGAGGCCAGGCCACCGCTGTGAGCAGGGGACGCAGGAGGAGCTGCCGCGGTGGGTCCTCTGGGACGGGCGGGAGTCATGTGAAACGGGGCAGCAGGAGGGAGTGTGTCATGTGACACCGGCGCCCAACCTCAGAGCCCCGCCCTCCTGGGCCTGCGGCAGCCTGGGAGGGCAGGGTGCAGTTTCCAGAATTGGCCAGCAAAGGGGTCATGTCAGGCAAGAGTGCATTTGTCACATTTCATTTGTTTAGAGGTGAAATTCTGTTTTCTGAAGAGCAAACCAATCCAGAAAGTTCTAAGAAAGGCAGAACTTCTGGCCACAGCCAACTGAGGGACCTGACAAGTCCCTTCCCCCAAAACCACTCTCATCGGGGCAAAATGAGCACCAGCAGCCATTGCAGAATTCTGCACATTAACCAAGGCATAGCCCCCGAGAAACGCAGCTGACAAGCTGCTCAGCCAGGGCAGGAAGGTCTGCTCTGAGGCCTGCAGCTTCCCCACGCGGCTCTGAGAGTCAGGCACGAGGACTCATGGCTGAGCCACTGTGCAGTGTCCACGCCCCATCCGTGGTCAGTACCGTGACTGTCCTAGAGCCGAGAGGACAGCTAGCGCCAATGGCTCCAGCCCCGGCCTGAGCTGGGCTCTGCTAGGCGACACGGTGGGGTCAGGCCCACACACACCTGCTAGGCGACACGGTGGGGTCAGGCCCACACACCTGCTAGATGACACGGTGGGGTCAGGCCCACACCTGCTAGGCGACACAGTGGGGTCAGGCTCACGCCTGCTAGGCGACATGGTGGGGTCAGGCCCACACACCTGCTAGAGGACACGGTGGGGTCAGGGCCACAAACACCTGCTAGGCGACACGGTGGGGTCAGGCCCACACACCTGCTAGATGACACGGTGGGGTCAGGCCCACACCTGCTAGGCGACACAGTGGGGTCAGGCTCACGCCTGCTAGGCGACATGGTGGGGTCAGGCCCACACACCTGCTAGAGGACACGGTGGGGTCAGGCCCACACACCTGCTAGAGGACACGGTGGGGTCAGGGCCACACCTGCTAGGCGACACGGGGTTGGACCCACACACCTGCTAGGCGACACGGTGGGGTCAGGCCCACACCTGCTAGGCGACATGGTGGGGTCAGGCCCACACACCTGCTAGATGACACGGTGGGGTCAGGCCCACACCTGCTAGAGGACACGGTGGGGTCAGGGCCACACCTGCTAGGCGACACGGTGGGGTTGGACCCACACACCTGCTAGGCGACACGGTGGGGTCAGGCCCACACCTGCTAGACAACATGGTGGGGTCAGGCCCACACACCTGCTAGAGGACACGGTGGGGTCAGGCCCACACCTGCAAGGCTGCACCCCATGGGGCAGGGCAGAGCCTGAGCAGCCACACACTCCATGTTGGTCCCAGGCTCTCCACACACATCTCGGGGACCAGAGAACCCAGGAGGAAGCAGGCCTGGGCCAGCTAGGAACACCTGAGCCCGGGGGCCCTTCCCTGTCCACACGCAGATTCCCTGCCCGGGTCAGAATCCTGTTGCTCGAGGTGGCTGAGCACAACCTCTGCCCAGGAGGCGGCTGTGAAAGCTGGGAGGACCTCAGAATCTAGGCTTTAAAAACGACAATGACACTGCCCGGCCGGTGTGGCTCAGTGGATAGAGCACTGGCCTACAGACGGAGGGGCCCAGGTTCCATTCAGGCCAAGGGCACAGGCCTGGGTTGCGGGCTCGATCCCCAGTGGGGGGCGTGCAAGAGGCAGCTGATCAATGGTTCTCTCTCATCATGGATGTTTCTCTCTCCCTCTCCCTCTCTGAAATCAATAAAAGGATATTAAAATAATAATAATGAAAATAAATAAATAAGAATGACAACGTTTGGAAACACACTTGGCGGAGGCGTCGGGGAGTTTCGGAGACTGAGCCCAGGCACGGAAACCCCACAGACACACAAACGACCCACAAACACCTGGCAACGCCAGCCCTCGGAGAGGGGAGGAGTCGGGTCCGGAGGTGGACGTTTGTTACCTAGAACGCCCCTTCTCCACAAACCGGAGCCAAGAAGAAACAAAGAACGCCGGCCGTGGCGGGCTCAGGCCACGGCACAGCGCCATCTCCACGTGCCCCGGATGCCAGACGAGCAGGCTCGCCAACGAGGCCCCGGGGAACGCGCCCGACGGCCCAAAGAAGCCACGTTTAAAGAGCCACAGAGCCGTCTGACCCCGGCGTCACAACGACCCTCACAACAGGGATTCCGAGGGAGACGGACGGGCGTTCCTCTTTAAACGAAAGGAAGGGCAAGCTCTCCGGTGAGCAGTGCCCGCAGGGCCACCCGCACCCGAGACGGAGGAGACTCAGTGACGGAGAAGATGACGGACAGAGATGGTCAATCCGAGACGAGAGGAAAACGGGGCTGAGAAGGAAGGACAGAAACCCCTGACCCGTGGGCCCCGAGAGGCCTGCAGCCAGCGTGGAGGGAGAGCCCGCGCCCGGCCCTCTCCGGGGACTTAGCAGCCCAGCACGCGCGCACTGGCCGCGAGCGGGCTCCGTGCGGCCCTCATCCGGGCGCTGCGCGGCCAAGGAGGCTCTGACGTTAATTACAAGGTGGGTTCTGAGAGGAAGAGACTAGGAGACCAAACTCAGGGCTGCGGTCTTCATGTCAGCTCGTCTTCCTGCTGGGCACCTGGCCTGAGACGGAGGGACCAGCGGGCCCAGGGAGCCCCGAGGGCCCAGCTCTCCGTGACCTTGGACCGAGCAGACAGGGAGCTCCGGAGGGCCCAGCTCTCTGTGACCTTGGACCAAACAGACAGGAAGCCCCGAGGGCCCAGCTCTCCGTGACCTTGGACCGAGCAAACAGGAAGCCCCGGAGGGCCCACCTCTCCGTGACCTTGGACCGAGCAGACCCTAGGTGTGGATTCCAGCTGTACACCCGCTGGCCGTGGCCGTGGCCCTGGCTGTGCAGCTCACCTGTCCCGGGGTCAGTGAGGGCACAGGCTGCTGGGGACGCGGAGGACCCCGTGGGCACCGCGGCCCGCTCCCGGCTCACCTGTGCGAGGTCAGCACCACGGTGCAGCCCTCCCGAACTTCCTGGGTGATCGTTCTCCACAGGAGCCGCTTCGAGCGGGGGTCCATCCCTGAGCTGGGCTCGTCCTGAAGGGAAGAAACAGCGATGGGCCAGGGCCCGGCCATGGGGAGCCCGCTCCGGCTCCGGGGCCGCTGTCTGTGCCGCCTCACCGTGCTCCCCACGGCACCTCCTGGCCAGCGCCTCCGCGTGGGACAGAGGAGGGAGCCCCTGAGGCTCTAAAACGCACCCTCAGCTGCGATACAGTCTCAGAAGGAGACACCCGAGGAGGTGTGGCGGCAGGAGGAGGCCCCATTTGCTCTCAATGCCAAGTAGCCCCCGTTCCTGGCCGGCTTCTCGGCCACAGCCCTCCGGACGTTGGTGAGGGAAACGCCTGCCCACGGGAGCATCTCTGGCTGCGGGTCAGGGAGCCCCCAACACAGGCGTCTCCCAGGCTCAGGCTGCGCTCGGCCACGGGCAGGCGGCAGGGGGGTCTGGACAGCAGCCCCGCCACGTGGCCAGGGCGCTCCTCTCCCTGAGACTGTGCGACAGGGGCCACAGCCAGCGCAGCGCAGCGCCCTGGGAAGGGACCCGAGGGACACTAACTTCCTGTCAGAGCAGCAGCACGGACTCGTGAGCCCCAGAACCCCACTCGCGGTCTGCGGCCCGAGATGGAAAAGGCGGTGACCGCTGGGCAGAGGGCAATCACAGGTGGACCTCAGCTCCGGGTGAACTCGGGTTTTTAATGCTGTTCTTCACGCTACAGTCCACTGACGCTTCAGTTTGACAAGTGAAAGGGACCATCGAGAAATAAACGTGACTTGGGTACACTCCCAGGGACCTGTCCGACTGTGGGGGACGCTGACCCCCTGAAGAGTGATACTTCGAACCCGCCGGGCAGCCTGGGACCAGCCCCCTGGGGCCCCGGGGAGGCTGACCCCGCTGACACCCCGCGGCTCACCAGCAGGAGAAGGTGGGGCTTCCCCAGCAGGGCCAGGGCTGCGGACAGCTTCCGCCTGGTGCCCCCGCTGTAGGTGGCCACCGGCTTGTCCACGTGGGCCCCCAGCTGTAAGCGCCTCACCAGGTCCCCAGCCACCTGGAGGAGAGGAGCCTGAGAACCCACTCACGGGCCCGGGCCCGCCCCTCCGCCTCCGCCCTGTGCCCTTCCCCCCACCCTCCTCTCCCCCCCCCCCCCCCGCTGGGTGGTGAGAAAGAGCAAGGCTCACTGAGGCTCCACGGGGCGCTCTGGGCCTGTGTCTGGGTCCTGGGGCCTCACCTTGGGGATGCGCGGCCCCGGGATCCCACGCAGGCGGCAGTAGTAGCGCAGGTGCTCCCAGCCTGTCAGCGGCTCGTCCAGCGCGTCCTGCTGCGGACAGTAGCCCACGCGCACGCCGGCCGCTCCCGCGGAGAACAGCGGCACGTCCTCCCTGCAGAGAGAGGCGGCCGTCAGCGAGCCCCACGGGGACGGGCCGGGTCTGCTCGGCCTCCCAGGAGGGCCCAGGGGTCTGCCTAGTGGGAGGGACTCGCAGCAGGTGGGCTCCCACCTGAGCAGCAGCTGCCGTCAGGCTCCGGCCACGGCTGGGCTGCGTGTGTTATGGGAAACCGTGAGAGCGCTGAGCCGCCGTCATGGTGTCTCCCCATCAAGGCAGTTCACAGGAACCCCTGGTTCACCGGTGACTAAACTATCGTTCGGTGTCAGGTCTTAACTTAATGCATTAAACCGGGAAAGAGCACTGCTCCTTGCGCTGGAACCTTAAAGGGCAGGGGCTTCGATGGATGGTGTCGGAATCACGTGCTTCCATCCAGAGGACGTGCCGTGAGCCGTGAGCTGCGTGGGCAGGCAGGTACATACACCGAGTGCTTAACACTCCGTTGTGTCCTAGTCGCCCATTTAATTCCTTGAATACCAATGTACAATTCGCATTACGAATCATCGAGGTTGAAACTGTAACGAACGCAAGGGAGCTTTAGCTACAACTGAAGGAGTTGCACAGACATGTGGCCTAGGAGGGGCTTGCCGACCGTGATGGAGATGAGCGTTCGTGGCTGCTTTCGAGAGCAGCGACGTGACTTTCATTTCCAAGTTATTTTATAAACGACGGACCGAGATTGCAAAGGAGACAGCCTCCCAGGGATGGGGACATAAACCACGTTTTGTTTCCTTTTGAATGGATTGTTTTGTCCTTTTGTGCTTGTACACAGAGACGTTACAAAACACAAACAAAAGCGGCGCGCTGGGAAGGGACCCGAGGGACACTAACTTCCTGTCAGAGCAGCAGCACGGACTCTTGAGCCCCAGGACCCCCCTCGCGGTCTGCGGCCCGAGATGGAAAAGGCGGTGACCGCTGGGCAGAGGGCAATCACAGGTGGATCTCTGCTCTGGGTGAACTCGGGTTTTTAATGCTGTTCTTGACGCTACAGTCAACAGACACCTTCGGACTCCTGTGACAGACAGCAGGGAAAACCGACAGCACAGCCGGAGAGCTCTGCTGCCACACAGCAGCTTCGCCTTCACACAGCCACCCGGATCTGCAGCACGACTCACTCCATTCACACCACACACACTCCCTCAACCAAACTCTCTGTTTACAGGTCTTGCACATAATTAGTTTGAAACATTGACTTGTTTCCACTGATATGGACTAACCTAAGTGTAACTGTATCCCCTGCCTGCAAGCAGCAATAGTGTTACAGCTGAGAGCCAATAGGCAACACTGTTACAGCCGAGAGCCAATAGGCAACACTGTTACAGCTGAGAGCCAATAGGCAACACTGTTACAGCTGAGAGCCAATAGGCAACATAGTTACAGCTGAGAGCCAATAGGCAAGATTGTTACAGCTGAGAGCCAATAGGCGACATAGTTACAGCTGAGAGCCAATAGGCAACATTGTTACAGCTGAGAGCCAATAGGCAACATTGTTACAGCTGAGAGCCAATAGGCGACATAGTTACAGCTGAGAGCCAATAGGCGACATAGTTACAGCTGAGAGCCAATAGGCAACATTGTTACAGCTGAGAGCCAATAGGCAACATTGTTACAGCTGAGAGCAGATAGGGACAGGGGACCGCCTGGCGGTTAAACATGGAGGTTGGAAAGGAGTGAGGCAGACAAGGTTTCCTGTCTCCCACATTCTTCACCTCAGTTAGGAGAGGGGATCACTCTTAAATGAGAGGAGCATCCTGTGACTGGACAGGGAGGCTTTCCTGTGAGACAGCACTGAACCTTCATTCACACCCTGAGTTGTCATCCCCCAGGACACAGACGAGGGGAGGCTGGGAAAGCGGCCCGAAGGAGCAAAGGGACAGGAAGCATGGCAAGCTCTGTGACCTCTCCCATGTCTGTCAGAAAGAGCCCAGAACAATGTCACCAAAACACCCCCCGAATCCCTCACACTGAGGGTGACTGGAATCAGTTATCTTGCAACTGGATAAGTAAGAAGGGGAATAATGAGCATCCATCTGTCCTTTTTCATATAACTATAGCTCTGAGTAATCAAATAAAACATAGTGAGAACAACTCATAAAATTATTCAGGCTCAGAAGTGAAGACCAAGTGAGCCGGAGCATCGCCATGCTGCAATCCTCAGTGAATGACTGGCTGCATTAACCAGACGGCAGGCTTCCAAGCTGCCCCCACCGGAAAAGGAGTGAAGACAGGCCGGTGCCTCGGGTGGGAGGAGCAGTGCAGCTGCGGTTGGTTCTGCCAAAGGATTAGCCTGCGGGGCTGGGTCACCCTTCCTCACCCTCAGGCAGCCAGCCACATGGACAGAGCGCTCTCCAGGCCCAGGGCCAGGACCAGCAAGTAGATTGTAAAGAAAGGAGGGGGTGGAGAGAGGGACCCTGAGAGCCAGAGACTCAAAGCCACGCCAAGTGTTGGCAAAGGAGCGAGATTAAATTGTGGTGTCTTCGGACACCCCTGGTAATGAAGCCACACAGAATCTACTGGGTGGGAATGGGCGAATAATACACAAAATGGCATTTTTTAAAACCAGGATGTGTGTTACCCAGAGGGGAGACCTGACCGGAAAGGGATTTAATGGATGGTCTTGTGCTGTTTCTTGAGCTAGTACAGATTATAAAGAATGTTACTTTGTGAAAACATATCAAGATGTTCTTTTCTATATGTAACTTATACTCCAATACTTTTAAGGAATTTCAAAAATCTTAAGCCAATTTCATTGACTGTATTCCTTATGCTATACTGTGCATCCCCGCATATACCTGAAATTAATATAAAGTATAAAAGAAAACAATATTAAGCCAAGAAACACAAGATTTGAGCATCTAGAAATACTCCTACATGTAAATTTTTGAAAGACTAAATCAAACTTATATGTGTCATTTAGAGACTATGACACCAGTAATGTCACTTATCAAATTTTTAGGATCCAGGTTAAGCTGTACCAAGAATATTTATAAACTTAATGATTTGATAATTTATTTTTGAAAGATTTTAAAAGTCATTCAAATCAACAGCTCAAAAACAAAACAAGACTGAGAAAAGCATGGTGGAGAGCTTAATGAGAATGACAACGTTTCATAAATTTGGAAACTAAGACTTGAATTGCTGAAGAAATTCAATCATTCATTCTTGTTAAAGTAAAATGGTTAAAACTGAGAAAGTATACAGATAATTTTATATGAAATCTCACACATATTGGTATATGGATAGAATGAAAATACGAATTTTATGATAATTATGACTCTATTGAAAAATACTGAAAATTTTTAAATTGAGTTTTTATAAGAAAATACAAATTGTCAAAATACAATGAAAATAAGAATAATTTAATAGTAAGGATTGGAAATGAAAGCTTTTAACAATAAACTAGTTTTTCTTATGACTCATAAATTTAAAATATTACGTGAAATTCAGAAAATAAGAAAGATTTAAACCCATGAGAAAATAGCGTTTACTGCAGAAAGGGAAGGACAGATCAATAATCAGAAATGTTTTCTTTATGATACTAGAGGCCTAGTGCATGAAATTCATGCCTGGGGGAGGAGGAGTCCCTCGGCCCGGCCTGTGCCCTCAGGGGATGTCTGACTGCTGGTTTAGGCACCCCCCTCGCAATCCGGCACGCTGCATGCACCAGTGACCACACTTTTCATGCAGGTGAGAGGCATCTGGCTGTTGTGTGGGCAGCTACATTTTTCGCCCTGATTATGAAAAGTAGGACATAACGTGATCCTTCTGAGGCAGCAGTGCCATTTCCCCATGTGATAGGAGGAAAAGCTGAAGCAGAGAGAAGGTAAGTAATTGGTTCTGTCACACAGTCGTAAGTGTCAGGATCAGGGCCGACCACAAAAGTGTAAGCCAGAGCCCACACATGTCATCGCTGCATCCTCCTGTTTCCTCAGTGTCAGAGCAGCCTTGCCAGGTTTTAATGTTTAAATCTAAGAGACTGTTCCCAATCCACAGGGTAGGGTCCCTAGGCCTGGCCGGCAATCAGGGCGCATCTGTGGGGTGACAGCAGGCAAGGCGATCAGGGATTCCCTGTTGGCACCCACCTTGGCTGGCGGCCTGGTGCCACCCACTCACCGGCCCCACCCCCACCCCCACCCCCCACCCCCACTGTCGCCACTGGTCACCTCCCTCTGCCGGGCGACTGGCGGGCGGGATGATGGGGGGGCCCCGCTGCCACCCACCTTGACTGGCAGCCTGGTGCCATCCACTGGCCGGCTCCACCCCCCATTGCCGCTGCTGGTCGCCTCCCCTCTTGGGGGCAGTGCACGTCACAGGACTGGTCATTCGCCAGTTGTCCTGCGTTCGGTTGATTTGCATATTAGGGTTTTATTATATAGGATAACTACGTGGAAAGAAAAAGAACTATAAAATATGAATGCTGAATTGATAAATTAAAATTTTTCCTTAAAGAACTTTTAATAAAATTGCAAAATAATATTTCCTTGAGATAAGAAATATTATGCACATAATTGTCAAACCAGCACTCTCAGTAAAACAGAAGCGCTGCACGGGAGTACTCAGACGCACTGCAGTCGGCATGCTTTGACAGCTTCGGGGAGAACGACGGGAACGGGGTCAGAGGCGCGGCCAAGGGAGAGAGACCGGTCTCCCGGTTACTGAGAAGCGCACGGCCTTCTGGGTGGAACATGGGGGCTGGCGAAAGACATTCCAGAGGCAGATGTATCTCAAGAGGTTTGCAGCCCCTGTCAGCCCCGGGGGATCTGAAGCTGAATTGGCCAGTGGAGGCAGAGGGCCCGTCCCCCCACACACCCATCTCCTGCCCAGCTCAGGGACAGGCCGGCGAGCAAACACCCCCCACCTGCGCCTCAGCCAGATGCCCTGCTCCCCCACCTGCAGACCTGCGCCGGGCGGAGTCCCGACTCGGGCGGCTCCGTGGAGGCTCTGCCCGAGGAGGGAGCGGAGGACATCGGGGAGCAGACCTATGCCCGGATCCTGGCGTCGGGCCCTGGGCTCCAGGGTTAGCTCCCGGCAGGAAGGGGGTGAGGGCTCTTACCCCGCGGGTGTCCTGACCACGGCGTGCCCCGCGCTCGGGGCCTCGTCCCCGCTCAGCATCTTGAAGGTGGTGCTCTTCCCGGCCCCGTTCACGCCCAGGAGCCCGAAGCACTGAGGAGGGAGGAGCGGACACGCCGGTGTCAGGCGGCACCCGCTCCGAGCGGCTCCGCGGCTTCCGGTGCTCTTCTAGCTGGAAAGCAGCCTCGCGCACAGAGCGGCCGGCGGCTGCAGGGGGTCCAGACAGGCCACGGCCTTGGAGAGGAAACGGACGACAGGGACCCCGTGGGGAAGCGCAGGGCCACGCAATGCCGCTCAGCAGCTCCCAGCGTCTCCCTTCAGGGACTAGTATGTTGTAAGGCACAGCATGTGGTCACCACTGCCCCCCAGCTCACCACTGCCCCCGGTTCACCACTGCCCCCAGCTCACCACTGCCCCTGGCTCACCACTGCCCCCCAGCTCACCACTGCCCCCGGCTCACCACTGCCCCCGGCTCACCACTGCCCCTGGCTCACCACTGCCCCCGGCTCACCACTGCCCCCAGCTCACCACTGCCCCTGGCTCACCACTGCCCCCCAGCTCACCACTGCCCCCGGCTCACCACTGCCCCCGGCTCACCACTGCCCCCCAGCTCACCACTGCCCCTGGCTCACCACTGCCCGCCAGCTCACCACTGCCCCCGGCTCACCACTGCCCCCGGCTCACCACTGCCCCCCAGCTCACCACTGCCCCCGGCTCACCACTGCCCCTGGCTCACCACTGCCCCCCAGCTCACCACTGCCCCCCGGCTCACCACTGCCCCCCGGCTCACCACTGCCCCCCGGCTCACTACTGCCCCCCAGCTCACCACTGCCCCCCGGCTCACCACTGCCCCCCAGCTCACCACTGCCCCCCGGCTCACTACTGCCCCCCAGCTCACCACTGCCCCCTGGCTCACCACTGCCCCCCGGCTCACCACTGCCCCAGCTCACTGCGCCAGAGCACTTTCTAAACGGTTCTCTGCCTCCCTCCCGCCTCCCTCCCATGTGGCGCCTCCAGGTCTGCTCTCCGGCTCCCAGCACCAAGCCAGCTGTTGGCTCAGCCATGTTGTCTCGTATGTCACATCAGCCAGTGAAGGCAGAAGGGCCTGTCCCCCGAACACACCCCATTTCCTGCCCAGATGAGTGAGAGGGGGACAGCAAGCAAACACCCCACCATCTGCTGCCTCCGCAAGGTCCCCTGCACGTGAAACCCTGTTCCTCCCCGGCACCTGGTCCTCCCCGGCACCTGGTCCTCCCCGGGCACCTGGTCCTCCCCGGCACCTGGTCCTCCCCGGGCACCTGGGCGCCGGCCCTGAGCGCGCTCCTAGTGGCGGTGACGTGGTCTGGTTCCCCCATCTCCCTCCGAGGCACCCATTCCTGACGGCGACCTTCAGTCTGCGGCTCCAGGGCCTCCTGCCTCCGGGAATCTCGGACACTGACTTGTGGGCTCTGCTGCCACCCCACTAGCTATCCGGGGACCAACCGCATCCCGCTGGGTGGCCGTGGCTCCCTGAGTCCCACCCCCTTCAACAGCCACACTCCCTCACTCAGCTGGGTCTGTCACCCCAGGCCCACCCTGTCCCATGGCGTCCCTCACACACAGCGCACCTGGCTGCTGTCCACACTGCACCCCACACTGCACTGGTCCTTAGAGGCTCCCACACTGCCCTCCCCCACCCAGCTGCCCCCACCCAGCTGCCACCCCACCCAGCTGTCCCCCAACCAGCTGCCCCCACCCAGCTGTCCCCCCACCAGCTGCCCCCACCCAGCTGCTGCGCCTGACTCCACGCTCTCAGGCAGCCCCCAAACCCAGTGTAATGCCGTGTGACACTGGGCGCGCTATGACCTCCCAATTCTGGGCAATCACAGAGCCTCGGAGGGACAGGGACACCTCCCAGCGGATCTGCCCCCGCCCCCGGGCCTACAGGCACCACCTGTCAGCAGCTGAGCTGCAAAGCTCCCTAGAAGCTCAGAGAGGAGCCCACAGGGAACGTGACCTGCATCGGGCTTCCTCCCACCAGCCTAACCACGCCCAGAGGCAGTGCGGCCTGGGTGACCTTCCAGCAGGGAACACCAGCTCAGCAGCCCGGCCACATGGGTCACACGGACACACGCAGACCCACCTCCCCGCTCCGCAGGCCCAGGATCACACGGACACACGCAGACCTCACCTCCCCGCTCCGCAGGCCACATGGGTCACACGGACACACGCAGACCCACCTCCCGCTCCGCAGGCCCAGGGTCACACGGACACACGCAGACCTCACCTCCCCGCTCCGCAGGCCACATGGGTCACACGGACACACGCAGACCCACCTCCCGCTCCGCAGGCCACATGGGTCACACGGACACACGCAGACCTCACCTCCCCGCTCCGCAGGCCACATGGGTCACACGGACACACGCAGACCCACCTCCCGCTCCGCAGGCCCAGGGTCACACGGACACACGCAGACCTCACCTCCCCGCTCCGCAGGCCACATGGGTCACACGGACACACGCAGACCTCACCTCCCCGCTCCGCAGGCCACATGGGTCACACGGACACACGCAGACCCACCTCCCGCTCCGCAGGCCACATGGGTCACACGGACACACGCAGACCCACCTCCCGCTCCGCAGGCCACATGGGTCACACGGACACACGCAGACCTCACCTCCCGCTCCGCAGGCCACATGGGTCACACGGACACACGCAGACCCACCTCCCGCTCCGCAGGCCACATGGGTCACACGGACACACGCAGACCCACCTCCCGCTCCGCAGGCCACATGGGTCACACGGACACACGCAGACCTCACCTCCCGCTCCGCAGGCCACATGGGTCACACGGACACACGCAGACCCACCTCCCGCTCCGCAGGCCACATGGGTCACACGGACACACGCAGACCCACCTCCCGCTCCGCAGGCCACATGGGTCACACGGACACACGCAGACCTCACCTCCCGCTCCGCAGGCCACATGGGTCACACGGACACACGCAGACCCACCTCCCGCTCCGCAGGCCACATGGGTCACACGGACACACGCAGACCCACCTCCCGCTCCGCAGGCCACATGGGTCACATGGACACACGCAGACCTCACCTCCCGCTCCGCAGGCCCGGGTCACACGGACACACACAGACCCACCTCCCCGCTCCGCAGGCCACATGGGTCACACGGACACATGCAGACCTCACCTCCCGCTCCGCAGGCCACATGGGTCACAGGACACACACAGACCCACCTCCCCGCTCCGCAGGCCACATGGGTCACACGGACACACGCAGACCCACCTCCCCGCTCCGCAGGCCACATGGGTCACAGGACACACACAGACCTCACCTCCCCGCTCCGCAGGCCACATGGGTCACACGGACACACACAGACCCACCTCCCCGCTCCGCAGGCCACATGGGTCACACGGACACATGCAGACCTCACCTCCCCGCTCCGCAGGCCCGGGTCACACGGACACACACAGACCCACCTCCCCGCTCCGCAGGCCCAGGGTCACACGGACACACACAGACCCACCTCCCCGCTCCGCAGGCCACATGGGTCACACGGACACACGCAGACCTCACCTCCCCGCTCCGCAGGCCACATGGGTCACACGGACACACGCAGACCCACCTCCCCGCTCCGCAGGCCACATGGGTCACACGGACACACGCAGACCTCACCTCCCCGCTCCGCAGGCCACATGGGTCACACGGACACACACAGACCCACCTCCCCGCTCCGCAGGCCACATGGGTCACACGGACACATGCAGACCTCACCTCCCCGCTCCGCAGGCCCGGGTCACACGGACACACACAGACCCACCTCCCCGCTCCGCAGGCCCAGGGTCACACGGACACACACAGACCCACCTCCCCGCTCCGCAGGCCACATGGGTCACACGGACACACGCAGACCTCACCTCCCCGCTCCGCAGGCCACATGGGTCACACGGACACACGCAGACCCACCTCCCCGCTCCGCAGGCCCGGGGTCACACGGACACACACAGACCCACCTCCCCGCTCCGCAGGCCACATGGGTCACACGGACACACACAGACCCACCTCCCCGCTCCGCAGGCCACATGGGTCACACGGACACACACAGACCCACCTCCCCGCTCCGCAGGCCACATGGATCACACGGACACACACAGACCTCACCTCCCCGCTCCGCAGGCCACATGGGTCACACGGACACACGCAGACCCACCTCCCCGCTCCGCAGGCCTGGGGTCACACGGACACACACAGACCCACCTCCCCGCTCCGCAGGCCCAGGGTCACGTCCTGGACGGCTGGCCGCCCGGAACGCCCGTAGCTCTTGCTGAGGTTGCAGAGCACCAGCAAGTCCCCGCCGGTTCTTCCCTTCAGCACCCGCGCCTGCTCCGCCTCCACGTCTGCGTCCGCACAGGCTGTGACAGTGCCCTGGACGGCCGAGCACCTGCTGGGAGGAGAGAGGCTTCAGTCCACACCTGGGACCTGGGACCTGGGACCTGGGACTTGGGACCTGGGACGGGACGGGCATCAGAGAGGGGAGGCCGCAGGTGACCCAATGGAGGAGGCCTGGAGATGGGCCAGCAGCTCGGCCACGTGCTGCTTCCGCCACGGCCATCGGGGTCCCCGAGAGGGAAGGTGACGCACGTGCCCGAGACAGCGGGCAGACGCTCCGAGCCCCTCGGCTGCATGGGACACCCCGCCGACTCGCACTGAGGGAGAAAGGTCCCCGCGGAGCTGCTGTCTGCACAGGCCCCGCGGACGGGCCTTCGGGCACCTGGCTGCACGCACGGGCCCGCGGCTGCCGTCACGCCCGGGCGGGCGCATGAAGGACTGAGCCCAAGCACTCCGCACAGCGCCCACTCCCGCATTCACTGTGTCTGTCAGGTGGATTCAAATTCGCTTGCATCTGAGCTGCTCACTGCTCACGCCTCCTCCCGATTGTTAACGGGCGCGTGACTTCGGGAATCTCCGATTCCCCGTGAGCTGCCTGCGCAACTCCGACAGTGACGGTGCGGCCCACTGGCTGGTGCTCTCCGACCCTGGGTCCTGCCCTGGAGGTACGTGTCAGCACACGACCCAGTGTCACCGGGAGGAGCTGGGCGCGGGGGACACGGGCTCTGTACCCACTTTGCAATTTCTTGTGTCTTCAACTACTTTAAAATTACGGGTATTTAACATAACATAAAATAAAATCGCACAGCCAGCCCCAGTGCCCGAGCTCCTCTCCTTGTACTATCTCCCGTCCCTGGAACCGCCAATGGAGAGCTCACAGCTTATTCACGGACAACACAGCTGCTGAGAAAACAGCAGGTCCCAGGGGCGGCCATCACACGGTGCCATCGTGCAGCACTGACACGCACGGAGCGCAGCGGGGACGGAGGGAGCGGCAGCGGGGACGGAGGGAGCAGCAGCAGGGACGGAGGGAGCAGCAGCGGGGACGGAGGGAGCAGCAGCAGGGACGGAGGGAGCAGCAGCGGGGACGGAGGGAGCGGCAGCGGGGACAGAGGGAGCGCAGCGGGGACAGAGGGAGCGGCAGCGGGGACGGGCCGAGGAGGCGGTCGCCTGCAGAGCGCACGGGCCCACGTCCCGAGGGCCTGAGAGGCTGACAGCACGCAGTCCGGGCAAGGTGACACGTGTGTCCAGTTGGTGAAAATTCATGAGGTTCTCCACGTGCCTGTGGACTGCTCTCTCCCTCCCCGCCGGGCCCTGAGCCCGGCCTCCCAGGGGCCCCTCTCCACCGGGAACTGTCTCCTTCCTTCCCTCCTGCCAGCAGGACCCGCCACAAGGTGCCCGCCAGCGTGCTGGCCTCTGTCCCCGGTCTCCCGGGAAGCTTTATAGGCACCCATCCCCCCGGCACCCGTCCCCCTAACACCCATCCCCCTAACACCCATCCCCCTAACACCCATCCCCCCCGGCACCCGTCCCCCTAACACCCGTCCCCCTAACACCCATCCCCCCCAGCACCTGTCCCCCTAACACCCATCCCCCTAACACCCATCCCCCTAACACCCATCCCCCCCAGCACCCATCCCCCTGGCACCCGTCCCCCTAACATCCATCCCCCTAACACCCGTCCCCCTAACACCCATCCCTCTAACACCGATCCCCCTAACACCCATGCCCCTAACACCCATCCCCCTAACACCCATCCCCCTAATACCCATCCCCCTAACACCCGTCCCCCTAACGAAGAGAAGACACAGCACTGATGGCAACAGGACCTGGTGACGGCCTGGGCTGTGGGCACTGAGCCATGCACGCCCGCCTGGGAGTGAACCCTCACCACACACATCAGCTGCCTCGCCGCCCAAGGGCACCTGAGGTGCCACAGCAGAGCAGGGGCGGAGCGCTGGCGGAGGGAAAACGCCTGGGACCAGTGAGGCACGGCAACAGCGGTCTCACACTGTCCTTGCTCGTGTCCAGGACTCGCCCGGATCGCGCGTGCGGGTCAGACGCAGTCCGTCCTGCAGCCCCCGGGACGGAGTCCCCCCTTTGCTCTACGCTGGCGCCCGAGGGTGCACCGCTGTGTACCTGGCCCTCCGCACCACGTCCCCGTGCAGGAGCAGCCTCAGGAGCAGCAGCACCGTGCCCTGGGAGGCCAGCTGCACGTAGACCCAGCCCAGGAAGCTCATCCGGAAGGGGCTGGCATAGGTGTCGACGCCCAGGCTGTGGGTCAGGTCGAACTGGATCTGGTTGTAGCAGAGCTCGATCAGGCCTTGACCCAGGCAGAATTGGGGAAACAGGGTGAAGACCCACTTGAGGACCTCGTAGATGGCCTGCAGATTCTGCGCAGGGAGAGGGAACAGAAGCCCCGCTCAGTGCTCCCCGCCACGCCCCGCTCTCCTGCGGGCCCCACCCACCTGCCCCGTCCCAGCCTCCGTTACACGCTCTGCGGCCAGCGCAGTGGGACTGTCTACTCCACAGCCCGGGTCTGAGGACTCCACCTGGCTGGGTGGGACCCGCCTGGGCCGTGTGTCCCTGTCGGATGGAGTGTCTTTCCCAGGCTGTCCCCCCACTGATTTGGGAGGGAGCTCATCTGTCTCCCAGGCTCATGCTGGAGAGGAATCTCAGGGCGAGTATACCCGAGTCACCCAGGCCTGGCAGGTGGGACTCAGGTGAAACTTCAGACCTCAGAGTTGGTGCTGAAATGAGCTATGACGTTCGGGTCTGCTGGGATGAAGTGAAGGTATTCCTCCTGGGAGAAGGACATGGATTTGGGGGTGTCAGGGTAGAATGTTATGGACTGAATGTCTTGGCCCTAATACCCGTACGGGGAGGCCCTGACCCTGCGATGACACTGGGGGCGGGGCTTGGGGAGGTGACTAGGTTTGGTGAAGCCGGTGGCCACCTGAGCCCCGGTGACGACGGCCAGCAGCCGGGGCATGGTGGTCATGAGCAGCGTGCACAGGCCCAGGACGAAGCTCAGCGAGACGTAGGCGATGAAGGCGGCGTCCGCGCTGGGGAAGAGCCGGGACGTCAGGTACATCCACGGGAGGGCTGCGTACCTGGAAGCAGGCGGACGTGCTTACTTCCCAGCCCGTGTGCCTGAAGAGGGAAGGACCGGCCCGCCCGCCTTCCTCACTCGGGCACAGTTTCCTGGCTCCCGGGGGCCGGACCCCCTCCCCGGGGCTCTCGGCCCCTCGTTCCCGCAGCTTCCCCCCTCCCCCCCGCCCCCAGAAGCAGCCTCATCGCCTGAAGGGAGCAAGGAGCATGCAGCCCATGGCGGCTCAGCCTCCCGGGTTCCAGCACAGGAAACAGGCCCAGGCTGAGCGGCCACGCGGCTCCTCACGTCACGCACCCGAACAGCACCAGCAGGAGGGCGGTGGCCGCCAGGTTCTCGCGGAAGGTGAAGGCTGGCAGCCCGAAGGCCGTGACCGCGGCGACACACAGGCCAACAGAGACTGAGTAGAAGAGCTGAGGAGACAAAGGGGTGCCCGGGAAGCTCCCCTGACGGCCAGGCCGCATTCTGTCCACGCAGCGCGTTTATGGCGCACATCGCGGGCTCCGCGGCCGGGCTGGCCTGTCCCCCAGGCTTGTGCGTCCAGGCCCCACACCCCCTGGTGTCCTGGAGATGGACCTGGAGCTGGGCAATCCCGGCAAAATAAGAGAAGGCCGGACCGAGGCCAATGCGACCGGTGTCCTTCCAGCAAGAGGAGAGAGGACGCAGAAGGCACAGGGTGGCCATGGGGACACAGGTCAAGGCAGGGGCCTCGGGGTCCTGGAGGCCCCTCCAGGTCTGTGCTCTGCCCGTCTCTCTGGGAAGCTGTCGGCACCGCCTGTGAAGTGGTGGGCGTGACAGCGTGCAGCACGGGGACAGGAGGGAGCCAGGACTGGGCAGCTGGCCCTGCTGAGTGGGTGTGGATCGGGGACGGGCCGTGGCCTCTCCTGATCCGAGTGTCCCTCAGGAGAGGTGGGGGGCCAGGGCCAGCCTTTCTCAGTCTGGGCCGAGACCTTAAACCTCCCCGGGGCTGACGAGTGTGCGGACTCAGTCCCACCGGCCCGGGCAGGCCCCCGAGGCAGGTCTGGGAAGCGTCCCTGTCCCGAAGCCTAGGCGTCGGTCGCACGCAGGCAGGTGGGGGAACCTGATAGACTCCGGCCACCGGAAAGGCTGAGACCGCGGCGCGATGGCCACGCACATGCTCAAAAGGGCCCTGTCGGCTGAGCGCCATGCCGGGGCCATGGCAGGAGCCTGCCAGGAGCCGCGGTGACGACAGGACTTCACCCGAAACGCTCTGCCCGTGAAATGACCCCTGCTGTGTTCACAGTCTGAGGTGGCCGGACCCCCCAAACACAACCACACACACATACACACATGTGCACACGTATGCACCCAAAACACACACACACACGCTCACACGAACAGGTCACGTGCATGCAGGGACTCGGGAAGTACCCACAGCCTACCATGTCGTACAGGAAGTTGGAGAACCAGTAGGCCCCGTAGCCCAGGCCACTCAGGTGCTGCAGCCGCTTGGCTCCCGTCACCCGGTCCCTGACCACAGAGCTGCCGAGGGAGGCGGCCAGGACGGAGACGCCCAGCACGATGCAGAGGGCCACGCCGCACTGCCGGACGCTCTCCAGGCTGCGGGCAACAGAGCAGCTCATCGGGGGGCGAAGAGCAGAGGCCTCTGTCTGCTGGTCGGACCAGTGGTGGTGGGACAAGCCGTGGGAAACTTCACTCATCAACCCCACCACCTTCCCAGCAGCGGGCACTGCTCCCACGCACAGGGCATAACCGAGGAGGGCAAAGCTGAGGCTGCCTGTCTCCAAGGCTGCTCCTGACCACTGAACTGGCCCCCAGTTCAAAGGCAAGACGTCCCGGAGTGGCCGCTGCGGGGCCGTGGCTTCGGCTGAGGTTGGCCCTGCCAGGCAGCAGCCCCAGGGAGCGGGCAGGGGCAGCTGCAGTGGCTCTCCACCTCCACGTGCCAGCCTCCCTCAGGGCAAGCGCAGAGCTGCATCAACCCCACGTCACCCAAAGATCCCGTTCCACAGCCGCCCCCACCCCACGTCCGTCCCTCAACTCACATCTTGTCCTCGTTCAGCAGGGCCCCTCCGTACGGGTGACTGTAGAGCGTTATTCCTGCGAAAGACGGGACAGTGAGCCCGGGCCCTCCCCCCTGCATGCGCGGCGGGAGACCCCGAGCTGCAGGCCGCTGTGCCCACGGGGACTCCTGTTGGCTCTGCCCAGGCTGGGGCACCAGAGCCGGGAAGAAGCCCACAGCGCGTGCTGGACACACATCACCACAGGCCGGTGCTGACAGGGGGACACACTGACCTCACACCCAAGCATCCCCGTGGCCTGAGTGGGCGATTTCCCACAGTGCCCAGGAAGCTTTAAAACAGGTGACACCTAGCCAGGGGCACTGACCTCCCTTCCCTTCAGTCGTCACCTTAAGAAATGACAGTAGCCAGCACAACGCCGTCCAGTCTTGACCCACAGATATAGAGGTCGCGTAACGAGTTGCATCTTTTCTCCTGGGTCAAAACATAGCTTGTACTTTTCAAAGCTGCAGGGATACTCCATGGGCGGCTATGGCACCTCAGCCAGCCATTTTCCGACCCGCGGGCCCGCCCGGGGGCTCACTGGGAGGCCACGTCCACCTGCTCTAGGCCAGTGCCTTCCAGCGGCTTGAAAGTGACCCACGCGAACGGGCGTCACTATAACCTACTTCCCATGCGTTCCCCGCTTCAGGCTGGGGCCTAACACCCTCTGGCTGCCGTGTCTTTGAGTATTGCCCCTCCCCAGCCCCCACCGCACCTTCCTGCCCACCTGTCTGTGAGCCTGCCCAGCGCCTCTCAGCCCTCCCCCTGCACGGCCTCCGGAGGCTTCTCCCTAACGGGAAGCTGGACATGCCGCTCCGTTCCCAAACGTCAGAGCCAGCGTCCGCTGCCGCTGGGTCACGGCCACTCTCCTCTCTGTTGGTCTAGCTCAGCTGGCCTGGCCTCAGACGACCTTGGAGGGGTCACGGCTTCACCGCTCACCCTCCTGTACGAGGTCACACTGGCCTGGCCTGTACTGGGAACGGACGCCCTGGTTCCTCTCACATCCTGACCCCTGCCCAGTGTGTGTGACCCCTCCAGGCGGGCACCCAACAGCGGTGACCTCTGACCTGAGCTGGCTCAGGGACACACGCTGGCAGCACCAGCACTGGCCCCAAGCCTGCAAACCTCAGTCTCCCCAGGAAGCAGAAGCGACGGGAAGATGCAGCAAGACCAGGGATGCAGAGTGTCCAGCGGCTCCCCTCAGCTCCCCACGCGCTCCCCACGCCACTGCCCCGCTGCAGGCCGCACGCCGTTTCCCGTCCGCAGCCCCTCTCTGACGGTCCTTTTGCTACTATTACTCCAGAGTACAGCCCCCCAAGTCATCAAGTCCAACGTGTTTTTGAAAGTGGGGGTGGGGGAGACCCCACATGGAGAGCAGTGAGGAGGAGCAAGGAGCTGGACGTCGGGGCAAATGTCTCCCTCATGTCGACGTGGCGGGCATGTCAGCAGCAGACTTGGTGAGTAAACTAGTGCCGAGGGCCGGCCGGTGCTTCGCGCCCTTTTCTTTTTGAAAAATGAGATGAATTTGGCAGACGACGACCTTCCCCGCCCAAGTGGGGCACATGGCACCCCCATAAGCCAGCCGCCCACTCTGCGCCCAGAGATGAACCCGTGATTTACCAAAACGGGCCTGGAAGTGGACCCTGCCGACACAGACGTGATGGCCTGAGGCCCGGCCCGAGGTGTTCCGACCTCCCTGCCGGGGTGCCGGTGATGGCAGAGGCTGCCTCGGCCCCAAGAGCCCCGCCCGCAGGGGGAGACGCGAGCGCCCGCCCGTGCAGCCTGCGCGAGGGCCTCACCGTGCCTTCTCCAGTCCTCGGCCGGCGGCAGCAGCCTCCACAGGAGGACGTTGCTCAGCTGGTTCAGGTAGGAAGGGAGGGCGTGGAAGGCCTTCTGGCTGAACCACACCTAGGAGAGAAGGCGGCTGCAGGCGCTCAGCGGCCTCACGCTCCCCGTCGGCTCTTCTCAGACACGAGGGCCACGCGTGTCCCTCCGCCTCGCGGGACCGGAATGCTCGCCCCAGAGTGATGTCCGTGCACAGCTGACTGGGAGCGGGAAGCGCCCGTCTGCTGACTTCACATTTATCTCAAGCATATAATTCACAGCTAAAAATAGATTAATTTTCCCCAGAACAAATGTGAATGTTGCCCTATAATTGTATTCTCGCAGCGAGAGCAAACGAAACCCATCCTTCCTGTCTTTCTCGGTTGGTGAGCTAATGAAAGTTGACCTGCAAATTAAAAGTGGGGAAAATGATTAAAAAAAAGATTACTTTCAAATTAATAACCGAATGTGGAACATTATTTCTTAAAATAAAGGGAGCTGAACATCTGCTCGGCGTGGAGAATGAAGCCGCCCGCCACCAGGGCGGAGGACCGCGAGCAAACAGACGAGGTCATTAACGCTGAGCGCATAAGTAACCTCAGAGGGGCTGGCCGAGCCATCAGTATCCACATCTCTAAAAACTCGTATTTAAGAGAATTTCAGAACACCATCTCCAGGGGGAAGGCTGGCAAGTGTCTTGAAGAAGTTAGTGCATCGCCCGGGCTGGTGCGCCTCAGTGCCTGAGCGTCCCGGGGCACCGAAAGGTCACAGTTCGATTCCGGGTCAGGCACGTGCCCGGTGGCAGGCTCGGTCCCTGGCAGGGGGCGGGCAGGAGGCAGCCAATGGATGCTCCCCTCACACATCGATGCTGCTCTCTCCTTCTCCCTTCCTCTCTCTCTGAAAATAAACAAAAAACATTTTAAAAAGAAGAAGGAAGGACATCAACCAGCAAGCTCTGGTCCTCGCTCCGTTGACGGACAGCCCACCCCTCGGGCCACGCCGTCCCTGGCACAGACGGCCGCTGCGGAGCTGGGCCGCGCCCAGAGTGCGTGCTCGGGCGGCCACGCTGTCCCAGCTGATGCCGCGTCAGGGCCAGCTCTCAGTCCCCGGCTCCCGAGCCCTGTCTGCCCACCGCGTCGCACTGTGCCTGGCGCTTAACCGGGGTCCTGGGTGGCAGCTATGGTGCCCACGCGGTGAACCATTGTCCACGTGGTTAAAAAGGAACCCCCACCCTTGCTCCCTTGGACAACCACCTCATTAGCAGCTCGGAGAGGCCACCGCTACCCACTGCCTCCTCACGTATTTCCTCAAGGTCGCGGAGAAATCCTGCCGCCATCTCTGTGAGCTCCAAGCGGAAGGAGCTCCGCTGGAGCCCCAGGCGGGGAGCCGGCAGCTGGCGAAGCAGAGGCAGGACTGCGGAACGGTTTGAAGACACCAAGGGGGGCTCAGGTTCCCGCGTGTGTGTGCCACGCAGTTCTGAGAATCAGGGGAGCACAGGCTCCTCGCCGCCCCGAAGGAGCGGGGTCACACCACCGGCGTGCCGCCTCCTGCACCCGCTCAGCGAGTCCCCCGCGTGCGGGACTGAACCCGGCTCTCGCCTGCCGCCCCGCACAAGCACCAGCCTGCTTCTGGCCGTGACCGAAGGTGGGAGTTTGTGGAAGTCCAGGGGCCAAATGGAGAAGACTCTGCCTGTGGACACTGGCACCCCCACTGCCCGCGACTGCCTCCCCGGCTGCTGCGCTGGCGGAGAAGGCGGGAACGGTGGTGTGTCTTAGTCAGGGGCTTTCACGTTTCGCTCTCCATTGGCTTGTTTTAAAAGCAGGGTGGCCGTCTCCGTCTTAAAGATGACACCGTACAAAGGGATAGACACCGAAGTGGGGGCCATGGGAGGCTGGGACACAGGCCTGCCACCTCCCCTGGCTCCATGCTCTGGGCCCCAGGGCTTCCGGCTGGCCTGCACCCACAGCCCCTCCCCACCCGCACCTCCCTGGGTGACTCCCATGCCCTCCGCTCCCACTAGGCGCTCAGCTGCGTGACCTTGGCCCGCAGTGAGTGGCGCACAGCGGGAAGGAGCCCGGGCTTCCCCGAGCCCTCGCTGCTCACAGCTGGGATGCGCACGGCCACTGAGACAGGCTCTGCTGCTGGCGCGAGGGTCACTGTCACAGAAATTACACATGTGCCCGAGGCAGCCGCCAGCACTCCTGTGCCCGGCCAAGCACACGCCAAACACACTGCGGACAGAAGTGGGTGCTGCAGTACACCTAACAGCAGTAACCTCACAGGCCGGCGATCCGACCACGGATTCTAACAGGACAGCGCCTGGAGGCCGGTCGCTCCCAGGCAGGTAACGCCTTTCCTAACGGCTCATCTCTGCCTCAGGCCAGCCCTGCCCACGGTTCCTGTGCACCCAGGTGAGCACACCTGTGAGACCCCCTCTCCCAGGCCCTCGGAGCTGTAACCACCCTCCAGAGACAGAACCCTGTGGTCCCTTAGGCCAGTCCCGCCGGCCCCTCCCGCCTCCATTCCAGACGCGTGAAAGAAGCTGCGGACCTGTCCTCCGGAGCCTCTGAGGTCTTGCTTCCCAGCAGGTTGTCAGTTTGGCTCAAATAAACTCAGAAAAATTCTCTGCAGGAAATATAGAAAAATTCTCTGCAGGTTTCGACGTTCTTAGATCAACAACCTCAAGACTGCAGAAGGCCCTAGTCCAACAGGTCGGTGCAGAAGGTAAGCCCAGAGGAAGAGGAGCCGGGAGGGGAGCACGGGGGCCACGCTCACCCTGCAGCAGAGGCTGGGGAGCCCAGCTGCGGCCCAGACGCCAGCAAAGATGCACCCGTGTACACAGGAGGGTCTGGGGGAGTGCAATGGAAGGCTAAAACATTCCTAGAGGAAATGAACCGAAGTGCTGCCTGCTGAAGGAGGGGTCGCTGAACAGTCTACACAGGAACTTAACGTTTCATCGGGGATCACGTGTGCAGGTGAGTGAGGCCCTGCATCGGGGATCACATGTGCAGGTGAGTGAGGTCCTGCATCCGGGATCACATGTGCAGGTGAGTGAGTCCCTGCATCCGGGATCACATGTGCAGGTGAGTGAGGCCCTGCATCGGGGATCACGTGTGCAGGTGAGTGAGGCCCTGCATTGGGGATCACGTGTGCAGGTGAGTGAGGCCCTGCATCGGGGATCACATGTGCAGGTGAGTGAGGCCCTGCTTCGGGGATCACGTGTGCAGGTGAGTGAGTCCCTGCATCGGGGATCACGTGTGCAGGTGAGTGAGGCCCTGCATTGGGGATCACGTGTGCAGGTGAGTGAGGCCCTGCTTCGGGGATCACGTGTGCAGGTGAGTGAGTCCCTGCTTCGGGGATCACATGTGCAGGTGAAGTGGGGCCCTGCATCGGGGATCACGTGTGCATGTGAGTGAGGCCCTGCATCGGGGATCACGTGTGCAGGTGAGTGAGTCCCTGCTTCGGGGATCACATGTGCAGGTGAAGTGGGGCCCTGCATCGGGGATCACGTGTGCAGGTGAGTGAGGCCCTGCATCGGGGATCACGTGTGCAGGTGAGTGAGTCCCTGCTTCGGGGATCACATGTGCAGGTGATGTGGGGCCCTGCATCGGGGATCACGTGTGCAGGTGAGTGAGTCCCTGCTTCGGGGATCACGTGTGCAGGTGAGTGAGGCCCTGCTTCGGGGATCACGTGTGCAGGTGAGTGAGGCCCTGTGGCCTCCCTGAGACAGCCCTGTTGGTACTCAGCACCTCTGAGTTCCCGCTGGTGGGAAGCCTCAGTCCTCCCCGTCCTCATCCCCTCACCTGAGCAGCCCTCTGTACACTCTCGGTGGCACAGGGGACCATCCCTAAGGCACAGAGAAGTGCTGCTGAGTCCCTGCGTCTGTGCCCCGCCCTGGCCTCTGCAGGAGGAAGGCTTGTACATGGGAAGTTCCCGCCACCGGGGACTCCAGGGGCGCTTCCAGCTGCCCAGCACCAGGCGCCGTCCCATGTGCTTCGGACACTGGTGGTCTGGTCTTAACCAGCGGTGGCCGTGTGCTCCGTGGCTACAGGAAAAGGACCTAGTTCTCGCTCGGGGCCTAACTATTTTGACTCCACAGGAACACACACTGGGATTGGCCTGGTTCCTCCCGAGTCCACAAAGGTACCTGGACCTCGGGTGTATGATATCCTAAAGGCCTCCGATCGGGAAAAACAAACAAGAACTATTACCTTTGCCAGGTTTTCTGGTTTTGACAGGGGTGAGTTCGCACCTTGAGCGGGATCCGGGCCTCGCCCTCGGAAAGACCAGCCCCCGAGCCTGGGGACAGGGAGCATGGTCAGCACCTCGGCCAGAGCATGCAGGGCCTACACGGGCACTCGTCCTGACCACGCTGACCTTGATGGCCCTGGAAGAGCAGCCGGCTGAGCATCGGCCCCGGGGACACGGCCGCACGGGGGTCAGCGGCAGAAGGAACGGCAGCTCGCAAGGCCGGGACAGGGAGCTGCTCAGACAGGAGGCCTGCAGGAGGCTCCGCCGCGGCTGCTAGAACTCCCCGCCCGCTGAGGACCTAGGTGCCTCGTACAGAACGTGGCCACGATGGCCACACTCTAATCGTCACTAAGGCTCCCTTCTCTGCAGAGCAGCCATTCTGAGCCCCATGCTCCCTGCGACCTGCCGTCCTCCGTCCTCCGCTCCCGCTGCCTCAGTGTGGGTGTGCTCGGCGCGGCGGGGCGCGGCTGCGAGCTAAAGCCACGAGAGGCTCTCTCCCTGCTCCCCCGCCCCAGACTCGCTCAGGGAACCCCCACACAGAGCAGTCTCCCTACCGCCCACGCGGAGCTGGGACACACGGCCCGAGGGGCGCCCAGAGAAGAGGGTCTGAGGGACATCGCCCCACGAGCTGCTCCCACTCTGGGCAGTGACACGACCAGGGGATGCCCAGGCCACGTCAGGGGTCTGGGGCCTGTTACCCCCAAAGCGTTTGCGCGACTTCGCGTCCTAAGGACATTGCATTCGGAGCGGCTGGCTCTGCCCAGCGCTTCCCGGGCTCCGCACCCACCTGGGGCTCTCCCCGGGCACCAGCAGGTACTCCTCGGGGCGGAGGGCCGACAGGTTCAGCAGCGTGTGGCCCCGGAGGTCGGTCAGGGAGGGGGCCCGGGCACTGGCGTTGGGGCAGCTCTGCACGTGCTTGCGAGGAGAGAAGAGAAACCGGCTCTAACCCACACGAGCAGGTTTGCTGGCGTTGCTAAGTGTGACGTCGCTGCAGCACCCGTTCCCACTGAAGTCTATGCTCTGATGTCTCACACTTCCTCCGGGGCCCCCATCTGCGATGACACGGGACCGGCCGGGGCCTGGGCGTCAGGTACATGTGGGACCTGGGAATGCTGTTCGTGTGTAAGTCTGGACAGATCGTGAGCGCTCGAAAGGCAAAGTGTTGCCTTGCATCTGTGACCTGGAGGAGAGTCCGGGACTGAGTGGGGGCGGTGAGTTGGGAGAACGCTGGGTGAGTTCGGGGGACGCTGGGTGAGTTCGGGGGAACGCTGGGTGAGTTCGGGGGAATGCTGGGTGAATTCGGGGGACGCTGGGTGAGTTCGGGGAACGCTGGGTGAGTTCGGGGGACGCTGGGTGAGTTCGGGGGACGCTGGGTGAATTCGGGGAACGCTGGGTGAGTTCGGGGAACGCTGGGTGAGTTCGGGGGACGCTGGGTGAATTCGGGGAACGCTGAGTGAGTTCGGGGGACGCTGGGTGAATTCGGGGGACAATGAGTGAGTTCGGGGGAACACTGGGTGAGTTCGGGGGACGCTGGGCGAGTTCGGGGCTGGCTTCTTGCTGAAGAGCCTCAAGCAGAAGCCAAACCGCTCCTCAGGTGACTCGCTGGCTCAGAACCAGGGACTGGTCGCCCAGCAGGGGGAGGCCCCCAGGCAGGACGAGGGGGCGGGCTACACAGGCCGCCCTGCCTGCCGCCTGGGACCCGGGTCCTGTGCTCCTCCCCATCTCTCGGGGCCTTCCGGAAAGATGACGCACTAGGACCGACTCCAGGACGTGACACTGGGCTTTCGCGTCAGCTTCCGGAGCTTGATTCTCCTCCTTTTCTGCAACCGGGGTCCCCGTTAGCGGCTGACTGTGGCCGACAGGCCGGCGCCTGCATTAGCTGCCCGTCGAGTTTCCCTTTGAGATGAATTCCCATCAGTTCTCCAGGTGGATCCCGACCTGCGCCTCACAGATGGGGCGGCCAGGCCTCTGCTGGGAGTCGCCGCCAGCACCTCCACGGGGCAGGCACCAGCCGTCGCCAGGAGACCGAGCGGCGTCTTCGCGTTTGACCCCGTTCTCAGAACTCACGGAAAGGACGTGACAGGAGCCAGGTTCCGGCCTGGCACGTGGGGCGATTTCTCCCCGAGGCAGTGCCAGCGTCCGTCCTCGGCTGAAGCGAACACGCGGGGCCGCGGGGGGACCCACGTGACGTCCGCACGTGCCAGGGTCTGAAAGCTCACTCTGCGGGCCGAACCTTCCCCGGGGGCGGCTCACCGCGCCGACCGGAGCCCTGAGGGCCCGGAGTTAACAGAAAGGAAGTTTTATGGGCGACGTAACCCGTGTTACCCGAGGCTTAGACTTTTAAACACCAGAATGCCGCTGAAACCTACCAGGCAGCCACAGGATCCCGGGGCTTCTGGGCGAGGCGGGGGCTCCGGGCGCCAACAGGAGGCGTTCGTCCTGCGGGAACAACAGGACCGAGTGAGGCTCAGGCTGTAAACGGGCTCCTGGGTGAGTCCCATCGACAGGCACGCCCCAGGCACATCGCCGGCTGCGGGACCGCCCCCCACGCGCCCCCACGCATTTGTCAGTCTGAGGACGGGGTCTCCAGTTCTCCCCGGGACGCTCTGCGTGGATGGCCGGCCAGGCCCCCGGCCTCGGGGTGAGTCCTGGTCTCAGACCCCAGCACCTTCCGCAGCAGCAGCACAGCAGGCCACGTGCCCGGGAGCCGCCGCCGCGGTCCCCCCCGCCCGACGGACACGCACTTAGTCTCCGTTTAAAGAGGACTCCACTGCTGCTCCGCTTCCACGTGGAGAAAGCCTGACAACAGGGTTGTCAAGTCCCAGAGCTTCTTCCTTGTCAGCCTCCTACTGCGATGGTACGAACGTTTCTAAGTCAAGAGCTGCTCTAGCGGTAATATTCCCATTTACTCCGGAATCGGGACGGAAGGGAGGCAGCTGACGTGAATGGACCGCGGCGCGGGCTCCGGGAGCCCTGGGCAGGAGCGCCGGGCTGGCGGTGAGGCGGCTCCACCCTCCGCCGGGACCGGCCGGCCGGGAGCGCGGCAGCCTCTGCGCCTTGGGGCAGAGCACAGAGCCAGAGGGGCGCACGTCTGCCCAGCGGAAAGAAACCCGTGCTCCTATTACCCCGGTTGGCAGAGCGCCATCGTCCGGCTTCTGGGCAGCCACCCCGGGGGCTCCCGCTGGAGACTTAAAGCCGCGGAGACCACGCCTTCCGTCCCACTGCGACGCCATCCTCACTCCTTAAAGGACTCCTTTCACTTCCGCTCAGCAGGCTGCCCGCGCCCTGCACACCTCCCATGACTGCCTGCGAGTGTGTAACAGCGAATTTCTTCCCAACCGAGTCCTCTTTGTTCCAACCTTCCCTTGCTCTCCTCCCTTGCTCCCTCTTAGGCAGCACACACAGGACCGCCAGGGCCACCCAGGACTGGGGGGGTCCCACCGGGACTGGGGGGTCCCACCGAGAGGCCCCTCCTGCGGCCGCCGTGGAGTCCCGCACGGAGAGCTACGCCCCTCGCCACGTGGCTCTACGAGTCCAAAGGAATCTCTGACTGGCTAACTCCACTTTCAGTTTGCAGATAAAAGATGAGCAAGAAGGGGCGGGAAAGGCCCGTTTCGCCTCCGGAATCGTGGAGGGAATCGCCCCGTGGTCAGCGGGTTGCCAGCCTTGTAAAAGGAATCTGACATTAGCCCACCGCCTGTTTCTAGGTTACCAACGCCCGCACACCTTCCAGTCTGGGCGACGACCTGTTAGGAGAGCCGCTCGACAGCTGGGGTCTCAGCCAGGCAGGCTCTCTGGAGACCCGACTGCTCAGAGGTCTCCGCAGAGAGGCAGCTGAATGAGCAGGTGGGCCCAGCACCCTTGCATGAGGCAGCCCGCGGCCCAGGCGTTGGCCACGGAAAAGGGTAGAAACGGTGACAACACGGGAGACAGTGAGGAACAGGCTGCGTGGGTTTTACAGGGTAAAGGAAGGAGGAGGCAGGAGACAGGCAGAGCGTGGCTGCGGGCGGGGCTGGGGGAGCTTGGGGACCAGGGCCTGGCCTGTCAGGGAACCTAAAGGTGAAATTGCTGTCTGCACAGACGTGGACAGCGTCCTGCTGCTCTTGGCATTGACCCTACGCCTTTGCCCTCGAGAGACCAGCTAAAGCACCGTCTCTCCCGCTGCCCTTCTCTGCGGGAGGCTGGGCCGGCACGGCGGGCCCCAGACGGCCAGCTCCTCCCCCGCAGACCACCTCACGTCCTGCTGGCTGCGTCGCAGGGAATGAAAGCGTCCCAGAGAAGCTTTAATTTCGTTAAAGCAATTGCTTGTTTTTCAGAAGAAAACGAACAGGAGACAACGTAATTAATGTTCTATTAATTCCCCCGTGCTGAGACCCTTAACAGCCCTCCAGCCTGCAGCTAATGGCCGCCATGACTGATGGGCAGAAAGTGTCACCACCGATTAGAAAAAGGTATTCCCAACACGGCATTATTGTCTGGGTTTTACATTGGTCACCTGAAATCGCGCACTGCTGTCCTTAATACACATCATGGTTTTCACCTCTTCCCCGTTTGCTCTACCCGGAGCGTTAACGCCAGAGACCAGGCCGTGCCCACACCCGCCCCGGTTCCCACCACAGCGCCGCCTTAATGTAGCTCCGCAGTAAATAAGGGCCAGGCAAGCGGGAGGGGGGGGGGGGAGGCAGTGGCGTGGGGGGCGCTTAGCGAGAAAGCCGGCTCCGGCAATGCTCACTGACCGCCGTGCCTACAGGATCCCTTCACGTCCTGGGAAGAAATATTCAGGGGACTTGGCTCCCGACCTGAAGGGACGGATGGAAGCCCCTCAGTTAAAGAGGAATTCCAGCTCAATGTTCGCATGCACGAGCGTTCCCTAAAAGGAGAGGCAGGAGGACCTCCGCCCAGGTAACCGCTACCTCGTGTTTAGCTTCGGGTTTCCTCCCAGAAACGGAATGCTGTGAGTTACTGATTCGTGTTTTTCCAATAATGTAAACCAAGTGTTCGCTGAGGAGGGAAGGGGCCATTGGGTAGTTATTTCAGGTCATTTAGGAGTCCACCCCGCTCGGTGCTAACCCCCCCGACTGGCAGATGCTCCCTGGGTGGACGTGACCCTGCCCGGGACTGAGTCAGGACGGAGCTGTCACGTCTGTGATTGCTGAGCGGCGGGCGGCGGCGTGTCTGCGGGGCAGCTGGTACTCACGGGCCTGGGGCTAGGCGGGCGCAGAGCTGCTTCCCGTCTCCAAAGGCACGCAGAAGCACGTGGGCCAGTTCCATGCCATCGCTGTCACTGCTGTCAGGAGACAAAGGACGGGGGGGGGGGGGGTAGGGGCGTGCCGTCAGACGGAGGCCACGGGGCAGGTCTGACCGCACGTGCCGGCGCCAGGCTGGCCACAGCGGGTTCCGACAGCTCAGAGCAAGCGGCTTGTTCGGTGTTCACGGTAAAGCCAAGCAGGAAGGAGATAAGAACTTTCTTCATCTCCCAAGTTTGCCACCATGGGTACCCTTGTGCACACCTGCCTCACCGTGCATTCTTTCCCAGCTCCTCCCCGAATGTAGGACCAGCGTCTGTGGCATTTTTCATGGTTCTAACACGCATGTCAAAGGCTGCATAACATGACAGGGTGCCACTGTGTCAAATCCCTGCGAACACTGTGCCTCCTGGAGAGCGGTGGGCGGAGCCTTCGCCCTACCCGGCCCCAAGGACGCCCTCTGTGCCTGTTGCCGTCTCACTCCGTGTGTTCTCTCCCCAACACCTGCTCCCAGGAAGCCCCAGCACAGAACCCCGGGCGCTGCAGGCACACAGGCCACCGAGGAGAACCAGGCCCTCGTGGAGGACCCCCAGCGGAAGACAGGCTGTTCTTCTGGGCTGGGGGGGGGCCGCAGGGGGTGGCAGGAAACATCTCGATGTGCGCAAACGTGGAGGAAACGACCCGGTGGCCCTCTGCGCGCCGGGCTGGTGGGCAGGAGGCTCCTAATTTAAATGCATGAAAGTTCTGGATAGCATCACACATACAGACGCGCGGCTGTCCGAAGCTTACATCACGCTGTTACAAATGCTTCCGAAGTTCACACCGTGGGAACGGGTGTCCCCGCAACAAAGACGAGTGGGCCCTAGTGGCACGAAGGGCGACCTAAGGCCGACAGCCACCTCAGGCTTCTGGGAAGGAGGACGTACAGGAACAACTGCCCACAGTCCTTTCTGTCCAGGAACTTGCAACAGTAGCGTCCTTCTCCCGGGACGCACAGGGCCTCCGTCCTCGCCGCCCGCTGTTTCTGCTTGATCTCTTGGTTCATGGACAGCGGCGACTGGACCGATGCCCCAACATCTGTCTGGATGGTTACCAGCATCCAAGCCAGGGCAGGCCGAGGCGTTCGGCTTACCGCCCCCCCATCCCGAAAGCAGTCAGAGCCCCGAATGCGAGGCGACGTCCCGGTTTGTGCCGGGCGGCCCTCTACGTAGGTGGAGGTTTCACGAGATGCCTAAATTTCCGAGTCCCTTCTTTGAGCCTCTAACAGACCAATGTGACGTTGTCGGCGGCTCCCTGCTGCCTGCGCGGGAGCCGTGCAATAGTATTTAACCCTGGGCACTTCTCAGACCTGCACACCTTGGGACAAGCACCCTCTCCCAGGAGCCACACCCGGCCCGGCCCAGCGGAAGTGCCTTCGGACTGGCGGGTCTGCCGCCAGATGCAGCTTCCTCCGAGGGGCACCCCCTTTCCTGCCACTTGGTTGGAAACCACGCCCCTCCTCCCCCACCCCTCGCCCCCCATGAAGCAGGACGTTCCTTCCCGTGCGCCCTATACAACCAGGGACCCCGACAGCATCTCCACTGGCTTTCAAGCCTGGCTGCTCAGTCTCTTCACTGGAGCCCGTGACGCAGAGCGAAGGGCGGTGGCTGGAACACAGCACCTTCTCAAAAAGCATCTGCTGAACCAGTTGGGATGTCACCGCTGCCCTGACATCGTGGGCCGGTTCTTCAGCTCTGCTCGCACGTCCCTTCCTGAACGGGCCTTCTGGCCCCTTGGCTTTCGCGGGAACACTGACGTGGAGAAGAGGGCGCACCCCTCGCACCACGCTTGTGTTCTGCTGAGCACAGCTTTGCTTCGGAGCAGTCACCACGCGAGCACCGCGGAGGCCAACCCAGCGGGAGTTACAGCGAAGCGCCACCCTTCTCGGACTCAGCCCACCCCCACCTGTGGCTGTTCAGGCGGCTGTGAAACGAGTGAGGGAACCTCCTTTAAAGTGGAGTGGGGGCCTGTGGGGGGGGCCTCAGCACTACCCCGGCCCTCAGCGACACAGCCCCAGGGAAGGGACTTGCTTGGTCGCCCAACAACCCCAGCAGGGGGAGGAAGGTTTTCTCCTCGCCCAGCAACTAGCTCAGCCAATGGGAAGCTCCCCAACGCAGCCAATGAGGAGCCATCGCCCCCCTGAACTCTCCTTTTCCTTCAGACGTGCAGTCACAGCGCCCGCGCCCCTCCCACTTCCTCCTCTGTCGGTACCGGTACCGGTACCGTTCCTTCTCCTTTGTTTGCTGAACTGGCCTAGTTTTGCTACAACCTCCTTATCCCAAACTGCGACTTCTCGGCTGCTTCCAAATAAACCACCTTTGCTAATAAAAGCAACCGGACTTTTTATTGTTAAGTCAACATGGTTTATGACTGGCCTAATAGGACCCCCCACGGCTACAGCCAGAAATGCTCGCTGATGGAAATGCTGGCGCTTACAGCAAAGCTAGGTCCCATCCGTCAGGGGGCAGTGTGACCCCGCACAAACAGCCCTCAAGGTTCGGGCCAATGAGAAAGCACTTCCACAGTGAAAGAGACACATCTCCCCCCAAATGCCGCTCATAAGAACAAAGGTTCCTGTGACATCGGTGCGAACTCTCCAGATTGCCCTCTTTTGACCTATTAACCCAAGAAAACGCACAGAAGTTTAAAATGCTTTTTCTGGGGAAAAGTATTGATCCGTAAAGCCGTTTCCTTGGAACAATGGCTGAGCAGGATTTGAAGTTACGGTTTACTTTCTGCTGTTCTGTTGCTTCGGTCTAGGGGTCCCTGTTGGGAAAACAAACCAACCGGCTTTCGCGTGTCCTGTTGCCACAAAAGTCAAGGCTTGCTCCTCCATGACTGCCCTGCGGAGCCCGGAAGGGGCCACTCCAAGGTGCTGAGCGCTGGGTGGGCCCGCCCGCCCCGCCCGCCCCGCCCCGCCCTCTCCGACCAGGATGGAAACGTGGCTTCCTGTGGCCCCTGCGGCAGCTCTGAGTGGGCCCCGCTCTCTCCACGGCAGCACTTCCAAGGGGCCACGTCCATCGTGAGCCCGCGGCCTGCGGCTCAGAGCATGGGCCGGCACACCGCCCCGAGGGCCTCCATGTCCTTGCCGCGTCCCCTCCCCATGACCCTGCTGCAGCCGGAGCTCAAACAGCAGGAGGGCGGGGAGGGAGGGGATGGGGGCGCCTGGGCAGGAGAGGAGCCTGCCTGCTCTCCCCACCCCTGCTCCCCTCCCAGGTGCCTGTGCTGATGAGCAGCTGCAGGGCCTGGGCTCCTGCAGTTGCTGCCCCTTCCGCAGGGTCCAGCAGCACAGGACTGCGACCTGAAGACCAGCTGCAGAGCCGGGGCTGGGGACCAGGAAGCACTCAGAGCCCCAAACCCCAGGGGCGGTGACCTGTGCCTCCCGGTCCCCACCCGTCCCCACCCGGGCATGCAGAACAAGCGGCCCTGCAGCCAGATGCCCCCTGTGCCTGAGCGGGGAGAGCGCGGAGGAAGGAGGAGCGGCGGTGTGTGACCTCCGCCCAGAGGCCTGGCTCTCCGTGCCTGCTCAAAGCCGTGGGCTGGTGCGGCGTGGCCCGCGGCCTGTCCGCCAGTGGCACTCAGAGGGGCTTGGTGCCTGGGGAGCCGCGGTGCCCCGAGACACGAACTGGGAGGCCAGGCTGCCTCATTCACCCTGAACCTGGGCCTGGACACAGGCCGCTCAGAGCGGACCCTCCCGCTGAGACCGCCACGTAAGGAAAACACGCGGTCCCTACCGGCACCCGCGCTGCTGCTGGGCTCCATCTTCCCGTGGAGCTTTGAAGTAAAGGGCCCTTCCCCGAAGGAGGCTTCTCACCTGAAGAAGGACGTCTCGGCTCTCCCGTGGCGGCCAGGCGTGAGCTGGAGGGCGGGGTAGTCGGTGGCCAGAGGCCTCACCAGGAACAGGCCCATGGCCAAGGCCACAAAGAGGATGGGCAGCAGCAGGTCACAGAGCGCGCCCTGCCAGGCCCGGCGTGTGCGGCACAGCCGCTGGGTCAGCAGGGCAGCCACCTGCGTGAGGGTGCTGGCAGGGGCGCCATCTGTGGGACAAGAACACGAGCCCAAGTCACCCGGGGCCCCACAGCCCCGGCTCTGTGACCTCTCACCTGGGCCCCGGCTCTGTGACCTCTCACCTGGGCCCTGGCTCTGTGACCTCTCACCTGGGGCCCAGGCTCTGTGACCTCTCACCTGGGGCCCAGGCTCTGTGACCTCTCACCTGGGGCCCAGGCTCTGTGACCTCTCACCTGGGCCCCGGCTCTGTGACCTCTCACCTGGGGCCCAGGCTCTGTGACCTCTCACCTGGGCCCCGGCTCTGTGACCTCTCACCTGGGGCCCAGGCTCTGTGACCTCTCACCTGGGGCCCAGGCTCTGTGACCTCTCACCTGGGGCCCAGGCTCTGTGACCTCTCACCTGGGGCCCAGGCTCTGTGACCTCTCACCTGGGCCCCGGCTCTGTGACCTCTCACCTGGGCCCCGGCTCTGTGACCTCTCACCTGGGCCCCGGCTCTGTGACCTCTCACCTGGGGCCCAGGCTCTGTGACCTCTCACCTGGGCCCCGGCTCTGTGACCTCTCACCTGGGGCCCAGGCTCTGTGACCTCTCACCTGGGGCCCAGGCTCTGTGACCTCTCACCTGGGGCCCAGGCTCTGTGACCTCTCACCTGGGGCCCAGGCTCTGTGACCTCTCACCTGGGCCCCGGCTCTGTGACCTCTCACCTGGGGCCCCAGCTCTGTGACCTCTCACCTGGGGCCCAGGCTCTGTGACCTCTCACCCGGGCCCCGGCTCTGTGACCTCTCACCTGAGGCCCCGCTCTGTGACCTCTCACCTGAGGCCCCAGCTCTGTGACCTCTCACCTGGGCCCAGGCTCTGTGACCTCTCACCCGGGCCCCGGCTCTGTGACCTCTCACCTGGGGCCCAGGCTCTGTGACCTCTCACCCGGGCCCCGGCTCTGTGACCTCTCACCCGGGCCCCGGCTCTGTGACCTCTCACCCGGGCCCAGGCTCTGGCCTCTCGTCCTCTGTAAGCCCGGCTCTGTGACCTCTCACCCGGGCCCCGGCTCTGGCCTCTCGTCCTCTGTAAGCCCGGCAGCTCTGAACAGAGACAAGTCCTCACTGAGTGAGAGCTCGGGAAAAGTCTGCACGACGGGTCACCTCCTGACATCAATGGCAACGGCCACAGCACCTCCTCAGACGGGAGCAGCGGGGAGGCCCAGACACCTGTGTGGAAGTGCCTGTCTGGGCGGCAGGTGGTACAGAGAGGAGAGGACACGGACCAGCTGCGTGTGGACTCCCCTCGGGAAACGTGGCTGGTGGTGCAGGGCGGGAGCAGAGGCAGAGGGTGGCCAGGGGTGCCCACGGCCTGGCCCAGAGACCCACCGGGCTGGGGGAGTGTCAGCCACACATGCCGGGTAACTCCTGGGAAATGGCCTGCCCTCTCGGAATGTCCTTCCCTCGGCTGTAAAATAAAGACGTGGGACTCTTTCCCGCTACGTGACGAGGACTGTTATGGCCATCCTCAGCAACCGACAGAACGGGGACAGCAGCGGCCTCAGTCACACAAGTGCTCGCCACACAGGCTCAGGACGTCGGGGGAAAGGCCTCGCTCATGTTAAGAAAAACGAATTTCCCCCTTTGCTGCCCCCATGCTAATTGGACATAAATGGGAAAAGTAAGAGGCCGAGATAGCTCATGGCCATGAATCAACCACCAATCAAATAGTCGTGCTAAACTCATAAAAGTGTCCACATGAATAATTTAACAGATGGAACTGAACTGCTGAACCCAACTGTGGGGAGTGGTCGTGTCTGACTTAGGAGTACAGTTACGCCCAAACTCCGTCACAGCCCTGACTGTGCATCCCCGTGGACCCTGACCATCCGTCGCTTAGGGAAACGGGCAAAGTTTTTTTGGGAAGGAGCGGTGTCGGTGGCTTCAGTGGTTCAAACATGAATGCCGACAGCACGCATGGACATGCAGCTTACAGACAACCCACAAAAGAGCCCACACCGACTATGGAAGGTAGAGCAGCAGTTAGAGTGTCAGCTCAGCCAGGTGGTAAAGACCACAGGGTGGCTCCCCCTAACGGAGGCAGCGTGGGAGACCTGGTGGCTCTGCAGGGCTGGGGCAGGCCCAGTCTTTCTGCAGGAAACCAGAAAGACTGTGCCTGCCCCAGTACAGGTATTCATCAAGATATTCATCAAGAACACCAAACCAGATGCTCGTCAGGAACACCAAACCAGGTGCTCGTCAGGAACACCAAACCAGGTGCTCATCAGGAACACCAAACCAGGTGCTCGTCAGGAACACCAAACCAGGTGCTCGTCAGGAACACCAAACCAGGTGCTCGTCAGGAACACCAAACCAGGTGCTCGTCAGGAACACCAAACCAGGTGCTCGTCAGGAACACCAAACCAGGTGCTCGTCAGGAACACCAAACCAGGTGCTCGTCAGGAACACCAAACCAGATGCTCATCAGGAACACCAAACCAGGTGCTCGTCAGGAACACCAAACCAGGTGCTCATCAAACCAGCTGCTCATCAGGAACACCAAACCAGGTGCTCACCAGAAACACCAAACCAGATGCTCGTCAGGAACACCAAACCAGATGCTCATCAGGAACACCACACCAGATGCTCATCAAGAACACCAAACCAGGTGCTCATCAGGAACACCAAACCAGATGCTCATCAGGAACACCACACCAGATGCTCATCAAGAACACCAAACCAGGTGCTCATCAGGAACACCAAACCAGATGCTCATCAGGAACACCACACCAGATGCTCATCAAGAACACCAAACCAGGTGCTCATCAGGAACACCAAACCAGATGCTCATCAGGAACACCACACCAGATGCTCATCAAGAACACCAAACCAGGTGCTCATCAGGAACACCAAACAGGGGCTGCTGCATCTTATAGGAAACAGTGGCAAGAAGCTGGAAAGACTTCCCTGCCTGCCTCGGGGGTGGACAGAACGGCAGCGAGCCGAGCCAGCCCTCAGGAGGCACCGCACACGGACGGGGCATGCTCACTGCGGGCCATGAAGTGAACCAAGCACGTTGGGAGGAGGATGCCATCTTTTCAAAAACAGTGCCTAACAGTCGGTAAAACGAGGGGTACAGGAAATATGGCCCCTAGAAGAGAGGGTGAAAATGTGAACTGTGTATACAGGGAAGGGTCAGATGAACAGTGCACGACAGAGCAGCACACAGGATAAACACAACTCACAGAGGACACACTGGGGCATGTGCTCCCAGGAAATAAGCTGCCTTTCACGAAACAACTTCTACCTCTGCGCTATTCGACTACGAGATGGTTTGTGTTCAGAAGGTAAAGCAGCATATGCATCTTCAACCGACTTCAACGTTTAAATTTTTTCTTCAAAATATTCTGGATTTTTCCCACAATGCGTATTTGGGCATCTTGTAATCAATAAGCATCTTGTAAGCGCTGTGTACTTATTCCGAAAATGAAGCCGATGTTGTGAGATAGAAACTTAATCATTCTGTGTTCACTGAGTTGCAGGATTTTAGAGTTGAAATGAACCTTAAAATTGATGTAATTAAACGCCTCATTTACAAATGCGCCCAGTTCAGGAGAGGCTGAGGAACGAGTTCAGTTCGGGGCACAGAGCCTGGAACCCACCGCCCGCGGGCACTGGCTGGGCCCCGGTCACTGTCCGCTCTGAACAACGCGCTCGGCTCACCGTCCGCTCTGAACAACGCGCTCGGGGCTCTTGGTCGTGTGAGGGAGTCAGAGCGTGACAACGCCTGTCAGTGAGCCTGAGGACACAGCAGAACGGACTGGCTGGCAGGAGCCTCGGGGGGCGCTCGGCCTGGAGCCCAGCACAGGGGTTGCTGACAGGTGGGGAGTGGCTCGAAGAGGTGAGCAGGGCAGGGCTGCTCAGACGTTCCCAGGCGCCTGTCCTCGGGGAAGAGGGGGTAGGGGAGGGAACGGGGCTCGGTTGGAGGACGACAGCCCACTGGGGTGCCGGCTGCACTGACCCAGGACCAGAGCCCCTTCACCACCTGGCGCGCTCCGGCAGCTCCGTCTGCGCTGCCACCAGGACTCACGCCTCTCACCTTCCCGACCCCCCACAGCCCCGAACAGGAGCTGCTGCTTCCGGCCTGCCCGCCCAGCACGTGGCTGCCCACGTCCATCCCGATTCCATTTTCATCTGGGCAGACTGCTTTCTGCCAAGCGCCGCCGCCAGCTCTCTGCAGGCTTCCACTGACGGGGGAAGCAGGCTTCCTGGCCTGGACCGCAGGCAGCGGCCTCGCTCCTCCCACCTGCCTGCAGGAAGGCAGTGCCCCACGTTCGAGGAAAGGTGGACAAAAGGTCAGCAGCCTGGCTCAGCCCCGGACACAGAGAACCTGAAGCAGCTCGTTCAGGAGGCAGAGGATGATGCCCCGCCGTGCAGGACGGGCTGTGCAAACACAACCCTGCCAAAGCCAACAGGAGGCCGCGGCCCTCCTCTGACCACGGTGGGCACGGCTCTCTGTCGGCACAAGCAGCCGCAGCGAGGCATGAAACACCGGGGACTACACTGTGGGGAAAACAGGTTACGATGTTAGGTGAGTGTGGCTGACAAACCACAGAGCTGAGAATGTCCACGCCATCCAGGACCTCGTGGGGGAGAGGTACGGCTTCGAGAGAGCCGTGGAGAAGCCTTAAAGGGAACACGCCATTTCCCAGCTCCGCCCTGCGTTCGAGGATCTGTGTCCTTCCCACACACGCTGAGCGTGGAGCCTCTCACGGCTCCTTTTAGTGACCCCAGGCCCCCGCAGCAGAGGAAGGCGGGTGCTGCTGTCAGAACGGTGGGCGTCAGAGTCCACAGGATCACGGTGAGGGGAAGCCGGGCCCAAGCACCTGCCCTCCTCACAAGCACCGGATTGTCTGTGACAGCCATACTAACAGGTGTGCACGGGGGAGGGGGAGAAGCACTTCCCTCCGGGAAGCCCCCCCGACACTCTGTACTCACAGTGGTAGCCAGGAGTGGGCGCCGGGGGCCTCGGGGGCTGCGCCTCCAACCCCGTCCCTGGGGCCGTGTCAGACGGCTCGCTGGGATCTTGCAGAAGCATCAGAAACACCTTTTTGAGAATGAAGAGAGCTTCGCATTACGTGTGCTCCCTTCCACACGCAGTGCTTTCCTCGGCCTTAATCCCCCAACTGGGTCCTCAGGAAGATATCCACCAAGCACCCGAACTCACATCTTCATCCCTTCCGCTGGCGTGACCCCAAGGCCACTGAGCTCTGGGCAGGCTGAGAGGCAGCTCACAGGCCGCTAAGGGGGTGGCCTGACCGTGACCCTTACACTCGGGCAGACTGGTCAGACCAGCAGGCACAGACGGCAAAGCCACGCCCACCACACCACACCCCATCCCACAGTCCCGACCCACAGTGCCTGCAGCTTGGAGGCCCAGAGCCGGACAGGCACCAGCCCCTGCCACCTCAGCTCCTTCCGCGGGGACTGAGTGTCTGTGTGCACCTCCCGAGACTGTCCCTGTAAGGCAAAGGCCTGAGGTCCCTGCTCTGTGCTGGGAGCGCACATCCCACCTCCATCTGGTGGAACCCAAGCCCCGGGCCCCCATCAGCAAGAACGAGGTGCGGACAGAGGCACAGAGGGACGTGAACTCAACGGGCGAGGTCTGCCCAGGAGTTCTGTTCTTACCCATTATTCGCAGAATGTAAACCACCGAGTCAGGCCCTGTGGCCCTGGACCTGAGCTTTGTCAGCCTGGACCCAAGCTTCAGCCTGCGTGCAGGTGGGGGCGTCTGAGCTCACGCTCCCCATCCGGCACCCAGCCCCTTCCTGCGACACAGGGGCCCGCCGAGCAGAGCGGTGGGTGAGCAGAGGCGGCCCGCCTCACAGCTGCCAGCCTGTGGCCCTGAACCCTCGGGATCATGGGAGACACACCGCTGTGCTGGTCACGGGACGCTGTGCTGTGGGGGCGGGGCGCATGGGCAACGTCCGGACCTTCCGCTCGATATCGCTGCGAACCCAAAACTGCTCCAAAAATGGGTCTGCTCGCAAATCCGCCACTGAAACCGGCCGTCCGCATTGCGTCCGCTGCGTCCGCTGCGCCAGCAGACCTCGTGGCTTCAGGGTGCCGTGGAGCCCTCGGCGCCCTGGCCCAGCCCACGCCCGGCAAACACGGGAGGAGAAGGAAGGTGTCCGTGTTGTAAGGACACTGGTGACGGCAGGGGTCAGAGGCACACTTAACCTCGCTGCCTGGGGGTCTCCTTGGGGACCATGTTTAGGAGACACGCCTGCGGTTTAGCGTGACACCTGCTCCCCAGCCGCAGAGCCGGGGTGTGACTGGCAGGCCCCTCCCCGCAGCGTCCTGGGCAGGACTGCCGACGGGCGGCACCCAGGCGCGTGTGATGGCGGCCGCGCCAACTGTGGTCGATAGCAGGCAGGAGACAGGGAAGGCGAAACTTGCCGCGTGTGGACGAGGAGATCGGTGGGCGGCTATTTCACAGACCGCAGCGCACAAAGCCAGCTCTCTACGTGCTTAATCTGTTCCCCATCTGAGCTATCTTTCCCAAACAGGCCCAGTGCGCATCGTGTTGTATGGGTTAAGTACAGTTCTGGGTCCTTTGCTTATGGCTGTCCTTCACACAGACAACTTCTTTGTTAGCGTCTGTGTGAGGGGGAGAAGGGGAGAGAGCCACAGCCTGATCTGTGGTGCTCATTAGCACTCCGATGTGCAAAGCCTGCGCTCCGCGCGGAGGTGGAGGTTACTGCCAGAAGCGGGAGAAGCACAGACTCTCCAAGGAACCAGGCGGCTGTTTCTGGGGCTTGGGGTCGGGCTTCCTGGTGATTAGCTGCAGGGCATGAGCGGGGCGGGGAGCATGTGCCAGGAGGCGAGCTGCTGGAAGAACTGCGCTTTAGGGCGGCGGGAGCGTGGCACCCCCTCGACTGTGTGTGACGCCCTGACCCCGAGCATTTGTCAGAACTGAGGGGAGTGGATCTTGCCATGTGCAGCTTCATAAATAACCAAGCATTTTAGCAACGGCGGCACAGAGGAAGAGGATTACGGCATTTCCAAAAGGAATGTGGGCTGGCAAAGTGTAAATCAAAGTTCTTCGGCGCGCAGCTGGGGTAGGTACGATTTCCCGTCAGGGCACAGGCCCGGGTTGCAGGCTCATCCCCAGCGGGGGGCGGAGGCAGCCAATCGGAGACTCTCTCATCCCTGTTGTTTCTCTCTCTCCCCCTCTCCCTTCCTCTCTGAAATCAATAAAAATGCTTAAACATTTTTTAATACTTTGGAGAACAAAAATGAGAAGCAAGCAGAGAAGACATATTTAAGGAACAAGAGGGTTTTCAGAAGCCACGCTGAGATGGAATACCTCCCACAAGGAAGCGCCCGCCCAGGCTCTAGCACAGAGCGCCTGGCCTCAGACGCCCAGGGCCCGCGTCCGGGGGTGACGGCAGGAAGGGTGACGCGGAGAAGCCCTCACTGTGACACCCCTCTGAGGAGCCTGTGCTCAGGGCTGCCGCTGTGCTGCTTGATGTGCGTGAACACCGCATGGAATTCGGGGCTCTGGCACCCTGAGAGCTGCGGGACTTTCATGCTCGGGGTTCCTGAAGCTCCCGACACTGCTTCGGGGGCAAGAGCCGCCGCCACCCACCGCCGTGCCCGCGCTGCTGCCGGAGCGTGCACCCGACACTGCTTCGGGGGCAAGAGCCGCCGCCACCCACCGCCGTGCCCGCGCTGCTGCCGGAGCGTGCACCCGCTGCAGGAATGCGGGCACGTCTCCCAGCTTCCGCTTCCATCTCAGCACTGACCGCTGCTTTAAACCCTCAGGCCTTCTGCAGGTTCTAGCAACGTCCAGCGAGACTCGCGTCGGGCCCCTCAGAGCCAGCCTCAGCCCCACACCAGCTGGCCTGGGGTCGGGTACGGCCCCGGGGGGACCTGGTCTGGCTCTGGATTAGACGCCAGGCTCTCCAGTACAGAAGCGCTCGCCTCCCTTAAAGAGCGGGAGTCGCCGGTCGGGTGTGCGGCATTCCGAACTTGGCCTACACCCTGCCTGACACGTTGAAAGTTGGAATAAACACAAAACACAGATATCCGACCCCCGCCCCACGGCTGCCCACCCTCGTCACTGCCAGGACGGGGACAAAGCGGCGGGGCCCCGGTACCTCCTCCAAGGTGGTGTCCGCCACCGCGCAGGCCGCCAGGCGCAGGCGGTGCCGGTTCTGCTCCAGCGCCTGGAAGAGCCCCTGGAAGCCGGTGCGGTCGGCGTCCCTGGGCAGGACGTAGCTCAGCGTGCGCCCGCTGCGGTCCCTGAGAAACGCTTGTGGGACGTAGGTCTGTATCAGGGCCGTGGTGCGAGCCGCGTCCTGCAGGCCGTCCCGCTCCGGAGCGGAAGGCTGTGGACAAAGTCAGGAAGGGCCGGGCATGAGGGCCAGCGTCCCAAGCACCCCCCGCTGAGGTCATGCCCGGCCCAGGAGGCCGCCCCGCTCACCTGCTCCGTGAGTGTCAGGCAGAGGCCCTGGCCGTAGGCCTCGGTCAGGCCGAGGGGGGGGCCGCAGCAGCGGAGCCGGCCCTGCTGCAGGACGGCCACGCGGTCGCTCAGCGCCTCCGCCTCGTCCAGGTGGTGGGTGGTGAGGATGATCGTCCGACCTGCGTCCCAGGGAAGGCGGCATCAGAGCCGGCCAGACACAGGCAGCGGGGAGCGGGCGAGGCCCAGATGCCCACCGTGTTTAACCAGAGCAGCAGCCTGGAGAAGGGACTGGCGCGGCCCTGACCCTCTCCTCTGCAGGCCTCAGGGTCGTGACCGGCTCCCAAGATCCCCCCCTCAGAACACGGGGCGCTCCGATGGGCCCAGCGGGAGAGAGCCCTGGGCACCGGGCCCTGTGTCCCTGCCCGTCTCTAGGCCTGGAGCACTGTCGCAAGCCGAGGAGACGTTTTATAAAAAGGAGAGAGCCAGGCGACCGTCTCCTGACGCACCTCAGGCAACAGCCTGGCGGGCAGTGGAGAAGTCTCCTCCACGAAGCGGCTGCTGTGTAAGAAACGGATGGCGCCGGGTGAAGGCGGGAGGGGTGTCCTTCTGACCCGGGACCATGAGCGTGAGAGGATGGGAGCACTGACTCCCGGGAAGCCCGGAGCGGCGGACAGATGGTGCTCTGGGAGGCGGGCAGGCAGCCGTGAGCAGGCAGGCGAGGTGAGGACAGGAGGGGGGCCAGGGAGCACCAACCCTGCAGACGGGGCCAGCTGCCAACCGCCCTCTACACACAGTCCCTGCGCTGGCATCGGGCAGGTGGACTCTGGTGGTGTCTATGCTGGCATCGGGCAGGTGGACTCTGGTGGTGCCTGCACTGGCATCGGGCAGGTGGACTCTGGTGGTGCCTGCACTGGCATCGGGCAGGTGGACTCTGGTGGTCCCTATGCTGGCATCGGGCAGGTGGACTCTGGTGGTCCCTATGCTGGCATCGGGCAGAGTGGACTCTGGTGGTCCCTATGCTGGCATCGGGCAGGTGGACTCTGGTGGTGCCTGCACTGGCATCGGGCAGGGTGGACTCTGGTGGTGCCACCTCACGGTGCAGGGGGCCCGGTCCCAGGGAGAGCAGGAGGTCACCTGTGTGGGGATCACCTAAGTGGGGTCACTCTATGTAGGGATCACCTATGTGGGGTGTTGCCAGAGGCCCACTGGGAGGGAAGGGCCAGAGCAGTGGCCGGCTGCAAGGGCAGGGTGGACTCTGGTGGGAGAGCAGGAGCGCGCGGCACCCGCACCTTCTCGGTATCGGAGGAGGATGTCCCAGATGCTGCGCCGGGAGCAGGGGTCCACCCCACTGGTGGGCTCGTCCAGCACCACGGTCCGCGACGCGCCGAGGAAGGCGGCGCCGATGGACAGCTTCCTCCGCAGGCCTCCGGACAGGGCGCGGGCTTGCGTGTGCTGATGCTGCGTCAGCCCCACGTCCCGGAGAGCCCTGAAATGAGAACGGGCCCCACTGCCTTCAGAGCCGCCGCGAGCACCCAGGCAAGGTGAGCCCTGCGCAGGGCTGTGGGCAAGGAGGACCTGACCACAGCCGCCCCCACACAGGAGGCCCACAAGAGCGGCACCACGAGGGTCCGCGCGGGGCTCCGAGGACTGCGGGTCCCAGAAGGCCCCAGGCCCTGATAGGACTTGCCTGCCTGACACGAGGCGGAAGGTGGTGTCTGTCCCGTTACCTGTTCCTGCCCCTCCCGACCCGGCACGAGCTCAGCTCCTCGTCGCCGTCACCCACGTTACCGTCAGTGCAGGCCCGTCACAGACGCAGGGCATGTCCCTGCCGCCCAGGGGCCCCACGACAATGACACCCCGGCTGGGAGAGGATGGTGCTTCCTTTCAGCGGGTCACTGCTCTGGCCCTTCCCTCCCAATGGGCCTCTGCCAACACCCCACGTGGGTGACCCCCACACAGGTGACCCCCTCATAGGGTGACCCCACATGTGTGATCCCCACACAGGGTGACCCCACGTGAGTGACTCCCACACGGGTGACCCCACATGTGTGATCTCCACACAGGGTGACCCCATGCAGGTGATCCCCACACAGGGTGACCCCCACACAGGGTGACCCCCACACAGGGTGACCCCCACATAGGGTACCCCCACACAGGGTGATCCCACATAGGTGATCCCCACACAGGATGATCCCCTCATAGGGTGACCCCCCACATGTGTAATCACCACACAGGGTGACCCCACACAGGTGATCCCCACACAGAGTGGCCCCCACATAGGGTACCCCCACACAGGGTGACCCCACATGTGTGATCCCCACATAGGGTGACCCCCACATAGCGGGGAGTGAAGCTACCAGGTCCCCCTTGGTCACTTTAACCAGAGGCCCTGCGGCTGAGGAAGCAGAAATCTAGTCATAGGAAGTCAGAGGCTCTCAAACGCAGCTGTGATGGAAGCAAACCCTCCATTTCTGCTCATTCCCGCACCCAGTCTCACGCTCACAGCCTGGCCCGCCCTGGCCCGCCCTGCAGAGGTCCCGTCCCTCCTGACACCGCCGTTCTCCCGCTGACCCGCCTCCGCAGTCACTGAACCCCACAAACCCCATCCTCCAACTGTGGGTTTCAAGTCCACACGCTGGGCCTGTGTCCAGCCGCCTCGCTGAGTCCCTCCCGCCACACGGAAGGGCTCCACGTCCCCCTCCTCTCTGCTCGACCGCTGGTCCTGCTGGCGCCTCCTTCCGCCTCCCGTTCCCATCGCTCTCCTGTCCCGCTTCTTCGCTCCTTTGCAGCAAAACTCCTTCCTTCTCTCCGTAACTGACCGTGTGACCTTCCCCCTCAACGTGCCGCGGCGGTCACCGATGACCCGGCATTCTCCACCCAGAGGTCATTTCTCAGTCTTCACTTAACGGGCCCTCCGCAGCATCCTGTGCACCTGACCTCCTCCTTAATGGACGTGTCTCTCCTCCCTGACGGTCTCTCCTCACCTCGCCAACCTCTTCGAGTGGAGTGACAAGAGCTCGGTCCTCAGCCTTCCCGTTGCCCGCCCGCTCCCGCACACCCCCCGCCTGCCCGTCGCCGTCGAACAGAGCAGCCTCCCGTGGGCCCCAGGGCGTCCCGCAGCGCCAGGCGCCGCGTTTCCTGCCAACAACACCCCTGACCCAGGCCTGGCCGAGGTCCCCCACCCTCTCTTCTCTCCTCAAGGGAGGCCTGGCTCTGGGCTCCGCTCTCTGTTCTGGTCACCGGGTGCATGTCCTGACCTCAGTGACCCCTGCGCTGCCAGGGTCACCCTGCACGACGAAGCTCCAACTCCGGGTCCCCACACCCGGGGCCCTGCGCCCCTGCCTTTCACTTCGAGGCTCCCACCTGCCCCCAGGTCCGCGGCACAAACTCACATCGACAGCCCCGCCCCGCGGCACCTGTCCGCCGTCCCCACTCAAGGCCGAGTCGAGCCACATCCTCCCTGAGACGCTGCTCCAGCTCCAGTGCTGGTGGCCGGGCCACCTTCCAGTTAGGAGCTGCTTGCTCCTTTTCCCCTCGTGATGAAGGCACTGAGGTGTTCTGGAAGCGTCTCTTTCTGTTCCCTTCACTGACGCACAGAGGCAGGGTGGCCCCGAAGGGACCGCCACTCACGTGTCGACCTGCTGCCGTCGCTCGGCCCGGGTCCGCTGCGGCGCCTTGAGGGACGCGAAGAGCAGCAGGTGCTCCAGGACAGTGAGCCTGTCCAACAGGACGTCGCGCTGAGGACACACCCCCAGCTCCTTTCTGACCCCGGCCAGGTCTGTCTGCAGGTCCCTGCCATCCACGAGGACGGTCCCAGAGGTGGGCGCGTGCAGCCCTGTCACCAGCGACCTGCGGACAAGACGTGCCAGCAGGTCAGCCCAGGCCACGGGGTGCGGGGTGGGTCTGTGGGCATCGTGCTGGGTCTGTGGGCATGGGGACTAGGTGGAGGGGCACGGGGGCCAGGTGGAGGGGCACGGGCAGGCGGGTGGAGGGGCAAGGGGGCCGGGTGGAAGGGCACAGGCAGGTGGGTGGAGGGGCACGGGCGGGCGGATGCAGGGGCACAGGGGGGCGGGTGGAGGGGCACGGGCGGGCCAGGTGGAGGGGCACGGGGAGTCGTGGGAGCTCAGCCCCCTGGTGTGTGCGCTGCACTCCGATGCCCTTCGTGACCAGCTGTTGGCTGGGCTATTTCACACCTGATGGGGACGGGGACGGGGACGGGGACGTAGGGTGGGTGTCCCCATTGCTGCGCGCCCCAGGGCTTTTATTTTAAACCATGAAGACCCATCTGCTAGCTGGCCCTGGAGCCTCTCCTGAGAGCTGCTGGGAGGGACAGCCCTGGGGCCTGTCCTGAGAGCTGCTGGGAGGGACAGCCCTGGGGCCTCTCCTGAGAGCTGCTGGGAGGGACAGCCCTGGAGCCTCTCCTGAGAGCTGCTGGGAGGGACAGCCCTGGGGCCTGTCCTGAGAGCTGCTGGGAGGGACAGCCCTGGGGCCTGTCCTGAGAGCTGCTGGGAGGGACAGCCCTGGAGCCTCTCCTGAGAGCTGCTGGGAGGGACAGCCCTGGGGCCTGTCCTGAGGGCTGCTGGGAGGGACAGCCCTGGAGCCTCTCCTGAGAGCTGCTGGGAGGGACAGCCCTGGGGCCTGTCCTGAGGGCTGCTGGGAGGGACAGCCCTGGGGCCTGTCCTGAGGGCTGCTGGGAGGGACAGCCCGAGGGACAGGTCCCAGCACCTCGGAGCGGCAGGGCCACCTGCAACCCGCTGCCCCGCAGGGAGGTGTGGCCCGGGGCCTGGTCGCTGCAGCGGGCACTCCCCAGGACACACTCTAGCCGGCGCTCGGCGGGGCTGCGGCTCCAGCCAGGCCACGGAGAGAAGGGAACCCCATGTTTGTGCTCCCACGGAGGGTGCTGCCGCTTCGTGTGTGAGCCTGGCCCGTTCTCCGCCGTCAGGAAGCACAGCTGCCGACGAGCAGAGACAGCGGCTGCTCCACCGGGCCGCCCCGTCCCCGGGGCTCAGCCTTAAAGGGCCCCCGGCGCCTCAGGCCACTCGGGCTGTTTCGTGGCTCCAACGCCTGAGCCCCTTGTCTCTCTGGGACAATGAGGCTTCATTCTGTAACCACGTGCACTGCCTTTGGACTCTAAACTAAACGTCAAATCTTAAAAAAAAAAAAGCCAGCCACACAAAATCAGGACATGAAACACCACGCAGGTGTTGACAGAACTACAAACTCGCTCTGGATGTCCCCTTCCCACAGAAATGCAGACACAATTAGACTGAGGGGGACAATGAAAAGGGCCCTAGAACTTTCCAAGATTCAAGTAAAAGCAGGTGAGTTCATTGTAGGGAAAACGGGAAGGATTAAAGATTTTAAAACCCGTCACCCCCTCCTTGCACCTGCCCCAGGCCTGCAGGGTGGCTGGGGGGGGGGGGGGGAGGCATAGCAGCTAGGCAGAGGGCAGGGGCAGAGGGCAGGGGGCAGAGAGCAGAGGGCAAGGGCAGAGGGGAGGGGGCAGAGAGCAGGGGCAGGAGCAGAGGGGAGGGGGCAGAGAGCAGGGGCAGGAGCAGAGGGCAGAGGGCAGGGGCAGAGGGGAGGGGGCAGAGAGCAGAGGGCAGGGGCAGAGGGGAGGGGCAGGGGGCAGGGGGCAGAGAGCAGGGGCAGAGAGCAGAGGGCAGGGGCAGAGGGGAGGGGGCAGAGAGCAGGGGCAGGAGCAGAGGGCAGGGGCAGAGGGCAGGGGGCAGGGGGCAGAGAGCAGGGGCAGGAGCAGAGGGCAGAGAGCAGGGGCAGAGGGCAGGGGCAGGGGCAGAGGGCAGGGGCAGAGGGCAGGGGCAGGGGCAGAGGGCAGGGGACAGTGGGCAGAGGGCAGGGGCAGAGGGCCATGCTTCCTCCGCGAGAAAGGAACGCACCTCGCTGCTCGGGTGGACTGGCATTTAGGGAGGGGAGCCCCGAGTTTTACGAGGTGAAGGGGACGCACATGACGGTGGTTTTCCCGGCGCCGTTGCTCCCCAGCAGGGCGGTGATCTGGCCTCTGTGGAAGGTGAGGGTCAGGTCCCGCACAGCCGCCTGGTGGGGCTGGTACTCCTTGGTCACAGACACCAGGGTGACGCCGGGGGGGCCTCCTTCCCGCTCCCCTTTCCCGTGCTGAGGCAATGACCCTGTGAAGATGCAAATACACCCTGAGAGGATGGCACCCCCATAGTGCATGACCTAGCGGTGGCCCCAGACATGAATTCTGGCTCCGAAACATGTGGAACATGCAAAAATCTTCCTTCACCAAAATCGAAAGGCAAATTACATAATGGCAAAAATTAAGTGAAACTTCTGATTACGAAGGTTTGTGCCCTGATGGTATCCATTCTGTAATGAAACAAAAATAAACACACATGTACATGCACATACATGCACACACACGCACTCACACATACATATACCCACACGCATGTACGCATGCACTCTCACATACATATACCCACAGGTATGCATGTATGCACTCTCACATACATGCACGCAGGCACACATGTGCATGTACATGTGCCGAGAACAACAGCAAGCAGGTCAGTTACGCGCCAAAGCGTCCTCGAGCAATAGTCTCGGGGAGTGCGAGTGCAAGGTGCTTGCTGTGTTCCAAGCTGAGCGGCTCCTGTGTCCGTGAGGGACGGGGAAGCCATCACTTTACAGGCTGGCTGCGGAGTAAACGTCCCGAGAGCCTGTGCACTCGGACCCCCGCTGTCGCCTCCGACAGGGGCCCAGGGACGGCAGGACTGGGCGGAGGGGATACCTCCTGCCCGTCCCCGGCAGCTCCCCGGGAGCAGGAACAGGATGGGCCTCCCAGGGAAGCACCAGGTGAGGACGTGGGAAGCCCCAGGAAACCCCGGTGTCTGTGCGCCCCCGGCTGCTCGGTACAGACCTGTGTGCCCGACGTCCTCACGGAGGGAGAACAGCCCGGAACCGCGAGCGCACGGCCTCGGGGAGGCCAGGCCGCACGCGCCCTTCCAGTAGGATGGCATGAAGGGGAAGTACCACGGCTTCTGGACACCCCCGGGGCCTGAGAAACGAGGCACCGGTCAGAGCCACTCAGAACAACGTTCTGTACCAGGACGTCCTGACTCGTGAGCACAAAGCGTTAGTCCGTGCTCACATGTCCCACACACGTGCCACGGACGAGCCAGCGACCATCGGGCTGACCCCTCCTCACCCGCCCAGGGCCGCGGCCGGGGCCTCCCTCCCCTGGCCCCGAGGCCTCCTGAGCAGGTGGCCATACAGGTGGAAAGAAGGCAGCTGGGAGAGGCCTTTCAGAGTTAGGAGAAAGACATTAGAAATAAGTTGGATATTCACGGTGATTTGCTAATTAGACCATCCCAGCTCTAACCCGTGTGGACTGTAAAGATGCCTCATTGACCTATTAATGTAAATGAATGGGAGCCGCCAAACTCAGGCTGGCGGGCCTGGGCTCCCAGCTCCTCGCCGCGTGCTCTGCTTCCCGTGCACGCTGCCCGCCCTGCATCTGCCCACCACCAAGTGCGGCTGTGCATCCACATGGGCAGAGCCCTCCGTTCACCCCGAGCTCGGCTCCCAGGCTGGGAACCAATCAGCCGAGCCCCAAACCGGCAGTGACGGAAGAAGGCAGGGACGTCAGACAGACCCGAGAATGCGAGCGGCCCGCACGCACGTAAAGAAGGTTATAAACACGAAGCCTGAGCGGCCAGATGTGGCCGTGCGCTGTGGGCAGCGGAGCGCTCCTGACGGCCTGCGGCCGGGGAGAGGCGTGCAGGCCTGTCTCTGGTGCAGCAGCGAGACCCGGCCTTCCTTCTCAGCGAGGCAGACACTAAACGCGGTAGCACAACCGCAAAGAACTATAAACCCAGGTGCGTTCTGCAAGCCAGGTGTGGAGGTGGGTGCTTATCATTCGAAGGTGGCACCCAGTCCTCCCGCCTCTGCGAGCCTGTGTGGTGTGGAGGTGGCCTGGCTGGGTCCTAGCTCCCTGGGGGTTCAGACACTGCTTTGCGCCAGGTGGGAGGGGAGACACTCCAGACAAGCACCCCAGGGGAGGTAGAGACAGCGCCGGCCGCCCGTCTCGGGCCCCGGCTGGGCTGGCTGGCTGTGGCTGGTTCCGAGGGAACCGCTCCGGTTCATGAGCAGACGTTATGGCAGAAATTTGCTGTGTCTGGGGCTGCAGGGTGCGTGCACGCAGACAAGGCTGACCCAGGGCCCTCCCCCCGGGAGACACAGAGCAGGAGCCCGCCACCAGGCCAGCCGGGAGGAAGGGACAGGTCCCCGGCCTTCTCCACGCCCCCAAGGGCCTCCAGAAACTTCTCCAGATTGGGCATTCAGGTGTCCTGTCCCCGGAGCCCCAAGCTGGTTTGTTGAGCTTCTGGAAAAATAAAACAAAATGCCCCTCTGAGAGCCGCCAGCGTGGCTGATGCCCCACTGACTCCCACGTCAGGACTGACTGGACACCCCATTGCGCGGGTGGGCCTCCCTGAGCCGAGCCACCGTCCTCCATGGCTTCCACCACTTGCTTCGCTTGCGTTTCTCCAGATGTGACCTAAACGGGCACTTCACCCCATGGCTTCTGTGTTTAATCGTCTTAAATATATGCGACAAAATACACCACCTTAATCGTTCAAAGCGACGCTGAGCACATTCACTGCTGTTCATCCAGCCTCCAGAACCTTCTCCCTCCTCTCCCCCACCCCTCCGCCCAGCCCCGCCCGCCCACCCACTTTCTGTCTCCGTGAATGTGACTGTTCTCGGGTGCTGCTCAGGGTCTCCAGAGGGACGCCAGCAGGACACGTGTGGGCTCGCGGGAAGAGACTCACTAGGAGGGACGGGCACACCGCATGGAGGCTGAGAAGTCCCGTGATCGTGCTCGTTCCCCACCCCACGCCTCTCGTCAGATCTCGCCTCCCCAGAGCAGGACGTTTGCGGATCCGGGCAGCTGTCAATGCGGAGCTGCCAGAGCAGAGAGCGTCAGACACTGACACAAGCTGTGCTGACACTGTGCCTGCGGGAAGCAGGGCCGGAGGGAGGGCGCTGAAAGAGGGGCAGCGACTGCTACCCGCCTACCAAGGACAAGAGGGAAGAGGGGGGACACACAGGCACCCCCTGATGGGACACAAGGCAGAGCCTGCTCAGACCCCCAGGGCCATCCCTACCATCACGCCTCTCCCCAGGGCACAGCGCCACCGTCATGAAGACACTGCCCCACCCTCTCTGGGGCCTCGTGAGGTGACACGCAGCGGCTCTGTCCCTGAGTCCGTGCAGGGAGTGCAGAGCCAGCCTCGCGCCCTTTCCTAAGGAGGAAGAAGAAAGGCGCTTCAGCACGCCGCCGCTGCTCCCCGCACACCTCTCCCTGCTGCGCAGCTGCAGGCGCCGCACCCCACATGCTTGCTCTCTGCGCCCATGAAATCACTCGCATTTTGAAAAGATGGAATATGAAACATATAGTCAATTCCTGTAGTTTAACTGCGTTACAGGAGAAGTGCATGTGTAAAGCAGAAAAATTAACAACGGAAAAAAAAAGTCGCCTAAGTCCACATAAACAACCATTTGGCATATAAACCAAATGATGATGTTTTAAAATTGTTAACTGAATGCTGAGATATGTCTTTTTAAAATGTGATTTGAGAATGTTATCATTTTCTTTAAATAGTTTTATAAGCTTATAAATTGTCTTATAATTTTATTTGGCTATTTGCAATTTGATTTCAATTCTTATAAATGAAACTCGATCGATTCTCCTTGCTCATGTCTTTGGTGTTTAGAAAAACCCTGCCTACCTTTAACAATCGTGCTTTCCCTACTGACTCATTATTTTCGTGATGCTTATTTATGTCCGATGAACTGTGAGCGAGTCTGTTTCTCTCCCTAGTCGGTTAATTGAATAATGTGTCCCTTCTCACTGACCACAATGCAAACCCACTACCGAGTGAGTCGCCCAGGAGCGGGCTGGTTACTGAGTGCTGCCATCTGCTCTGCTGAGGGCTCCACTGCTTACATCCTCGTCAATTTAGAGGAAGGTTTTATATCATCACCAGCCACCAGTTGCTGTCATTATTTCCAATAATTTTTTAACATTATTATTAATTTATATGTCTAGCTATCTTTTGGAAACATTTCATCAATTAAAATTTCCTTTTCTAGTACTTTATTGAAATAATTTGTGTTTCAGTGTGTTAACATGTTTCATATTAAATGTGACATAACTTAAAATTTATGTAAATGTATACAGTAAGCCCAGCTGGTGTGCTCAGTGGTTGAGCATCATCTCATGAACCAGGAGGTCACGGTTTGATTCCCCGTCAGGGCACATGCCTGGGTTATGGGCTCCATCCCCAGTAGGGGCCTGCAGGAGGCAGCTGATCCACGATTCTCTCTCCTCATTGATGTTTCTCTCTCTCCTTCTCCCTTTCTCTCTGAGATCAATAAACACACATTTTAAAAAACAATGTACACATTAATTGGGGAAAGTCAGCATCGCTTAAAATAATAAACACGCACGTGTCCAGTCTCTGTCTCTGGCCCAGCAGTTTTAACACCACAGCACAGAGGTCCGCGCACACGTAGAATTCACTTCGTCATCTTACTGTTACGTTGTGAGGCGGCGAGCTAAACCCACGACGACGCCTTAGTCAATGACCAAGTTAACTTGGAGCCTTCTCAGAGGAGGAGCCTCTCAAAGTCTGAGCCAAAACATGGAGGGAGCTTTCGCTTTTTATACTTTCTACGTCTCCTTGTCTTCCAAGTGTGGAATGAGACTTCCGGACCTTTCGTAGGCTTTTTTAAAAAATAAAAGAAGCCCTGTGTGCTGGGAAGGGGGGAGAGGGGGAGGCAGTGCGCCTAGTAACTACCTATCTTGCAGGGAGCTTATGGCCTTGAGCACAGCACAACTCGGATATACCCGGAAGGTACCTGGCGGGGGAGGAACCAGACCCTCCCGTCAGCAGAGATTCGAGCAAGCATGTTCACAGCAGCCAAATAGCGACGTCAGTTACAGAACAAGGGACCATCTGCTTTCAGTGGGAACCTTAAACAGCAGCTTCTACAGCACAGAGGTCACTGGGACAAGATGGCCCGCACCTCACGGCAAAGGCAGAAGTCTTACCGGGAACCGAGGTGCGCAGGTACCAGCCGCACAGAAAGTAAAGGCCCGAGTCCACCAGGATCATCACGCACACCCCACCGAGCGCCAGGCCTGCCTGCTCCGGAGGCTGGTGCAGGTTGCCCCACTGGACCCCTGGAGGGAGGGAGGGCAGAGTCAACCCCGGGGGGAGGGGGGTGTTAGTCCTGGAGGCGCTGGCGGAGCTGGCAGCAGCTGAAGCCCAAGGAGGCGCGTTGGGTCCGATGTCACGGGCAGAGCGAGCGTTAACACTTCAATATCCAGCGTTTAAAGGGTTTGAAGGTGCCTTCCTCGTTTACTTGAGAAGACAGGCATGTTGAACAAAAGATAAAGGAGGCTCCTGCCCATCCAGCCCTAAATCAGATGGTGCTCTGTGCTCTTAGGAAATATATACACAGGACATAAAGGCCTGGGACGGGCTAGGACCATCTTTCTTACAATGTATTCGCAGTTTACTGCTGAGTTAAAACATACGCTAAGTAAGAGATCCCTCTTCCTCAGTTCCCCTAGGGCCGTGGTCGGCAAACTCCTTCGTCCACAGAGCCAAATAGCAACAGGACAACGATAGAAACTTCTTTGGAGAGCCACATTTTTTAAACTTAAACTCCTTCTAACGCCACCTCTTCAAAATAGACTCGCCCAGGCCGTGGTATTTTGTGGAAGAGCCACACACCAGGGGCCAAAGAGCTGCACGTGGCTCGCGAGCCGCAGTTTGCCGACCACGGCCCTGGGGGACCAGCCTAGAAAGCTTACATAAAACGCACGCTGACACTTGGTGGAGTTTAGTCCCAAACACCCAAAGGGCTGACCGTGACGGTCTCCTCAGTCTCCTCCAGGACCGCCGGTTCGGAGCCGCTGCAGGCACTCGGGGGCCTGGGTTTGCTCCCTGTCTCGGCACAGCCTCCGTGTGAACTGACAACGGTTCAGCGTGTTTTGCTGAAATGTCTGAGAACTCCACGTCCAGCGCCCAGTGAACGGGCCAGTATACAGTAGCTGGAGGTGAGTCCATTTAGTGCACGTAATTTAACTGCAAGTGTTCATACAAACCACATAAACATGTAAGGAATACATGTCTGTCCTGGCTTAGGATGTCAGTTGTCAAAATTCCAAGGTAAGCGAGAAAGGCTGCCAATCCGTTTTATAAAATGTTATTTTAAGCCAAATGAATAGGGATACCGTCACGGGAGTAAAGCGGATAATCGTACCCTCTCGGTGCTGGCTAAGTCCCTTTCTGGACACAGAGATGAGCGCGGGCGGACCGCAGTGGAGGCTGGCATGCGAACGAGAGAATTGGAAAGAGAAACTAGGAGAGTGGGCAGAGAGCCAGGGAGGCAGGTTCCAGTTCGACAGGACCCTGAGAGACGGGCGTGCGCACACCCGTTCCTGGGAGAATTCAGAAGGTTGCTAAGGGAACTGGGTGTCGGGTGCCATGAGGGAGAGCCGGGCATTGGCTGGCGGGCTGACCGGGCAGCGGCTGGGCCACGGCGCCGTGGCTGTTCCTGAGCGTTCCTAACGCCAGGGCAGCTGGGCGCGGAGGTGCTGCACAGCCACGCGGAGCACCAGCACCCCATTCCCGGGGCCCCGCTCCGTGTGGGGACCTCCTCCCGTCTGCCCACGGCAGGACAGCCGCAACCCCTAACACCCGAACCGCCGAGAGCCGCCGGGAACCGCGCATCGTCTCACCTGCCTCCTGCCCTTCCAGGAACGTAACGAAAAACACTCCTTGTCCAAAGGCGGTCGTGGAGAGGAGGCACTGCGCGGAGCGAGGAGAGAGAGAAGCCACTAGTACGTGCCGGGACAGGGCGTCCGCAGCGCCACGCGCTCCCTCCAAGGGCCCCGGTGAGCCAGTGCCCGCGCCCGGACCCTCAGCCCACTCTCGGCCGCTGGAAACGCGTGGGACAAGCTCCCTTTTAACGGTAAAAGGAATTGCTTCTCTTCCCTGCGGCGCCCGCGCAGTAATAACCCCCGTTGGGGGCAGAACGCGGGCACACGGCCGTGGGAAGGGCATTTCCTATGTTCTGTGGGAGCGAGGCCCCCAGCCCGGCGCAAGCCGGGACGACCGAGAGCCGAGGGAACCGCTGCTCCCTTGGCGCCAGAGCTCCCGCGGCAGGAAAGGCGCCTCGCGTTATCAAAAACGCAACGTGCCAGAGGGAGGCTTTTCCTGGCTGGAAGTCACCTGACACGCAAAAAGGAAGTCAGACTTGGTATGCGCGGAGCCTGAAATCCACGCCTTTGCACACGAGGAGCACACGGGCCCGCGTGGCCCAGGCGGCTTTCGTTGCCCCGAAACACCTGACTGACACGGGCCCAGAACCGGGTCATGGGTTTTTACAGGGGAGAGGCCAGCAGTCACACTGACGGGCACCAGGCAGGGGGCACGATGCCCGCCCAACAGCAGCACCTGTCCGCCTGTCCGCCTGCACATGGCCAGCGGGGACCGGGGCACAGAGGGGTCGCCTGAGGCCGGAGAGAGGGATGTGCTCCCACGGAATATGCTGCTTCAGCCTCAGCACAAGGAGGAGACCCTCCCACCACGGAGGCCGCAGGCAGCCGAGGCCGCACCTGCAGGGCGTGAACCGTGAGACAGCCCGTGCGTGCGCTCAGCCTGACCCCGTGAATGACGATCCTCCCGTCCCTCCCCCGCCGACCACGTGCCCACCCGTGAGCGGCACTGCGCCACGCGAGTCATGAAAGGGGAGCTCTCCCCGTGAGTCACGTCAGACCTGAAAGCGCCTGCCGCTCCGGCCGGAGGCGCACAGGGTGGCGGAGCCTGGCGGTGCTAAGGGACAGCCCTTCCCCTCCATGCGCGGGCACGCGTGGAGCTTCCAGGAGGAGGCTCAAGGCTACAACAGCTATGGGATTCCGTTGCTTCCCATGCGGAGCCGAGATCTAAAGCGCATGCTCCCGCGGGTACTGGGGATCGCCCCGTCTCCCGGGAAGGGCTGTGAGGGGAGAAACGCCCATCCGGGCTGCCTGCCCCCAGCACATCCGCCCCCCCCCAGGGCCCCTGAGCCACAGCAGGTTCCTTCTGGGGTGGCCTGAGGAGAGGAGGCCTGCGTAGGCAGACTGCGCAGGGAAATGGGGCGGTGAGTGGTGTTGCAGGTGGTGGCTGTCTCGCTGGGCACCTTTGCAGAGCCGCGCACTCACCAGAAGCATCTGGGAGGCCGCACTGAGCCGGCTGCGCAGCACCAGCAGCACGATGTAGGGCAGGAAGCTGGCCATGTACAGCAGGCTGCAGCAGAGCGCCGCCGTGGCCGCGCGGCGGAAGCACGCGCTCAGCAGGTAGCTCAGCAGGACGGCCGACAGCCCGAAGTCCAGCAGGAAGAGGAACACGATGAAGGCGTTGCTGTGCGCGAAGATGCCGGTGGTTTTCAGGACCACGGCCAGGGCAGCGCTGCCGATGGCCATCACGGCCACGTTCTCCAGGAACCAGGCCAGGAAGCTGGTGGCCGGGGGCACCCCCATCATCTGCAGGTACTGCCGGGAGAGGAAGCCGTTACCACAGCAGCGGGTGCCCGAGAAGAAGGGCCCGTCCTGGGGGGAGGCAGCTGGCGGGTGGGCGCCCCGCGAGGACATCCAGCCCTGGGCGCTCTGCGCCAGGCACGTCCCTGGCGCCGGCGTGTCCTTGTTAGGAGCCCGTAGAGGAGGCCGGTCCCGCATGCGGGCAGAGGAAACTGGGCGGCCAGGGCGCTGGAACAAGCTCCTTGCGGAAAACCACACAGGGGACAGCTCAGGGCAGGTCCTGCCAGGCTGCCCGCTGACCGGCTGCAGGCCACGGTGCTTCCTGTTCCTGCGGTTCGTTTTCACTCCCATTTCGTGTTGCTTTCATTTTGCTTGTGCTGGTTTTGTTTAGTAAGGACAGAGAAAATAAAGGGGGAAAGACTTTTCCTTAAGTTGGAGGGATTGTGGCATCGGTTTTAGAATGAGTTTTGCTAAATAATTCCGTTGGAAGTAATCCAGTGAAGTCAATTCACTTGCTCATCTATAACATCGCGATGCTGAGCATGAAGAAGGATTTCTGGCCAAGGAGCTGGGAGCCCATGAGACTGACCGTCCCCCTGGCCCTCCGCCCAGGGGCCCACCTGGAGCAGAGACCGGGATGCAGGGGGTAGGCGTGCAGAGCAGCAGGCAGCGCCACGTGGAGCTGAGCGGAGCACGGGCACCCGCACGCTCGTCTGTGCCTAACAGACAGTGAGCAAGTCACACTCTGCCTTTGTCTCCCGGCCTCGCCCTCCTGCGGCTGAAGGCGGGGAAGGGGTCCTGGATACTTGCCTTGTTAAAAGCAGTTTTGATAGTTTAGGTTTGGACAGAAAGAGCGAGGCTGAGCCTGCAGAGCCCCGGCTCCATGTTAGGACGGGAAGCTGGCTGCTCTGTCGTCCTGCGTGGCCTGAGAACGGCTGGGCCCTGGGCGGGCGGCTCCATGGGCTGGAGCACCAACCACGCACCAAAAGGCTCAGGCGCGCTTCCCGGTCAGGGCACACACCTAGGTTGCGGGTTCGATCCCCACTTGGGGTGTGTGCAGAAGGCAACCGATGGGTGTCTCTCTCTCTTTCCCCCTTCTCTCTCGCCCCTCCTCTGTCCAATAAACATTTCCTCTTCCACTGTCACGTGCCTGTCACTTCCTTTCACCCCCTCCCTTCCCCCCCCCGGATCTGCACAGGAAACACCTACTGAACCGCAGGCTTTGGGCTGACGGTGATTTCCCGGGACAGGGACCGCAGGCTGCACGCGGAGCCCCGCAGAGGACAGGCAGGCAGAGCCGTCTCCCAGGCCAGCCCTGGGCAGCTCACCTCTTCCATCTGGATCTCCCGCTCGTAAACCAGCCTTCGGACCATGCTGGCCACGGACACGATCCACGTCAGCACCATGATCAGGGGCAGGAAGAAAGCCACATTGTTCAAGAATCTGTAAGGAGGCACCCAGGCGGCCCGTGAGCGCAGCGGGCAGCTCTGCTCCCCAGCGGGCCCCGGGCAGCACTGCACTGGGCATGCCTCCCCACGCTGCCCCCCCAGATACTGTCCCCACGCTGCCCCCTCCCACAGACACTGTCCCCACGCTGCCCCCTCCCACAGACACTGTCCCCCACACTGCCCCCGACACTGTCCCCCCCAGACACTGTCCCCACACTGCCCCCCCCAGACACTGTCCCCACGCTGCCTCCCCAGACACTGTCCCCATGCTGACCCCCCACACTGTCCCCACGCTGCCCCCGACACTGTCCCCCCCAGACACTGTCCCCACGCTGCCCCCCGACACTGTCCCCCCCAGACACTGTCCCCCACGCTGCCCCCCTGACACTGTCCCCCCCAGACACTGTCCCCACGCTGCCCCCCCTGACACTGTCCCCCCAGACACTGTCCCCACGCTGCCCCCCCGACACTGTCCCCATGCTGACCCCCCACCACACTGTCCCCACGCTGCCCCCTCCCACAGACACTGCCCCCCTCCCACAGACACTGCCCCCACGCTGCCCCCCTCCCACTGAGCCCTGTCGGAACAGTCCCCCTCGGCCATGTCAACAGGCCTGTGACAGGCAGGACAGCTCTTTGGGGTCCTGACTCAACAGCTGTGCAAACTCCCCAAGGAGACACGGCTAGCTGACAGGGCTGCGGCCACCACCACCTGCCCCTGTGGGTGACTCACTCCACAGAGGCCCCGCACCCCTTGGGCCCCAGCAAAGACCGTGCCCTGAGGCTCTCTGGTCCTGAGAAGCCTTGGTCACAGCATCCAAGGCACGTGACCCCGCGGTTCACCGCCACGCACGCATCAACCCCGTGGCTTCCAACGAAGAGAGCGCAGGCGCGTGCAGTCCTGGCAAGGCGTGGCTCAGTGTGTAAGACACGCATCGCCCCCACAAAGGGAGGGATCGTCCCCACACAAGCAAACAGCGCCCGCCGGTTTAGAGGTGCTGAGCTAACGTCCTCCTCCATCTCCTCAGCTCGCGGCAGGGACCCACTGACCTCCTAAAGCCAACAGTCAGAGAGACCAGTTCCGTCAGGCACACACCCAGCACCTCCCTCCCGACCAGATCCTCAGGAGAGCAGCCCCCCAGATCCTCAGCAGAGCAACCCCCCCCAGATCCTCAGGAGAGCAGCCCCCCCCAGATCCTCAGGAGAGTAGGGTCCCCCCCAGATCCTCAGGAGAGCAGCCCCCCCAGATCCTCAGGAGAGCAGCCTCCCCAGATCCTCAGGAGAGCAGCCCCCCCCAGATCCTCAGGAGAGCAGCCCCCCCAGATCCTCAGCAGAGCAACCCCCCCCAGATCCTCAGGAGAGCAGCCTCCCCAGATCCTCAGGAGAGCAGCCCCCCCCAGATCCTCAGGAGAGCAGCCCCCCCAGATCCTCAGGAGAGCAGCCCCCCCCAGATCCTCAGGAGAGCAGCCTCCCCAGATCCTCAGGAGAGCAGCCCCCCCAGATCCTCAGGAGAGCAGCCCCCCCAGATCCTCAGGAGAGTAGGGTCCCCCCCCAGATCCTCAGGAGAGCAACCCCCCCAGATCCTCAGGAGAGCAGCCTCCCCCCCAGATCCTCAGGAGAGCAGTGCTCCCCCCCCTTCTCCAGACCAGCACTCCCCCTCCTCTGGACCAGCGCTCCTGCGGACAGCAGGGCCTGAGCAGTGGGGCAGAGAGCAGGAGCCGGCTGTGTGCCCGTGGAACAACTCTGCAGGCGATAGTTTTCATTTCCCAAAGCCTCTCACAGGCGGCCCCTGCTCTCCGAAGCAGTATGTTAGCGCTTGGAATTCTCTATATGCACGAGGCGCACCATAAAGTCGTCCTGCCAGAACCACCCATGAATCATGGGCTGAAGGAACATTAGCTTTTATAGAGTCCCGCTCCCCGTCCCACCATGCACTCTTAAAGTGACATTTCCCTACATATGTCCCTCAACACATGAGCCAGGGCTGCTAACAGACAGTAAATGGGAGAGGGAGAGGGAGAGGGAGAGGGAGGGGAAGAGGGAGAGGGGGAGGGGGAGGGAGAGAGAGAGGGGGAAGGGGGAGGGAGGGGGAGAGGGAGAGGGACAGGGACAGGGACAGGGACAGGGAGGGGGGGAGGGACAGGGGGAGGGAGAGGGAGGGGGGAGGTAGAGGGGGAGAGGGGGAGGGAGAGGAGAGGGAGGGGGAGAGGGAGGGGGGGAAGAGGGAGAGGGAGGGGGGAGGGAGAGGGAGAGGGAGAGGAGGAGGGAGAGGGAGAGGGAGAGGAGGAGGGAGAGGAGGAGGGAGAGGAGGAGGAGGGAGAGGGGGAGGGAGAGGGGGAGGGAGAGGAGGAGGGAGAGGAGGAGGGAGAGAGGAGAGGGAGGAGGGGGGAGGGAGAGGGGAGAGGGGGGGAGGGAGGGGGAGGGGGGAGGGAGGGGGGGGAGGAGAGGGGGGGAGACCTGTGGCTAAGACGGGAAGTGCTCGGCTCAGTGAGGCTGAGCACCTTGTTCCTCTGGATGGAGGGCTCGGCCCCACCGCTTGTGAAGGCTGCTCCCCTATATTACACCAACCGCCAATCGTACCTGTCAGCCCTCGCTCTCACTGGACTGTCGCAGCAGCACCCTATTTCTTAAAAAATGTAAGAAACCCGCCTGGCCGCTGAGTCTCAGTGGCCTGCAGCATCGGCCCACCCACCCAAAGGGTCTCAGGTTCCATTCCTGGTCAAGGGCACCTGCTGGTCGGGAAGGTGTGGGAGGCAGCCAATCCATGTGTCTCTCGTACACTGACGTTTCTCTCTCTCACCCACGGCCCTTCCCTTCCGGCCATCTCTGAAAAGCAAGGGGGAATTCTCCTCAGGTGAGGTAACCTCTTCTTCCCAAATCCTCCACCAGCCACTGCCCACCTCCCTCTCCTGTCCACAGAGGGACTCCTGGGCGGTCTGCATGCCCTCTCCCTCCTGCCCTCCCCTCTCCCGGTGTCCTGGCTAACCTGGCTGCACCCCTCCATGGAGGCTGCCTTAGTGAAGTCCTCAGTGGCCCACATGCCCCCGACACGGACCCCCGCCTGAGCACGCACTGGCCACGCCTGAACACTCCCCCTCCCCCCCGCAGCTACGCAGGCGCTGGTCACGCTCTGGCCTGCTGTGGGCAGCACACCCGTCTTTAAAAATCTGTGGGAAAGAGCCGTTTTCTGCTTCCCTCGTTCCCACAGGTGGACCTGGGAGTCAGCCCTGCAGAGCCTGGAGAGCACCGCACCCCCGACCGGAAGGGTCTTTCAAGCCGCCTGCGTCAGACGTAAAGCCGCCTGCGTGGCATCATCTCAACAACTGTCCTTCCAGCCAGGGCTCGGGGCCGGAGAAGCCACCCTAAGTCACCGAGCAGACCCGGCCAGGCTCCCGATGCCCAGGTGACGACACAAAGCCCCGGAGGTGCCCCGTTCCAGCCTCACAGGGGGACCCCAGGACTCACAGGTCGCTGCTGTGGCAGGGGTACGGGATGGGGCTGCGCCTGGGCGGCGGGCCCCACGGCCTCCTGCCCGGTCTGCACCCGGATGAGGGCCCTTTCGAGCATGTCTTGCAGCGGGGCGAAGACGTAATTGTACTTGAAGCCGTCGGCTGGCAGGCTCTGGGGGTGGAACTTCCAGAAGGGGTTCTCCACCTGGTCCGTCCTCAGGCTGTACAGCAGGCTGGTCCGGATGGTGTAGGCCACGCGGGGCGGCAGCTGGGGGCGCGTCTGCGCCGGAGCGCCTGCGCACGGAGCTGTTGAAGATGACGCCTGACGGACAGACGGACAACAGGCCGTCACCAGCGGAGCAGCTCGCAGGGAGGCCCAGGAGAGGGTCTATGGGGGGAGGGGGCGCGGTGCGTCTGTCACCAGCATCGCACAGACAGCTGGGGCAACGGGCCCAAGGCCTCCGGCTCCTCGCCCATCCCCGTTTCACTGTCTGAACCCGGCCATCCCCACCATCCCCGTTTCACTGTCTGAACCCGGCCATCCCCACCATCCCCGTTTCACTGTCTGAACCCGGCCATCCCCACCATCCCCGTTTCACTGTATGAACCCGGCCATCCCCACCATCCCCGTTTCACTGTCTGAACCCGGCCATCCCCGTTTCACTGTCTGAACCCGGCCATCCCCGTTTCACTGTATGAACCCGGCCATCCCCGTTTCACTGTATGAACCCGGCCATCCCCGTTTCACTGTATGAACCCGGCCATCCCCGTTTCACTGTATGAACCCGGCCATCCCCGTTTCACTGTATGAACCCGGCCATCCCCGTTTCACTGTATGAACCCGGCCATCCCCGTTTCACTGTATGAACCCGGCCATCCCCGTTTCACTGTATGAACCCGGCCATCCCCGTTTCACTGTATGAACCCGGCCATCCCCGTTTCACTGTATGAACCCGGCCATCCCCGTTTCACTGTATGAACTCGGCCATCCCCGTTTCACTGTATGAACCCGGCCATCCCCGTTTCACTGTATGAACCCGGCCATCCCCGTTTCACTGTCTGAACCCGGCCATCCCCGTTTCACTGTCTGAACCCGGCCATCCCCGTTTCACTGTCTGAACCCGGCCATCCCCACCATCCCCATTTCACTGTCTGAACCCGGCCATCCCCGTTTCACTGTATGAACCCGGCCATCCCCGTTTCACTGTATGAACCCGGCCATCCCCGTTTCACTGTATGAACCCGGCCATCCCCGTTTCACTGTATGAACTCGGCCATCCCCGTTTCACTGTATGAACTCAGCCATCCCCGTTTCACTGTACTGAACCCGGCCATCCCCGTTTCACTGTCTGAACCCGGCCATCCCCGTTTCACTGTCTGAACCCAGCCATCCCCGTTTCACTGTATGAACCCGGCCATCCCCGTTTCACTGTCTGAACCCGGCCATCCCCGTTTCACTGTATGAACCCGGCCATCCCCGTTTCACTGTATGAACTCAGCCATCCCCGTTTCACTGTATGAACTCAGCCATCCCCGTTTCACTGTCTGAACCCGGCCATCCCCGTTTCACTGTCTGAACCCGGCCATCCCCGTTTCACTGTACTGAACTCGGCCATCCCCACCATCCCCGTTTCACTGTAGTGAACCCGCACAGCTGCTCCCCGTTTCACTGTAGGGAACCCGCACAGCTGCACCCCAATGCGCAGGAACGGGTGGTTTTGCGTTTCTCGGGACTTCTCTCTCTGGGACCCAGGGCGTTCCTAAGCACTGACGTCCTGGGGCGTCATCAGTCAGGACACAGGAGGTGCTCTGTGCGCCTTCGCTGTCTGTCCACATCGCGCCTGAGAACATCGGGTTTACCTTAAACAAGCGAACCATCAGAATTGGCCGCTGTCCTCCCCCCAACCCCACCCCCGCCCCCCGATGTCAGGAAACTGATAAAAATGGGAGAACTTTAATCGGGAAAAATGTAATTTGTCCTGAGAGACTTCACCCTAAAACCACAGGGGAACCCAGTAAGACAGCTGCAAGGACAGCCCCGGCCAAGGCGGGGACAGCGCAGGAGCCTGCGTCAGATGTAAAGCCGCCTGCGTGGCATTGTCTCAACAACTGCCCGGCCACCCCTTCCTCAGGCAGAGCCCTGCTGTGGAGGGGCCGCTTCTCCCCGAGCCACGGGAGGCACATCCAGGGAGCCGGACATGCTGTCCTGGGGAGGGACGTGTGGGCGCGGGCCCTGTGAGCACGGTTTGCCACTGGACACTTACTGGCCAATAAGCTGTTCTGCTGCATGAGCCCGTGGGCGGTGGCCTCCAGGGCGGCGGCCGAGTGCAGCCCCTGGAAGCGGTCCAGCAGCACACAGGAGGACAGGTTGACCAGCGCGTGGCCCAGGGAGAGGAGGTGGGCGGCGCCCAAGCGGCTCAGCATCCGGCCCAGGCCCCCTGCTGAGGACAGTGAGCACAGGGACATGGCAGCTCCCCCGCACAGCGCCTGCCGTCCCCACGGCGGACACTGCACCAACGCGGGGACACGCAGCTAAGTTCCTGCAGGCGGCGCTACTGCAGACCCAGTTTTGTTCACAAGCTAACCCTGCTGCTGCCAGCTGCGTGCGCCACCACCTTCCATACGCGCCCCCATGACACCCGCGCTGCGTGGAAGTGAAAAGCAACGGTCCCCTCAGCAACGGCTGGGCACGTGGGGCAGGGGACGGAGAGTAAGTCTGGGCAGCAGGGGAGTCATCCGGACTCGCGTGACCCTAGGCAAGCGCCTCCCTGGAGCCCAGGCCTGTGGCAGCCGCTCCTCAGCAAGGCTGAGTGTGCAGACAGTTACGGAGGCCGGCCCACTGCACTCCCGGCCCCAGGTGGGCAGCCCTGGGTGGGTGTGGAGGCTGAACATCAAACGTTTTTCAGGACAAGACCCCACGGGGGCTCAGTGACTGGCTCTGGTTTGGGGAGGGGCTGGGTCACAGGAGCGAACGCAGCCCAGGCCCGGAAGACAATTGCCGAGGGCTCAGAATCATAGGGGCGGGGTGAGGGGGTAGCAAGCCCCCAGGCTTGCTCTGGCCGGGGCCCCAGAGCAGGAGAGGCCACCAGACCCCAGAAGCCCATCACGGTGTCCCCGCCGCACAGGGCCTCCCCACGCTCCCCAGGCCTCGCCCTCACCAGCACCACAGACTCCGGCTCGGACTTTATGAGGAAAGTCCGAGCCGTGAGCATGCATGAAAACACACCAACATGTTTTCATACACCCACTGTGCACACACGTACATGCACACAACTACACTCACATATACACTCACACATACATGTATGTGTGCTCACACATTCACACTCATACACACACTCACACATATCCACTCACACACACATTCACACTCACACACACTCTCATACACACACACACTCACACATCCACACTCACACACACACACTCACACACACACACTCACACACTCACACACACACATCCATGCTCACACACATTCACGCTCACACACACACTCACACATCCACGCTCACACACACTCACACACTCACACATCCACGCTCTCACACACACTCACACACACTCACACACACACATTCACATACACACATTCACACACACACTCACACATCCACACACTCTCACACATACTCACACACTCTCACACACACACACACACACACACACACTCATATACACAGATTCACACTCACACACACTTACCATACGTCTGCAGCTTCTTAGTCAGTTTGTCTACGTTGATGTGTAACTGGCTTTCCACGAAGTTTCTTATAAATTTGTTCTTCAGGAGTTCCTAAAGGAAAATGTAGTTTAGCAGAAACAGTGGCAGCGCCTTCCTCACTGACGGTGCTGCTGGCTTACTCAGCGCCTTCCTCACTGACAGTGCTGCTGGCTTACTCAGCGCCTTCCTCACTGACGGTGCTGCTGGCTTACTCAGCGCCTTCCTCACTGACGGTGCTGCTGGCTTACTCAGCGCCTTCCTCACTGACGGTGCTGCTGGCTTACTCAGGGCCTTCCTCACTGACGGTGCTGCTGGCTTACTCAGCGCCTTCCTCACCGGCCCCGAGCCCCTGCTCTCACCACCTGAACTGCTCGCCTGGGCACGAGGAATAACCAGCACAAAGAAAGAGGTGGCCGGTCTCCTAAAGGACGCACGTCAGAGCGGCACACACAACCCCCAAGGGCGTGACCTCCCCCGAGTGGCCGCGGGCTCCAAGGACGGGCTCCTTTTACCCCGCAGCCCGCTGATCTTGGAATATACTGCGCGCTCAGCACAGAATATTAGGAAACGATCATGAACAGACCTACAGCTGAAAAGTATACAAACCACCAAAAAGCGCATTAAGTTAATATGGAACCCAAAGCTTGGGTAACTTTAATAAATTATTCACTAGAGGCCCGGTACACGAAATGCATGCACGAGTAGGCCTTCCTTCCCCCGGCTGCCGGCACCGGCTTCCCTCTAGCACCCAGGACCCAGGTTTCCCTCCAGCCGCCTGCAGGCACCTGGGACCCAGGCTTCCCTCACAGCCCTGGCTTCATCGGGAAGGACATCCAGTCTAATTAGCATATCACGCTTTTATTAGCATAGATACCTTGTACGGTGGGCAAAATACTTGATCATTACAAAAAGTTCTCGCGCGTGTCCAATGGTGCGTCAGCATCGTCAGGCAGCTGGGGGAGCGCACCCGAGGCAACTGCCGGCCCTTCTCTTGGACGCCCTCCCGGCACGCTCCCCAGCCCCGCAGCAAGGAGCACACTCACCTGCAGCTGCCCGAGCATCTGGCCGTGCCCCCTGCTCTGGGAACTGCTGCCTACGCTCAGCAGTGTCTTTGATAAAGTCCTCAGCTTGTCCACAAACACAAAAGTGTGATTAGCCTGCAAACAGAGCGCAGCTGGTTACACCTCTGTCTCAGCTGGAAGAGGGTCCGCTATGGCGCGCGCAGAGATGAGCGGGAAGTGCTGGATCCCGAGCGCGGGTCTGCCAGGGCCCTCCCTCCCACTTACCTGTCCACCTCAGTGTGCGCTTGCTGTCCTCTTCGGGGTCTTCACCTGTTCCCCTCAGTTTCCCCACCTGTTCCCCATGGGGTCCCCATGTTGACCTCACTGTCTAGAACAGTAGATGCCTCTGATCCACCGTGGCTGACTAAAGTAACGCCAGCCTTCGCTTCCTCCTCAAAAATCTATTCTTAGCTACTCTGCGCATCGGCTTTAGGACTCGCGGCCCTGCTGAGCAGAGCGAAGCGCTGTGCGCTCACCCACTGCTGCTGCCGGGTAACCAGCACACGGTTTTTGTAAAATAAATCGGTATCGTAAAAACATGCACCGGCCCTCAAAATAAAGCCCATGCCTTCTCTCAAGATAAAAAACTCACTCCTTAGCAAATAATGTACATAAAACATAAAGCTGTATCCACAAAACGTCTATTGCAACGTTATGTTTTTAATATTGAAAATATTCTAAGTGCCAAAGAGAGGAGATTAAGGAGGGTTTGGGAGTCCGACTGCATTGCCTGGGGTCATAGGTCACTCAGGTCGGGGATGAAAGGCAGCCACCACCCTGAGGAGAGGGTGCTTCCTGCCATCCATTTGGCTCCCAACCAGACCCTGCTCCCAGGGGGTGTTCCAGCTGGGCACAGAGCTGGGAGCTGCGTCTCCAGTGCGTCCCCTTCCTGGTCCTGCATCTGCGCACCCCCCCACCTGCTGAGCTGCCCGACACCTAGGCAGTGACAGAAGCTGTGGGCTCCACTTCTCCCTCCACCCTCCACTCTGGGTGAGTGTGACCCCCATTTCCAGGGAAGTACCAGTGGACCATGAAAAGATCCCCCCTGTAGGAACTCATACAACTTAATAAAAGGAAGATAAATGATCCAATAAAGAAATGGGCAACAGACCTAAAAGAAACTTCCCCAAATAAGACAGAAGGCAGGCCACGAGACATATGAAAACACTGGAGGCCCGGTGCATGAAATTCGTGCGGGAGGGGGGTGGGTGTCCCTCAGGCCAGTCTGCAGGCAGCCAGACATCCCTCTCACAATCCAGGACTGCTGGCTCCCAACTGCTCACCTGCCTGCCAGCCTGATTGCCCCCAACCACTTCTGCCTGCCAGCCTGATCACCCCCTAACCACTCCCCTGCCAGCCTGATTGATGCCTAACTGCTCCCCTGCCAGACTGTTTGCCCCTAACTACCCCCCCCTTGCAGGCCTGATCACCCCTAACTGCCCTCCCCTGCAGGCCTGATCACCCCTAACTGCCCTCCCCTGCAGGCCTGGTCCCCCTCAACTGCTCTCCCCTGCAGGCCTGGGTCCCCCCCTCAACTGCCCTCCCCTGCTGGCCATTTTGTGGTGGCCATCTTGTGTCCACATGGAGGCAGCCATCTTGTGTGTTGGAATGATGGTCAATTTGCATATTACTCTTTTATTAGATAAGATGCTCAAAGTCACTAATTATCCAAGAGATGCAAATCAAAATGACAATGTGGTTCCAATCTCACACCTGTCAGAATGGCTATCATCAACAAATCAACAAACGACAAGTGCTGGCGAGGATGCGGAGAAAAAGGAACCCTCCTGCACTGCTGGTGGGAACACAGACTGGTGCAGCCACTGTGGAGAACAGTATGGAGTTTCCTCAAAAAACTGAAAATGGAAATCCCATTTGACCCAGTGATCCCACTTCTAGGAATATATCCCAAAAAATTAGAAACACCAACCAGAAAGGATATATGCACCCCTATGTTCATAGCAGCACAATTCACCATAGCTAAGATTTGGAAACAGCCTAAGGGCCCATCAGCAGATGAGCGAATTAAAAAACGGTGGTACATCTACACAATGGAATACTACGCTGCTGTAAAAAGCAAGGAATTCTTATCATTTGCAACAGCATGGATGGACCTGGAGAGCATTATGTTAAGTAAAATAAACCAGGCAGAGAAAGATATCACATGATCTCACGCATTTAAGGAAAATAAAGAACATTATAACCTGATGAACAAAAAGATAGATACAGAGGCAGTAAAGCACTGAACAGACCGGCACCTGTGCCCCTGTGCCTGCGCTCACAACCGGGCCTCCTGTCCGTCCATCCTCACCTGGCTAGCTACCGCATCCGACACCTCCTGCCTCCAGTGTCCCCTCAGAGCATGACCGCAGAACCCACTGTGACGGCCGCAGAACGGGAAACTGGCCAGAATAAGGTGTAATCAACCTGAGAAACCCTAGGGAATCCCACACACGTGGTCATGACGTTCAGTCTCTTTAAAGGTTGCTTCCAGAAGCACTGCTCGTGCGGCTCATCAGACCCTCGTCCACGCGGCTTACCTTCTGGATGACCTCATTCACCTCCGGGGTGTTGGGTGTGTACAGTATTTTCCCATGTAACACAGGCTTTAGGAAGGACCACACCAAAGCGCCATTTGGAGACTGCAGTATTTCCTGGTAAAGCTTCAAGCAAAATGGTGCTGTCGCAATGGAAAACAGAAAGTGTTACCACGATGGGACGCCCGGGTGGTGGGGAACTCATTTGCATCTCCACGCCCTCGCTGTCAGTGAGTGATGACGCCAGTCTGCCTTTGGGCGGAAGACTCACGAATGTCGTTCCTGACTGTGGTTAGCGGCTCTTGTCTCATGAGAAGCCTCGGGTACCACTTTCTCATCGATATTTGCAAGAAACGGAAGTGTGACCCTCACATTTCAAACCGAGCTCTCTAGGAGAGCACCGGGGCTGGCAGGGACACCTGAGGACGGCAACGGAAGAAAGGGAAGCGCCGGCTCCTAGTCCAGAGAGCCTGGGATAGTTTGGGGACCAGCACAGACGTGTTAAATAAAATTAGCTTTACAAATTGCTACTGAATTTTCTTTGCTGCGCTATACAGAGCTGTGGCCTTTACTCCTTTGATGTGTGGAACTGCCTCGTTTTCACTCAGATCCTCCACTCCTCACGGTGGTCGGTGGGGTTTGCTCGACTCAACCACAGGTAGGAATGAAGGCAGAGCCTGCATCGCCATAGTGATTAGGCACCAAGTGTTGTCAGGCCTGAAGCTGGCGTGAGTGCTCCCGTCCCTCTGGCCCCTGAAGAGAGCGTGGGAAATGCAAATGCTCTCTCAGCGTCGATCCTGATTCCTGACACCCGAGTATGAAGAGCAGAGTTGTAGTTCTTTCCTTCCACATTCACCAGGCAAAAAGAAAAACAAGTTTTTTTTGCTCAAAAAGTACTATAAACTCGCTAGAAATAATCCCATAAAATGTCAAGTAAGGGCATGAGTACATGATGAATTTAAAGCATGAATTACAGAGTTTGCTCTGACATTTTAACAACTTACACTTTAAATTATAAGCTTGGAGTAGACAGTAGCGGCTTTGAATTCAGAAGAGACATACTCGTGTTTATGAGCAGCTGCCACGCCAGCGCTGGACAGCCTGACTAGAAAGGACACTTTGCTGAGTGTTTGTCGTGAATGGGTTCTGAATCATGTCAAATGCTTTTTCTGCATCAGTTGGTATGATCACATGATTTTCATTTTGTTCGTGCGGTGTATCATGTCAACTGATTTGCAGAGATTGAACCAACCTTGCATCCCAGGAATGAATCCCACTTGACCCTGGGATTTTCTTTTGAATGTATTGCTGAGTTTGATCTGTGAATGTTTTGTTGAGACTTCTGGCATCTATGGTGCCAGGTGGACACTGGATTAACGGGCGTGAGAGGGCACAAGGGGGGAGGGGATCACTTCATAAATTATATAAATGTCTAATCACTATGCTATACACCTGAAACTGACATAATATTGAATGTCAACTGTAACTGAAGATTTAAAATTCCAATAAAAAGGAAGGATAAAAGTTAGAGGGTGGAAGAGAAATTCCTTGCCAACCTTCCACACAAAGCATTTTGTATAAAGCAAAGCAAATGGTCAATATGCAAAGTAATCTAAGCAAACACGGGTCACAGTTTTCTTACTTGAGTCTGCAGGAATGTGGAATTTTTCTTTGTCACTTCCCACGAGCTCGTTCACTCTGGGCAGGTTAAGGAACATGTGAGAGTTGCTAAGAAAAGGCTCTTGCTCCGGGCAAACCGTCGTCATCACAGCCTGGAGAGAACCGAAGGCCGAACCTGTGGCCTGGGCCCGGGGTGACGCCTGGGACACGTGGAAACACACCTCAGCGAGCAGGGACCTGGAGCGACGCCCTCAGCCCCGTGGAAGCGCCCCTCGCCTCCCACGGAAATCGTGCGGCGACTAGTCAGGGGTGCAGTCCCTGCCGAGGCCTGTTCGCTTCTGCAAAAACCATGCAAACCACCACGGGGGGAGGGCCACTCACACAGCCAATCCCCGCCCAGTGATGAGCTATTAACCCACAAACATCACGAACGCAGACTGACACTCTCAGTGTGGTCTCCACTGCCAAACTGCCCGGCACTGACGTCTCCCCAAACCGTCCCCTGGCTGACGGGCAGCTCTGAGGACTCGCTCCACCATCTGCCCCATCCTGCACCCCATGTCCATCCCCCCACATACGCCCTCCCAGTCGGCTCCATCCCAGGCAGAGGGGGTTGAAGCAAAGACAAACATCACACCACGAACCTCATTCGAGTTTGTCTGTCTTTGCAGAAAGGATCTGTGATGGGCATGCCAGTTGTTTACGTGTAAGGAACTGTTTTAAGTTGGTGAAAGCAAGTTCCCCTCTGACTGAGGCCAAGGGGCCCTGGCACCCCATTTGTGCTGAGGCGGACTCGGCATGAACGGCCCAGCCTCCTTCTCAGAGACGCCGGGCCTTGCTTTTTGTCGTGCTGCTGCCTCCAGAGCCCTTCAAAGGGTTTCCTGTCCCTACATGCTGCGGTCTCGGGCAGGACTAGATGTGGCTAAAGAAATGCAGGCAGAAGGACCGAAGGCCCAGCACGCCTGCATGCTTCCCTGAGGCCCGGGTCACACACGCACCTGCTGAAAGTCGGGCACGTCCAGCAGGGCGGAGATGTCCGGGGTGTGAAGAAACTGGGGGAGGTAATCCAGGACGTGGCTGGCTCTGGGGAGCAGGTGGCTGAGCCGGGAGACGACGGCCAGCAGGGAGCTGAGCATGCCCCTGGCCTCCGCCGGCACCAGCGCCTCGAAGGAAAACACACCACGAAGTAACCAACACCGTGCTTCCCATCTCAGGGCGTCATCTGAGCGGCGAGGACCCGCCTGCTCTAGTTCTCTCCTGAGCTTTCCCCACCCCCAGAAGCCGCCCCACAGACGTCACACAGGCCACGCCAGCTGGCACCTCACCTTGTAAACGAAGCTGCGCAGGTCCAGGTTGCGGCTCAGGGACACAAGCAGAGCGTACACTCTGGCCCCGGACAGGCCACACAGCTCCTTCGTGGCAAGCCAAGCCTTCCCGTCCCCAGGGAAGGCCAGCAGGAGACGCAGCACATCCTGGTCACACCTCCCGGACAGAGCCACCGTCAGGGCGCCAGACAGGACCTGGTGGAGGAGGGTCTGAGCAGATGCACCCAAGCTGTGCAGCCCCACTCCGGGAGGAGCCCGAGCGCCAGCGCCCTGATGGGGGCGGGGGAGGAAGGGGATTCACCTGGAGACACACGAGCCCACCTCTGTTCCCCTCACACATCTTGGATGAAAACGTGTCTGAAATGTGCGCCTCACTGAAGCAACCTGCCCTCTGATGACTCAAGGACAACACATGGCCACCGTCCTGCACTCGCCGCTGCCCCCCCCCCAACCCCCCAACCCTGGCTGCTCTCAGATGGAGCGCTTGCGGCCTGCTCTTCACGCTCAGCCTCAGCCTCTATCACTCTCACTCCGCAGTTATCAGTGCGGAACTGTGTCTCCTCCTCCTTTTGCAAACTGAAAACCAGAGTTCTGAGCTTGTTATAATTTTTGAAAAGGAAAAGCAAACAAAGCCAGGAGGAGGGGCTGAGGAGGGCCTGTGTTTGATCTAGTTCATAAGTGACTAAGGAAATTAATGAGAAGGTGGCCGGTGCGGTGGGACTGGGTGAGACGGGCCGGGCACAACCTGGAGCCCACCTCGCACGGTCCCTCCCCGGCGTCTGCGGAGTGAGCGGGGTCCCTCCGGCAGGTGGGGTCCCTCAGCCTGGCCTGCGGGGATCGGGCCGAAACCAGCTCTCGGACATCCCCTGAGGGGTCCCGGCGTGCGAGGGGGCACTCTGCAAAGTTGCTGTCAGACAGGGTGTGGGACGCAAACGCAAGCGCGCAGGAAACCAGATTCGGGGCTGGCAGTGTCCCAGCCACAACATAACCTACAGCCGAAGGTGGAATCGCGGGGCCCCACGAGGAACCGGGCTCCCTCCCTCTGGTTTGGGGATGCGTCACCCGAGAATCACCGCTACCAAGTCACTGCCACTCAGCAGCTCCTGCATTAAGCATCTGCCCCCTGGTGTTCAGTGAGCGTCATAGCAACCGGTCGGATGGTCAGACACTTAGCATATTAGCCCTTTATATATATAAATAACGCCCTCAGAGGAGCTGAGCTGCTCTCTGTGTGGGTGTGGCTTTCAAGTAAAGACCTTAGAAATATGACAGGTCATCAAGCAACAGTAAGATTTTCCAGACATGAGCTTCCTGTCCGTGCTCATACTCTGACAGGTACAGCGTCTGTGAAACGTCTGACTCAGCGAGCGCCTTCGAGACCACAAGCAACTGTTCAATTACAGGAGCCTGAGAGCTGGCAGAACTCATCAGATGCTTTCATATCACGCCACAAAATGCCCCAAACGCTGAAGAAATAGAACAGTTAAGGGTAGGGCTCTCCAGAGACACACAACCAAGAGGGCGTGTCTACAACGTGGAGAGATATTTTTAAGGAACGGGCTGGCACAATCGAGGGCCAGCAAGGAGGCAACCCCAGGCGTAGCGGATGCTGCAGCTCAGACCAGAGCCATCCAGTCTTTCCTCTGAAGCCCTTCAACTGATTGGACGTGGCCCACCCCCACGAAGGAGGGCTGCCTGCTTCCCTCAGAGTCTCCCCATTTAACGGTTAACCTCACCTTTAAAGATACCTGCTCACAGACACGCAGTTTGGTGTCTGACCAAATACCTGGGCGCTGCGCCCGGCCAAGCCAACATCTAAATGAGCCCCACAATGACTGGGCGTGCGGAAGGTCGTTTTCTACCTGTGAGGGCACGTGCCAGGTGCGTGCAGACCTGCCTAACCCATTTCTTCACGGGGCTCAGCGTGCAGACACACCTCGACCTTCTCCGGAAGGTGGAGAGTGATGGGATGAAACATACCTGCGGGGCCCCGCCAGGTGGCTCAGTTGCCGGAGCAGCACCTTGTGCACCAAAAGGTTGTGGATTTGACCCCCATTCAGTGCACAGAGGGAGGCAGCCGATCCATCCGTGTTGCTCTCCCACATGGATGTTTCTCTCCATGTGGCTCTCTATCTAGCTCCTTTCCTCTCCCTAAAATCAAGAAACATCCTCGGGTGAGGATTTAAAAAAAGAAACTGACGGTTGGAATCACTGGCCAGAATAGCAAGCACTTTGGCAGAGATCAATGCAAACCCTGAAAGTGAGGCTCAAAACTGTTTACCTGAGAAACCAAGATGGCGGCACAGGTAGACACCGGAACTTGCCGCCTCGCACAACCACTTCAAAACTACAACTAAAAGGCAGAACGGACACCATCCAGAACCACGGGAAGGCGGCTGAGTGGAAATTCTACAACTAGAAGGAAAGAGAAAAGCACACTGAGGCTCAGAGGAGCTGCACAAGTAAAGTGCGGAGGTACGGAGGCGTGCGCCTGGAGAGGGCTGGGAACTGAGTAAGTGCCTGTCTTTCTCAATCCGGAGGGAGACACAAGCTCCGACTGCTCTGAACTCCAGTTCCGGGCGACACTCTGGGGACCCAGACTCATACGGGGAGAAACTGGACTGTCTGGCTTCAGGCAGAACTCGAGGGCGGCTTTCTCTCTGAGGGGCTTGCAGTGACTACCCAGGGACACTGAGAGCCGGGGGCCTCTTAGGGCAGGGCCGACGGTCAGCCATTGCTGTTTGCTCTGCCCTGAGACCCCGCCCCATCCAAGCTGTGCACAGAGGTTTTTGCATATGAATGGCCTGGCCCTTTGCAATCTAAAATTACCTGACAAACTGCAGCTGGGTCAGAGAGACCCAGAACATCCAAAAGAAGGCCCAGGACCCACAGCAGCTTGCATTGCTCACAGCTGGGCCTCATCTGGGCACCTCCAAACCCCAAACAAAGAAGAGGAATCTGCAGATCTCTCCACAGCTCCTGCTGGGTGGCCTCAGGCAAGGCTAAATTAGCACTTTCTTGGAGATCCAAGAGCCAGTGTACCCAGTGGTAAGAGTGGGACCATCCAGATTACAACTCCTCAGACCCATAAGGGACACACTCAGGGGGCAGACTCAGTGAGCACCAAAGCCCCACTGAAGCAAGTCTGGCCCCATAAGGGTGTCTCCAGCACAAAAGTTCTCCCATCATAGACACAGCTGATCCTCACAGACAATTGGCCTGGAGGTCAATTCCTCCCAGTGATACCAACAACAATCAAGGCTTAACTACAACAAGATTGTACACACAGCCCACAAAGGGGTGCACCAAGAGTGTCCACCTCAGGTAACTGGGGAGGCTGCGCCACTGGGCCCTATAGGATACTTAGCACACAAAGCCACTCTATCAACTCAGGGAAGCAGCCAAAATGCAGAGACAAAGAAACAGGTCACAAATGACAGAAATGGATGGAAGCAAACGACTGGATATAGAGTTCAAAACCATGGTTATAAGGTTTTTCAAGAATTTTCTAGAAACCGCCGATAAATTTAGTGAGACCCTCGAGGGTATGAAAAAGGACCAACTAGAAATTAAGCATACACTGACTGAAATAAAAAATAATATACAGAGACCCAACAGCAGACTAGAGGATCACAAGAATCAAGTCAAAGATATGAAATACAAAGAAGCAAAAAACACCCAACTGGAAAAGAAAAAAGAATCCAAAAATATGAAGATAGTGTAAGGAGCCTCTGGGACAACTTCAAGCGTACCAACATCCAAATTATGGGGGTGCCAGAAGAAGACAGAGAGCAAGATACTGAAAACCTATTTGAAGAAATAATGACAGAAAACTTCCCCCACCTGGTGAAAGAAATAGACTGACAAGTCCAGGAAGCACACAGAACCCCAAACAAGAGGAATCCAAAGAGGACCACACCAAGACACATCATAATTAAAATGCCAAGAGCAAAAAACAAAGAGAGAATATTAAAAGAAGCAAGAGAAAAAGTTAGTTACCTACAAGGGAGCACCCATATGATTGTCAGCTGATTTCTCAACAGAAAGTATGCAGGCCAGATGGGAGTGGCAAGAAATATTCAAAGTGATGAATAGCAAGAACCTACAACCAAGATTACTCTACCCAGCAAAGCTATCGTTCAGAATTGAAGGTCAGATAAAGAGCTTCACAGACAAGAAAAAGCTAAAGGAGTTCATCACCACCAAACCAGTATTATTGAAAAGCTGAAAGGTATTATTTAAGAAGAGGAAGAATAAGAAAAAAGTAAAGATAAAAATTATGAACAACAAATACATGTCTATCAACAAGTGAATCTAAAAATCAAGTGAATAAAACATCTGATGAACAGAATAAACTGGTGAATATAATAGAATCAGGGGCATAGAAAGGGAGTGCACTGACAATTCTCGGGGGGGGGGGAAGGGGTGTGGGGGTGCGGGAAGAGACTGGACAAAAATCGCACACCTCTGGATGAGGACAATGGGGGGAGGTAAGGGCTAGGGTGGGAACCGGGTGGAGGGGAGCCCTGGGGGGAAAAGAGGAACAGCTGTAATAATTGGAACAATAAAGATTTATTTAAAAAAAAAAAACTATTTACCTAAGTGCACATAGATGTATCCCCGGCGGTGTCCCCAGCACCGCACGTCACCCACTCGTGCCTCTCAGCACCCCGTGTCCTGACTTAGCTGCCACCCAGAGGACCCTGCTGCTCAGAGCAGGGACGGCCGAGCTCCTGGAGGCACCGCCAGAAGGCGCGTCTGCGTGGACGTGTGAGTGAGGCCCTGCTACTTTCCCCCGTGGAGAAGTATTCCCTGTGGGCCGCCTATAGCTGGACTGAGGGCCCAATGCGACGAATGCACAACTGACTGGCCGTGCTGGGAGTCCAGGGAGACGGGTAGCAGCAGTGGCCACAGCGGCGCACAGGGCGCTACCTTCTGCCCCCGGGACACCCTAGAAAACCAGAGCCGCGTGTCGCCTCCTAGCTGACCATGAGCGCGTGCACGGTCTGTGGGCACATCACGGTCAAGGCGAGGAAGTGTACCGTTTCCGAATGGCAGGAATGCGAGCTTCCTATGGCCTAACTGCCCAGCAGTTAGGTGACCACAGTGACGTCCACTGTCAGGGAGGCAGAGGGGGAGCAGGGATGCAGCAATCAGCTGGCAGCCATCTGCACAGCCATGTCCCCTCTGCACAGCCTTCTCCGAGCACCGCCCTCCTGAGATGGTGTGCCGGCGACACCTGGTGGCAGCATGCTTGATCAGGCAGCAGCACCGGCCAAGGCCAGAGCCTGATGGGAAAGGGCCTGGAGGGAGCCCCGACCTGTCCCAGCTCCAGCCCCGCAGTCAGCCTCTTCCTTAGCCAGTCGCTGCCCCGCTGCCTGGAGGTCCCACACAGATTTGATCACAGCTGCATACAGGGTGCCCTCCTCCTACCTCCCCCCACCCAGGCCCTGGGCCCCTCCTCCCACCTCCCCCCACCCAGGCCCTGGGCCCTCCTCCCACCTCCCCCCAACCCAGGCCCTGGGCCCCTCCTCCCACCTCCCCCCACCCAGGCCCTGGGCCCTCCTCCCACCTCCCCCCAACCCAGGCCCTGGGCCCCTCCTCCCACCTCCCCCCACCCAGGCCCTGGGCCCTCCTCCCACCTCCCCCCACCCAGGCCCTGGGCCCTCCTCCCACCTCCCCCCAACCCAGGCCCTGGGCCCCTCCTCCCACCTCCCCCCACCCAGGCCCTGGGCCCCTCCTCCCACCTCCCCCCCTCCCCCCAGGTATGTGGCACTCAATGAGCCGCCTTTGGGGATTTTCCTTTAAGACAGATGCTCTGTGACACCGGGAAGAGCTAGCTGTGCTGTCGCTTGGATGCCGGGTCCCCAGCTTCACTCTCTTAGCACAATCGTTTTTCGTTACTGATCTACCTGCTGTGGTTTGCATTTAAGTCCCAATTAGCCAGAAGCCACATGAAATTTAACACATGAAATTGGGTCCAGCTGATTGTCAATAAAAACGTCCACTTGAAAGCCATCTTCACGGTTACTGCTCTGGAAGGTTCTCTGTAGGGAGAGTAAGCCCTCAACTGGCCAAAGTGCCGGAAGGGCAGCTAGAACGCCTGCTAAGACCCAGGCGCTTCCCACTGCAGCAACACGTTCGTTCGCCTGTCCCTGTCCTCCGTGCGTCCCCACCCCCTAGTTCAGCCAGGCATCTCAGCCACCCTGCGGTGCCCGGCCCGTCACCACAGCCCACCACACTAAGCGGTCAGGCGGCACAGCGACTCTGTACCTAGAGGAGGCCGTCGTTCCTTTAGCCAGTTTGAGACATGTGGGGGCTGTGCATCGGGGCTGAGAATCTCCGGAGTGACTGTCGTCACCAATTCCATCCTCCTAACCCCGGGAGGCAGCACTGAGACTAGGGGCCCCAAGATTGTGGCGTCAGACAAGGGCACCTGCAGTTCCCTCTGCCTCGAGTGACATGGATCACAGCCCAGCCCAGTGGGGGGGTGGAGAGGGGCGGGAGGAGGGCAGGCCAGCAGCCCGGGTGCCCCTCCGAGTGACATGGATCACAGCAGCCCGGGTGCCCCTCTGAGTGACATGGATCACAGCAGCCCGGGTGCCCCTCTGAGTGACATGGATCACAGCAGCCCGGGTGCCCCTCCGAGTGACATGGATCACAGCAGCCCGGGTGCCCCTCCAAGTGACATGGATCACAGCAGCCCGGGTGCCCCGCTGAGTGACATGGATCACAGCAGCCCGGGTGCCCCTCTGAGTGACATGGATCACAGCAGCCCGGGTGCCCCTCTGAGTGACATGGATCAGAAAAGCCCAGCCCAGTGGGGGGTGGGGGGTGGGGGGTGGGAGGAGGGCAGGCCAGCAGCCCGGGTGCCTGAGGGCGGAAGCGGCCACACTGTACCTGTGAGCGGGAAATACTTGCTTCCAAAATGCTGCTGATGGTTTCACCTGAGAGGTGGGCGGAGCGAAGGTCCTCGGTTAAGGCGGTGATGTTCTTCACCAGATCTTTCACCTTCACCTCTGAGAAACAGCAGCGGGAGAAGCAACAGTCACGGAAGCCTGGGCTGTTACTGAAAACAGGATGCCATGCTAACGCCTGGCGAGCCCATTCCCTTCCGCGGCCGCAGCCACAGCCACGCAAACACCCACGGTCGTCCTGACCGGGCCCTGAGACCGCCCGCCCTGCGGAGCCGCACGGTTCGCCGAGGCCAGCAGCCCCGGGAGCGGCTCGGCTTGCTGCTCCCGCCCTCTGAGACCTGCACGCTTCAGATTTCCTCCGGGAAGAGGTTCCCTTAGGAGGAGCACATGCCTCCTCCCCGCCACCCATCTACTCATCCACCTCTTTCCACAAGAGCAGGGCCGTGGGCGGACTGCGGGGGCCTCGGGCCGGACACGGCGCCACAGCCGCCTATGACCTGCCAGGGTGAGGAGCCCGCCAGCCGGCGCTGGCCTGGGAGCAGGGCGGGCTGGGCAGCAGGAGCTGAGGACCCTACTCCTTACCCCACCCCTCAAGCCAGCCGAGCTCCGAGCTGTTAGCAATCACAACCGCGTGACCGTCCCTGTTCATGTTTTATTTCGATAATATTTCTGTGTGAGAAACTAACCTTCGTTTTTAATCACGCAAACTTGGAAGAACCACAGACTTACCCACAGCTGCTGTGAAGTTGCTAAGAGAAGTCATCGGCCAATTACCAGGAAACAAAACCTTTTCGAGCCTTCGGGCCAACCTGCAATGGCAGAAAATGAAAGCGGATTTACCAAGACGCTGCCACAGGGCGCCGGGAGGGGAGCCGGCCTGGCCCGGGAGGGGCGCCACCACGAGATGGTGCCTCCGCAGGGTCCTCAGCCAGCAGACGTGCCTCCTGACTCTGTGAGGGCGGCCACTCGGGGGCACTGCGCCCCAGTCCTTGCAGGAGGGCCCGCGGGGCGTGATGCGTCTGGGGAACAGGGGTGCACAGCGCCCCGGCCGGTGGCTCGGGCAGTTGGGGCATCGTCCTGTGCACGGACAGGTGGTGGGCTGGATGCCAGTCAGGACACATCCCCACGTTGGGGTTCAGTCCCAGTCAGGGTGCATGTGGGAGGCAGCCACCTGACGTTTCTCTCTCACACCCGTGTTTCTCTCCCTCCCTCCCTCCCTCCCTCCCTCTTCCTCTCTCTCTGAAGTCAGTAAGCGTGTCCTCCGGTGAGGGTTAAAATGAAGGGACGGATGGGTCACGGGGACGTCTCAGGAACTAGGACACCAGCAAGCCGGAAGAATGCATCCCTCCAGCAGGATACAGAGTGCCCGGCTTCCCCTCCTGCGGTTTACGCTTGGAGAACGTGAGACAAAATTAATCCGCCGTAAGGAAGTAATCCGGGAACCTCCGACTACAGTGTGGGGGTCTCAGCATTCTGAATAAGCCCACGACCCCCCCACCCCAAAGCCTGAGAGCCAGCGCTGCTCTCACATCTCCCCACATCACACCAAGTCGTGCAAAAGCCTGGCTGGCCCGGAAAACGCGTTCTGTGCACGCTGCAGTGTGTGCCCGCGCTCCTGTCTGAGGTCCATAACTGGGAAGTGAAGGCAGCGCCTTCATGAAGGAAACCGCGTGCAGCGGGCCCACGGACATACGTGTGCAGGCGCTGCGGGGTCCAGTCCCACGCGGGCGGGCACGCACAGTCCCCGGCGGCGGCGTTCTGCAGGTGGCTCTTGAAGTGCTCCAGGGTGCGGGAGAGGTTCCTGCGGAGACCCTCACAGTCCAGCTGACGGGGCGCGGACCACGCCTTCTCCAGGTCCTAGGGCACACCCCAACGAGAGTCAGAACGCAGCTGAGTCAGGTGTCCAGGTCTGAGCCATGTGCCGGGAGGTTTCAGCTCCTTTTTCCAGAACTAGGGAAGCAGTGAGGAGCCAGGCAGTCCCGAGAGCACGGGACGGAGGGAGGCATGGCCCTGGGGCTCCGCACAGAACATCGTCACAGGAAGGAACCTCCAGTTCACGAATGCTAACTACATGCAGCCCTGACTTCCCGCACCACCGTGCGCCACACAGCAGCAAGCTCGGGGACCCACACTGCTCCCCGCACCACTGTGCGCCACACAGCAGCAAGCTCGGGGGCCCACACTGCTCCCCACACCACTGTGCGCCACACATCAGCAAGCTCAGGGGCCCACACTGCTCCCCGCACCACTGTGCGCCACACATCAGCAAGCTCGGGGGCCCACACTGCTCCCCACACCACCATGCACACCCTCAGCAAGCTCGGGGGGCCCACACTGCTCCCCACACCACCATGCACACCCTCAGCAAGCTCGGGGGGCCCACACTGCTCCCCACACCACCGTGCGCCACACAGCAGCAAGCTCAGGGACCCACACTGCTCCCCGCACTACTGTGCGCCACACAGCAGCAAGCTCGGGGGCCCACACTGCTCCCCGCACTACTGTGCGCCACACATCAGCAAGCTCGGGGGCCCACACTGCTCCCCACACCACCATGCACGCCCTCAGCAAGCTCGGGGGGCCCACACTGCTCCCCACACCACCATGCACACCCTCAGCAAGCTCGGGGGGCCCACACTGCTCCCCACACCACCATGCACACCCTCAGCAAGCTCGGGGGGCCCACACTGCTCCCCACACCACCGTGCGCCACACAGCAGCAAGCTCGGGGACCCACACTGCTCCCCGCACCACTGTGCGCCACACATCAGCAAGCTCGGGGGCCCACACTGCTCCCCACACCACCATGCACACCCTCAGCAAGCTCGGGGGGCCCACACTGCTCCCCACACCACCATGCACACCCTCAGCAAGCTCGGGGGGCCCACACTGCTCCCCACACCACCGTGCGCCACACAGCAGCAAGCTCGGGGACCCACACTGCTCCCCGCACCACTGTGCGCCACACATCAGCAAGCTCGGGGGCCCACACTGCTCCCCACACCACCATGCACACCCTCAGCAAGCTCGGGGGGCCCACACTGCTCCCCACACCACCATGCACACCCTCAGCAAGCTCGGGGGGCCCACACTGCTCCCCACACCACCGTGCGCCACACAGCAGCAAGCTCGGGGACCCACACTGCTCCCCGCACCACTGTGCGCCACACATCAGCAAGCTCGGGGGCCCACACTGCTCCCCACACCACCATGCACACCCTCAGCAAGCTCGGGGGGCCCACACTGCTCCCCACACCACCATGCACACCCTCAGCAAGCTCGAGGGGCCCACACTGCTCCCCACACCACCATGCACACCCTCAGCAAGCTCGGGGGCCCACACTGCTCCCCACACCACAGCACCAGCAAGCTGCACGGGCCAACCCCATGGACATGAAACTCCGAAACGTGAAAGACAACCAACCTGGTGGAGGGCGTGCAGCGCAGGGACCGCCTGCAGAGCAGACACCACGAGCCACCTCATCCCAGCCGGCTTGCAGCGCCGAGCAGCACACAGGGCGTCGCTGGCCAAGGACGGGTTTTCTGCCCGAGGAGACACAGAGAATAATTACTAACCCCTTCTCCCCAGAAGAAGCTGCTCTCGGTGTCATTTCTTACAGACTCAAAGTGATACAAGTTCAGAGAGCTCTTCAATCGTCAAAACGAACATGGGAACACGAGGGGAGAGCTGTGGCTTCTGAGCTCCAAATGCACCTGGTTACTCGGCTTTCCTGGCCCTGCCCGATGGGCAGAAATGCATTTCCCTCAACCACGTCCCCACACTGGTGCCTCTCCTCACCCTCTGAGCAAGGTGCTCACTCACCCGGGCTCCTCTCCTCGCTCCCTCCCTTTTCCCGGAAATCTTGCTTCTCTCCCCGTTCTCTGCATTTTCTCTGCTCTCACTTCTCTCCTCATTGTCTCCATATTCTCTGATCTTTCTCTTCTTGCCTCATTCGTTCCATTTTCTCCGACATCTAGCTTCGCTCCCATTCAATTTACTCACTCAGCAAAAACTCAAAACCATGACTCAGCAGAAATCAATACCAGGTGTTGGGGTTAGGGTTAGGGGATTAGGATTAGGGCTAGGGCTAGCTTTACAGTTAGGGTTAGGGTTAGGGTTTAGGGTTTAGTGTTAGGATTTAGGATCAGGGTTAGGGTTTAGGGTCAGTGTTAGGGCTTAGGGTTAGGGCTTGGGTTTAGCATTTAGGACTAGGGCCAGGGGCTAGGGATTACAGGCTAGGGGTTAGGGTTAGGGTTAAGGCTCTCACCTGCTGTCCCTGAGCAGAGATGGCAGTGCCCTTTCAGTCTCAAAAGGAAGGACGGTGACACACTGATCAAGGGTAGGGCACCCAGCCTGCATACTCACAGGTCACATCCAAAAATCTCGCCCACCTCACACCCTCACAGCCATCTCTCCTCCTGACAGCACCCGCTGGGTCTCCTCCCCAGCGCACCCCGCACCGCCTTCCTCTCTGAGCCTGGGGCTCTTCCGAAAGGGACTGCTGCTATGGGTCCTCCCCAGGCTCAGGCCACATCTGCGGCCTCCCCGAGCCACCTCCCCCCAGCTCATTGCCCAGGCTCCAGCCCCCCACAGGCCCCCGCACCTCCGGCGCCAGGCTGCCTCCTCTCCGACCTGCCTTCCAGGGCTCGGCCTCAGAACACCTGCGTGCCCCAGCACAGCGCCGTGCATTCCTGCCCCCGACTGCGCGGACCTACCAGGGCTCATCCGAGCTGCACGGACCCCCCTGCACGCACACGCTGGGCCAGGCTGTGCAGGGCTGCGCTCACATCTTGTTGGATGCTGGAGGAGCAGCCATGCCCACTGTGGCCCATTCCAGCCCAAACCCTCTTGGTACTTCTCTGGGCCTGTCACTGCCCCCCTGCTCCACAGGAGGAAGCAGCCGTTTGATACGGAAAGCAGAGTGACGGTGTTCTTCAGGCAGGCTTGCTGATGACATACTTGAGTTTTCTTGGTGTGAAATGTAAAAATTCACAATTAATGTGCTGTTACTAATGTAATTTCAAGTATGATATATTAACTTAGAGCTGCAGTGCAGAATGGCAAAATACCTATAAATTCAGGTATTAACGAATGTTAAATTCCTTTCAATGCCATCCCGCTAGCGGACTGAGATGTCAAAATAATCCCGCCTCCACGTGCCTGGGCTCAGGGTGCCCCATAAGCAGGCGGAGGACAGCAAGCCCGCTGCCCGCGCAGCTTCCTCCTGGGAGCACGCTCGCGCCCCAGGTGCGTCTGGGCACTAATGCTGGGCCCTGACAGTGCTGCCCAGGTCTAACACCTCCGCCCGGAAACAGAGACTCCCTTTCAGGAAACAACTCCATGGCAAGTGGCTTTCCTGGGAGACAGCCCTGCGTGTCCTTCAGCACCGGCACAGAGGGGAGAGTCACCAAAATGCGCAGCAAAGGATTTGGCAAGCAGGACCTCAGCCGAGGAATTCCTTCCTTTACAACCTAAGTATTGAGTCACTCATCGCAGACAGGTGCTGGGCAGGCTGGGGACGGATGCAGTGAGCGGCAGGGCCTGCCCTCCGGGAAGTCGGGCGGCAGCAGGAAAGCCTGACATCTGAGCAGCAAGTGCGCTGCATTCAGGGGACCGCGGGGTCTCGGCACACGTGGGGGAGGGGAGGACAGCGCATCCTCTGTGCCAGGCCGAGCATGTGCACAAGGCGCAGACGTGGCTGCTGCCTTCAAGAAACACGACCGTGGTCGAGGAGGGAGCAGCAGAAGCAAGCACATTGGCACTGCATGTGACGGAGTTTGCTCAAAGCCACGGCCGCGCAGGGTGGAGGCAGGCCTCCTGGAGGCAGGCCTCCTGGAAGGGCTACCCGGGCTCCGACCCCACGGGGCCTCGGCAGCCAGGCCAGGAAGGCTGCGGGTCACTCTCAAAGAAACTCAGAGGTGTCCACGTCTCCCCGACAGCCGGCCCTGGAGACCGGGGCGTGAGCAGCACTTCCTACGGAGCGGCCCACCTGTGAGCATGAGCAGCACACGCAGAAGCAGCGTCCTCGCTCTCGGCAGGGTCTCCACGGCCGCCGGGGGCTTCGAAGGCTGCTGGGAATCCTGACACATTCTGGCAACACTGAGGAAAGAAAGAAATGCCGTTAAAGGGTGAGCGTGTGGGCCACGGCACCCTCCCCGCGCACGGGAACAAGTGGCAGCACGTGTGGGGACTCCTGAACCCGCCAGGCACGGCGTTCAGCCTGGTGCTGCCCACGTCAGCACAGAGGGAGCTTAGTGACGTGAGTACATGCCCTTGGACGGGCCGCTGCAGTCCCTGAGCTGCTGAAAACTGGTTCTGCTGAGTTCCAGGAGAGCCCTGCAGGTGAGAGCGTGAAGTCACCCGACACCTTTGAAGGCCAGCCTCAGGGGAGCCAGACGGAGAGCCGAGCATCGCTCCAGACACAAACAGGTAAAGCTCTACTGCTCGGCTACAAAAAACAGATGAACCGGAAGAGAAGGTGGGCAGAGCCCAGTTACTACTGAATATGTTTTAGACACAGAAGGACAAACGTGTAATTTATCTTTCTGGCCGGAAAGAAAAAAACCACAGGATGGTGTGTAGAGCCATTTGCGAATCACCATCAGGTAATATCTATTTTGGGCAGTCGTGAGGTTTTAATTATTAGATTTCAGTTGTGCCACACGATCGTGGGCCCGGGGAGCAAGAGTCCCCATTCACAGTCTCCGCACAGTCATGAGGGTGACTTCCATTCTTGCTCAGTAGATGCGCTGTTCTGAGCATGACAACGCACGGTCCCTGTCTCAGGGCCCCGGCCTCTAAATGAGTGAGATCGAGGCCAGGATGTCAGACGACAGCATGGCTGCAGAGCACCGGCGACCTTGCTCCTCACAGCCGGGCTTCGGTGGGCAGGTTCCAAGCAGCTCCGGTGAGGCTGCTGGCCCTGCGAGCTGCCACCGGGGAGGCCGGTGCTCGGGTCTCCGTGCACCACGAGGCTGCAGGGTCCATTCCCAGGCGGGGCGCCCACCTCGCTGGCGGGTTTGATCCCTGGTTGGGGCCCTGATCACAGGCAACTGATCAATGTCTCTCTCTCTCTCTCTCTCTGTCTCTCTCCCCCACCCCCGCTCTAAAGCAGGGCTCCCCGAGCTACCATTCAGGCTGGGGCAGTGCCTGGAGCGGGTCAGCCACGCAGTGTCAGGTTGACCTGAAGAGGGAGGAAGCCAGCTGCTGCCTGGCCCCGCGCTGAGGCCCGGCAGTCACAGCTAGCAGCACCGTGTCCTGTGGGAAGCAGGTGGCCTCCGCGTCGCCGGTCTGACACACCCTGGACCTGCGGCTGCGGGAGCGCGTGACGGAAAAGCTGCGTCCAGACCTCGTCTGGGGACAAGTGAACAAAGCTGAGAGGTTTTCACTGTTGAAAAGAAAGTAATTTACTTTTGAAAAGTTCTGGAGAAATTCAAATTGTATTTGCAAATGAACGAGTCAGACGGTGGAGCGAGACTGGACTGGACCGGCTCCCTGGAAGCCGGCTTGGGGCGGTCAGGAAGCTGAAGCTGAGGACTCGGGCCCTGCGCCGTGTGCCTGCCTGTCCCCTCCGCAGCGGCTGGCGTGGGAACAGCGAGTGAGTGGTAGCCACCTGCCATCGGCCATCCCCTGAGGGCTGTTCAGGAGACCCCCTTTCCTCAGGAGAGCTGCCCCCCCTTAACGCGCTCCGGGCGGCTTCTCCCCGCTGCTGAGGAGCCGCCGCCCGCGTCAGGGCGCAGCTGGAGGCCGAGGCTCCACGCCCGTCGCCCCCTCTGGCCACCTCCACAGCTGCCCCCGGCTTCCGGAAGGGCGTCCGCCTGCTGAGCCACCGTCAGCCACCGACGAGGAACAGTCCAGTCGTCCTTCTCTGGAGAGCGGCGGCCAGGCCAGCCACCGTTCCCAAGCAGGGCCCTACCTCCTGGCAGCATTTCAGCCAAAAGCAGCATCACCCCAGGAGCGGCCTGAGGGAAACCACGAGTGGGAACTGGATTCGGACGCAGGACGTCTACCTGGCTGGCGAGGTTACTGACAGAAATTAAGCAATCTAGGGTTTCTTCCCATTCGCTGACAGAGCCCATGGCAAACATTTGCGTGCCAGTATTAACTGCTACCAGAAGGTGTTCCATGTCTCCCCAGTTGATTTCCCCAGAAGTTACAAATTCAGCAATCTCTTCTGAAATATCGGAAAACTCCCCGGACTGGTTCACACGGGATAATATGCTGGACGACATATCGGAAATACCAGAGTCTTGGGAAATATCAGGTTTGATCCCAGTCATCCCCAAGGCCAAGGCCGGAAATGGCATCAACAAGCCGTTCCTATTTTCAAATCCTAACTGATCCACTTTTGTCAAAGCAGTTATTTCCTTCACAGCATGTCCGACTTTCTGCTGCAAAACGGAACGCAGAGCATCAAAGGGTTTCCCAGTGCCGCTGGGACCCGAGACACGGTGAGTTTCCAGAACAGCGGCCGTCTCCCTGGACGCTTTCTTGGCAAGCTGGAGCGGCTCCGCCGTGGCCCCAGAGACGCGGCCAGAGGCTTCCTCGCCACCCGTGCGCTCACCAGCGCGCTGGAGTACCAGACGTTTCCAGGAGGGGTGCCGGGACGGGACCGCCTCCACCAGCTCCTGAGATGACACCAAGCAATCTCTTAGCAACGTCTAGTGCTGCGCTGTTTCTCAGAGGGAGCGAATGGCTTGGGAAGGGAAGCGGATCGGTTAGGTGAGCAAATACGACCTCTCGGAGTGAAGGACACGAGGCACGGAGGTCCTTCCTGGGAGTTTTAAAAGAGAATCCGTGACCGCTGCTCTCTCCGCTGAGGCGTCTCGCATGAGGTGCAGAGCTGCCTGGAGCTGGTGGCTGAGCTGGGACAGGTTTGCAGAACTATTCGTGTGGGGAAACAACGGACTCACCTGGGCAAGGAGTTCCAGATCATTCTCAGTCTTATTTTCCACAGAAGTTTCACTTCGAAGAGCATTAAATAAATCTCGCAGGAACGTCCATCCTCGGTAATTATCAAAGTAAAAGTCTGTGTGGTCTGACATGAACCATCCTTTGATTAGGTGATATATGGTCTCCTTTAAACTTGAAAAAATGCTTGTCAATTTCTTTCCTTTCATGGAGGTAAGAAATTGGTCTACCTTCAGAATTTCTAAAACTTTATCCTTTGGGACAAAGCTGTAAATATATATATATATATATATATATATATATATATATATATATATATTTAATTTCATGTTTAGCAATGGAAAATTAAATCATATAGTTAATGTTTTTGTTTTATACAGACATTATGGGGGGGTAATACTGACTGGCTGCTAATGCTAAAATACATCACCAATGAAAATTAGTATTTGTTCCAAACAAAATATTAAGCTTGCTGGCAAGCTTCAAAGGGATGGAAAAGGATATATGGAAAAACATAATGTGACTGTTAGTTTTAGAATTTTTGAATTTTGTCAATTCCCAAATATAAACATTATAGTAGATAAATTGAAAATATTTAAACTCCTCAGTTGCGATTACACAATTATTACAATAATTTTAATTATGACCATGATATATATGCATAAGTATTTAAAAACTAATTTTAATTTCATATAACATAGAATTTCATAATTATATTCATAATCAAAAAAGACAAGAAAGTATACTAAGTGACTAATTGCCCAGGGCTAAGTAGTTTCTATATATAATAATCTGGCAACTCAGTATATATATAGATACATAGATATATATATTTTAGAGGCCTGGTGCATGAATTTGTGCATGGGTGGGGTCCGGCCAGCCCAGCCAGAGGGAGGGGACATGGGCGGTTGGCCGGCCAGCCTGCTGGTTGAACTCCTGTACGAGGGGACAATTTGCATACCAGCCTTTTATTATGTAGGATAGACACTGAGTGGCCAGATGATGATGCGTTCAGAGATCATAACAATCTGGCCACTCAGTGTGTGTGTATATGTATATGTATGTATGTATGTATGTGTATATATATATATATTTTAGAGGCCCGGTGCATGAATTTGTGCATGGGTGGAGTCCGGCCAGCCTGGCCAGGGGGAGGGGACATGGGCAGTTGGCCGGCCAGCCTGCTGGTTGAACTCCTGTACGAGGGGACAATTTGCATACCAGCCTTTTATTATGTAGGATAGACACGGAGTGGCCAGATGATGATGCGTTCAGAGATCATCATCTGGCCACTCCGTGTAGGTTTAGTAGTTAAACAACAGTCACCAGTTATTTCACCTTGACATTTCAGTGAGATGTTCGCTAAGCCACAATTCACATCAAAGAGCTTTCGCAGGCCAGGCACATGCTGCACTTGGCAGGTGCACTCCGGGAAGGGAAGGGGGTTGAGTGAGGAACAACGACATGGACTGCACAGAAGCAGACTCACCTCATCTCTGCGACGATGTCGCGGAGGTCTTTCGGCAGAAGAGATGTTTTGTTCTCAGAATTTTCCTCTTTTGCAAAGGTGGAGAATGTTTTCCAAAGCTGTCCCATGAACTCCACCATGCCTCCTGGAGGGAGAAGTATTCTCTCACCCTTTTCTAACGGTGTCTGGTTCAAGGTGAGGTTAATGAGATTCAGGACCTGAAGGTCAGTGTCACTTAAGTTCCAGGCTGCTTGTCGAGAGCCCGCCGCTAAGTTATTGATTGAATTAACTAGGAAGCTTTTCAAAAGCAGCCTAGCAACCGAGAAATTAGTTGACTGTTCTTGGTTTACCAGCTGAGCAAAAAGGTCAACGTGAGAATCACCTCCTCTGGAAATGTTTTTGAGATAATCCAAAAAGGTATTAATATCTTTAGTCAATGTTGACTTCTCATTGGCCATTATAAAGCCCATTAGGCTCTCACAGTCTCGCTCGAGTTGGTCTACCGGAAGGTCCATGTCGGTCCTCTTTAGGGTGAGCAGGAGAGAAGCTATCTTCTTTAAAATTTTATTACTACCTGGATCTTCTGGAATATTGTGATGGACTGGAGGCGTTAAGGAGTTGAACACATCCCTGATCAACTGAATACCAAGACCCACGGCTTTCACTGGTTCATGTGGAATCATCTGGGGTGAGTTTTGGAGATCACCTGATAAGTCGAAGGCAAGGTGACTTGCTGAATGAAAAAGTGGATTACCTAACCGGTGTGTATCCTTTTCCTTTGGACTGGCAGTAAATATATTTAAGAACTTTTCAGCTTTAGAAGAGAAGTTATTTTCCAGAATGTTAGGAAAAATATCTTTCACAAGTTCTTGAATTTCTTTCCCCAGATCTACTAAATGCAGCCAAGTATTTTGAAATTGGCTAGGAATTTCTCCTGACATTTCTATGGGTCTTAGAATTAATTCAGTAAAATGTTTCCAGTTGGGTTGAGATGCAAATTCAAAGTCCCTTGTTAAGTTGTTGATAAGCATACTTACTTGGTTTGTGGAATTATTTAAAAGAGTTAATAAAATCTCAAATTTGGGTGCCTTTTCTTTTTCAAAGACTGCAGTAAGTATAACATTTAGAAAGTCGGTTACATTTTTTAAGTAAATATTCATACAATTTATATTTGACTTATTCAACGAACAACCAGATTCCACTGTATTCAACAGCCAAGGAACAAGTGTCAATGTAGAGTTAATTTTGCTTCCCACATCACCAAAATGCTTCAAAACACCCTGAAGACGGTCCGGTGGAAAACCAGGGTTACGGGCCACATACGAGTGATTGAAGATGTCCACCCACTCAGCGCAGCCTTTCAGGGTGCTCATGATGTCCTCGGAGGAGAAGAGGGAGTTTAACATGGCCAGAACGTGTAACGCCCGCTGTGAAGTATTTACATGTGATAAGCCATCTCCCAGAATAAATTCAGTGATGTTTTGGAAACTATCAGCACAGGACAATAAAGTATGGTCATGTGACACATTTCTAAGAAATAATATTGTTTCTCTTAGGTCAGTGATGATGCTTTCAAAGTTCACTTCAAAATCTGTGAGGTTATTTAAAAGGAAGTGATTTATCCAGCGTGTATGCCTGTCTCCATAGCCTGAGGTGCGGCTTAACGCCGTGAGCACACGGAGCACAGAACACAAAAACTCCCTGCCTGCTCTGGTGCTCAGCGGCAGTGCCTTCAGCTGACTCAAGGCCGTGTCCAGGGTGGAAAGGGATCTCTCCACCTGGTCCGGGGGAAGCAACTTTACTCCAACCAATGCATCACGTACTGCTCCCCAGAGTTCCCTGAGATTCCAAACACCGTGCCGGTCATGGAAGCCGCCAACTTGAGTCATGTTTTTAAGTAGGTTTAATATGAGTCTAGCAGGGCGATGAATGGGGAATATTCCCTGGCAGCTTTTAGAAATTTTCACATCACTTTCCAGTTCACCCAAAAGCTGGGTAAGACCGATGTGAAGAGGAGTGAAAACATCCGCATCCAACTCCAATATCTGAGCTGTGCTTCCCCAGATCTCAGCCCACTTCTGAAGCCAGGAGATGGAACAGTGAGCAGCCATCCGCTCACTGAACACACTGCCGTCTGCGGAGAGGTTTGAATGAATCTGTGTCCATAGAAGAGTAAGTGGAGGCCCTCCATCTACTGAGTAACTCATAGAAGTGGTCTTATTATTCAAAGCAAAGCATTCATTACCCAACAGGGTTCCTAATGAACTGTTGAAGAGCTGGTTCACATACTGAAATAAAGAAATACGAAAATCTTCATCCCCCATTAGCAGCTGTTTGAGGCCGGTCAAAGTAGCGTGGATCACTTCCAACTCGGGGCGCTCTGCGGACATCAGGGACTGGGCTTGAAGCTCCACAAAGTTGAAAACTGAAAGCAATTGTTGACAATAAGATACTTCAGAAATTCCCCCAAGAAGTTCCGTTGTCTCATATAAAAATGCAAATGCTTTGCTGATATCTTGAAAATTAAATTGCTTTATAATCTCAAAAACGGGCTTCGAGGTTTGAGTCAGGGAAGAGAGCAAAGACTCTCTACTCTGGATGCCCAATAATTTGTCAGTGTATTGGTGAAATGAAGAATAAACCTGCAGAAGAGAAGCTGCATCTGGGTCCTTAAAGACGTTTAGATAGATATGAGTTAAAATTTTATCAGCTTCTCGTTTTTCCACTTCAGAAAGGGCTGAGAAAAGATCAGATGCATTCCTCACAGCGTAGACAGTGTCCAGAGCCTCTGAGACTTGCTCCTGCCTCAGGAATCCAAGTTCGTAGAGACTGTGGATTATAGATTCACTTAGAGGAACAAAATCCATTTTCACAGCTGGTGATTCGGGCCAATCCGAGCGAACCAACTTGGAAAAATTAAAGCTTTTACTAAGAATCCTCTCATTTTCTAGAACAGAAAAATTTGGAAGTGTAGACAAGTTTTCGAATTCAGTTCTCTTTCCTTTGGAAATGCCGTACGCCCACAATTCCAGGAGCTTGGGGTTAATTTCAGAAAGTACTGTTTCCATAAATCTCAACACATAGCTTGATTCCGTCTTTTCAAGAGTGTGCCCTTTTTCAGTCACCTCTTTGCCGAATGCCAAAAGTTTCTGAGTATCAGTACCAGACGGCTCTCTTCCTTCGTTCTTTAAGTGACTCACCCAGGAATGACCTGCCTGCAGGAGAGCCTCAGTGGGACCGCTGGGTGAGCCAAAAGGGTCAGGCAACAACGATTTCTCCAAAAACTCCACAAAAGACAAAAGAAAGTTCAGTCGCTCATCCTCACGGGCATCCAACTCCTTTTCCTTCACGAGATGCTCCTTTGTGGAACTTAAGACCCTACAATATTAATAGAACTGTATTGGTATCAGAAGAAAAATAAATTGGAGATACATTCAACCTATCAAATGTTCCAGGTAATAATCAGGTTTATTGTTAAAGACCAGTGAAATATTCACGAGGCGATGTGCTTTCCCAGGAGGAATTAAATGGATGCGAGCATCTGAACGTGTTTAGAACTCCTCAACACAGCTGCCCCTGTTTAGCTAAAAGCCTGCTTGCTGCACAGAAAACGGCCCGTTTCCTCGTGTGGCTGCTAGAGACGGATCCGCTGCATATGCCAGGAGAACCTGAGGGCGCGTTCCTCATCACATCTCAGTGTCCTGGCTGCAGGGATTGTCCCCAGGGCAGCGCGAGGCAGGCAGACACTGGCCGGGTGCTCTGAGGAGCCGAGTTGGGTCCCCGCTCTGGAGAGCACTTCCCGTGCTCTTTAAATGCTATGCCTCCCACCACTGCAACCTCATGGTGTACTTTCTCTCTACATGTTTATCTTTAAAACGCACACCTTTAAAATAAAAGAGTTCTGCCACAGTAGCAGCTGAGGAGTCGGGACGGCCCACACTGGTTAACAGGAGCCCTGACTCGGGAGCCACAAGCCCACTTTTGAAAGCCCAGGGGCCCCAGGTGTCTCAGACCTTAGGAAGAAAACATGGTGCACCTATCAGTTATGTGACCACGCCCCCTTCACCCACGGGGCCTGGGGCAGCCCCTTCTCAACCCACTGACGCGTCTGTCCAGTCTGTCCACTGAGAAACCTAGGCATGGACTCAGGCCACGTGTGGAGGCTCAACAGACACGTTAACACGCAAGCGTCTATGGAACGCGTTTCAGACTTGCTAAGATTTCAGAATTGCAGGTAAGAGATTTGGCTACTAATGCCTTAAAGGGTGAGCCTTTCTCAACTTCTGTGAGTCTGTTCCGCTGTGTGACTCGGGCGCAGGAGACACAGGACGATCAAACACGGGAGCTGCTCTGCTCTCTAACACCTGGGGTCCCGGAGCAGAGACAACACAGACTCAGTCTAGCCTGGTGTTTGCAGGACAGAGAGTGGCTGCTCTGGCCCCTGGAACGGGAAACATTCCCATTGGAACGAAAAAGCTCCAGTTAGGGACCCACCCCTTCATCTGCCGGCCCTCAGAGCGACGCCTGCACACGCCCTGGGCGCGTCCCCCGTGCCGACAGCGCTGGGATCTGTGCGGTCGCAGGCTGGGGCGGAGGTGACTGTGCATGAGGAGCACGTGGCAGAGAGCCAGTGCCATGCGTAGGAATGTGGCCCCCACGGCTTTTGTGTCCCTCCACAGCCCCAATGCTAGTCCTTCCTCCACAGCCTTCTGAGGCTCACTGTCCTTTCCATCCCGTGGGAAAAGAAACATTTCAAAAAGGTTTCCTAATGGCCAGGTTCACACTGTGATTTCCGGGCAGGCACAGCACGTGGCCCACGTGTGCTCATTCCAGCCCCGCTGTCTAACACCGGTGTGCTTCCTGTCCCTCCCACCGACTCACTTACCCACCCACCTTCCGGCCTCTCTCACGAAGGGACCGTGCCGGCTGCACAGGCACAAGCACGACCCTGAGCGTGCCCCGGGAGCATAGACAGACGCTGTTGTCGCAGTCTCTCTAGGGCTACTGAACATTTGAGGCTTTCAGGAGAGTAAGGCAAGGCACTGATTCGCCTTCCCTCCTCCTGCTCCTCCTGCTCCTGCTCCTGCTCCTCCTCCTGCTCCTCCTCCTCCTCCCGGGATTGACGAGCCCAGGCCTGGAGGTGCTGCAGGCGCCTCCCACGTGCAGGTGTGCCCCGAACCCCCTGTAGAACTCTCGCCTACAGAAACCGGGGCCCCGCACACAGACTCAGCGCTTCTGCGGCAGGTCCAGACCTTCGTACTGTCAGCCAACTTCACAGAGAGGTCTGAGCCCCTCCGCGTTTGTGAGCCCTGCTCTAATGCACAGCTCCGCCCCACCGTGTCCCTCACGCCCACCAGTACAAAGGCGCTTCGCACGGGGACTTCAGGAGGGTGGAACGTCAGGGCTAGTAAAGGCCACGGTGGTCTCTCGATTCTGGTGGAAACCTAACAAAAGAGGACTCGGAATCCTTCTGACTCAACTTCCCCTCGGGCTAAGGATGCAGGACCACTGGCCATGGAGCCGTGAAAGACGGACAGATGGAAACAGCTAAGCTGGGGCGACTTGGACCCTACTTGACCTAATTAATGTGCACAAGCCCTGCACCCGACGACAAGTCCCGTTCTTGGGAAGAGCACATATGTTTGCCAAAATCGATCACGTGAGTATCAGGTTCATCTCACCACATCCGAAGACGGAAAGATTCAGAGTTATGTCCTCTCACTAAAATGAAACTAGAAATCAATCCTTAAAAGTAATTTGAAAAGCTCCCACATGTCCATGGAAATTAAGCGATCTGCTTCTATATAACTATGAGCCGGAGAAGAACGCACATAAATATGAGAAGATTTTAAACGGGAAATACTAGAAATTGGCGACAGAGCCCTGCTCATCCAGCTGTGTGGGAGGCACCTGAGCTCTGTGAGGAGAGGGGACGGCCTTGGCGCCTCTGTTACACAGAGAGAAAACCTGAAAATCAAGAAGCTGGTAAAAGATCAGACTAAATTCAGCAGGAGGGAACGATAAAGAGAGAGGAGAAATTCATCACATAGGAAATAAATGCTATTGTTCGTCTCTAAACAGATGCCAACGACGTAAAATCTAAAACCCAACATGCTGGCCCTTCTCAAACACCCTGCCCATCGGGTGGCCTCCCTGCACATGCTCACTAGAGACTGGAACCCAGGATCCAGCAGCTTTAAGAATTCGTTTCTAACAGCTCCACCCTTTCACCCTCAGTGTGCTCTGGGCTAGGAAGCCCTGGAAGGGGAGTGTGCCTTACGCCTCTGGAGGTGCTTGGCTGCCGGAGCCCTCTGCTGTCACGCTGCCCGTCAGCAGGAGCAGCCCCGCCTGCAACGCTTCCACCGCCTCTTGCAGGGAGCTGCCTCCCTCCAGCGGGCTCCTGAGCGCCTCCGGGCCGCGGCCGGCCCCTGTGAGCACCTGCTGCGGCCGGCTGCCCGCCGGCCACCGACGGAGGACCTGCACAGTCAGAAACGGGGGCCGTTACAACCACAGTGACAGAGAGATAGCAGCATCTCATCAAGAAACACCAACAGACCAGCTAGATGACGGACAGCCTGTTGTACAAGGTTGGGAGATTGCAAAGCGGGCTAACGATTGCATTGTGGCTGAATTTCTCAGAAATTAAAGACTGCAAATTGCCACATGGATGGGGTAACTTTCTCATCGGGCCCCATTCTCTCTTTCCTCCCCCTCCTCCCATTCCCGCAGAGAAGGCAGGAGGCACATTTCTAAACAAGCGAAATACGCCCCCACACTAAGCCGCCGTGTTGGAGACGGTATAAACACCGTCCTGTCTTTAAAATGAGGTCATAATTACACCCAGTCACAACTGCACTGGACGCCACAGGCCTCGGGATGATAAAGCTACAGGCAATCGGTGCTGTGGCTCCACACGGTGTCAAAACAGATCGTTCACGCGCGATCCCGGAAGGCAGGGAGCACGTGACAAGGATCTGCGTGCGAGGTAACCCTGACCACCCAGCCGTCAGGTACGCGCATAATGCACTGAGCAAGGCGTCGACCTGACCACGCCAATGCTTGGGCAGGTGGCTCCGTCCCGATCACTTCACTGCCAGACAAACTTAGTGGACAATCCCATCTGCGGCTTTAAAATGTCTGGTCTACCCTTGGAGGTTTTGACCTTTATTCAGGACACATATTAGGAAGAAAAGTTAAAGATGTGTGTCCTTGGAGGAAAGCGTGTGGTGACAAAAACGGACCGTGGTTCTTGCAGCTGCATGAAGTCCAAGACAGACTTCCCGGGGGCGTCCGTGCTGAGGGGCAGCGAGCCCAGGCCTGGGCTCAGGGAGGAGGGCACACATGGCCAGGACGTAGGCCCCAGGGTCTTTCCTGAAGGGCACAGGGGGCACTGAGAGGTAGGGATGGGAATGGCCAGGGTGAATAACCAGCCCTGCTGCCCAGCGCCGTGCCCGCAGTCCATGCTGCTCTGGGCACTTGACCCTTGGTGCAGGGGGCAGCGTCCTGTGAAGCGTTCCCGCCACGACAAAATCAAACATCAGCCAGAGGAAGACGTGGGAGGAGTGGGATGGAGGGGATGCACTTAAACCCATGCAGGCACACAGGGATGCTTTGATGGGCACCTGTTTGCAGACCTGCAGCCAGCTGACCGCGTGGACCAGGTAGGTCTTGGCTGCTGACCAGCGGGCGTGACCGTCTCCAGGGTGACTCTCCCCGTCAGCTTCGTCCTCGGGGGCGCGGGACAAGGCTGAGCACACCATCCGCTCCAATGAACTGTCTGTGGGAATCTGGCAACGACGTGAATGATACTTAGCCGTCAAGCTTTCTTTTTCTAGAATGTTCCTCGTCTAAAAATATCACCGCAATCTCGCTAAAGGAAAGGCTGACGTTGGCGTGACTGAAGAAGTAACAGGTCGATAAAAGTGTCGCTTAAAATGTCCTTGCACCGCCCAGCCTGCCCAAGCGGTCCCGGTCTCTCCAGGAGAAAGCCAAGTGCGGGAGAAGCAGGAAGCGCGCGTACCTCCTTCAGTTCAGCCGAGTAATTCAGGGTTTGTTCCGCATGACGGTCATCAACTCCAAACCGGGACTGCAGGTCCGCCTGGACCTCCTGCAGGGCCCGCAGCAGGCTGCGCAGGGACAGGCTGCGCCCCGACTCTGCGAGACAGCCGGGGGTGACAGGTCAATTTTTCAGCACTGGCAGGTGGCGTGTCTGCAGCAGCTCAGAGAACAGACCTTCACTTTCACGGGGAAAGCAAAGGGCGACCAAATGCCCTTGGGACGACCCAGCTCAGAGAAGCAAACGGAAGCTGGCCCTGGGCGCTGCAGCGCGGGGAGGGGCGCCCGCTCCCAGCGGGAATGCCTACAGATCCCTAAGGGTGATCTGACAACATAGCTCAAGAACTTGGTGAAATTCAGATCAGAGGACCCGATCATCTCGCTTCTACAAATCCACCTCCAGAAGCCTGCCACGTCCGCGAGGAACAAGCAGGCACAGCAATGTCCCTGCGTTGGTTTTACTGATTAAACGTGGAAACCCAGCGGAGCATCTAGCATAGGGGAATGAATCACAGTGTGTTCACAGCCTAAAATGCTAAGGAGTCTTCACTCAGCCCTGCCAGAAGGTACTGAGACTCGGGGAAGAAGTCCCTCCTCTGTCAGAGTTAGTGAAGGTATAAAACTCATCAGCTGCCCCAACCACCAGCATTGCCACCCAGAATGGCACACCCAAAACTTAAGTCCAAAGCACCCCCCAGGTTCCACAAAATCTCTGTCAACTGCAAACAAAACAGCATGTAAATCCCAACATCAATTTCCAATCTAAGGTAGGTGGAGCGCCGTAATTGGGATGACGCGCAGACCTGAGCTTCCTGGTGATAACGCTTCTATTAACTGAGGCCGCGGGAAGGATTCAGCGAGGTGGTGTGTGTGTCGCCCACTCCGCTGGGCGCTGTGCTGAGCGTAAGAGCCCGTGCTTCCGGCTGCGATTAGCCCACGGGAGGAGCGAAACACTGGCCACCTGGCTTCCCTCTGGCAGGGCCAGCGGACACCCTTCCTGCCTAGGGGTCCTCCCTCCACGGAGGGACCGGCAACGAGAACTGGGGGCCTGGGTGATGGAGGGTGTCATGCGAGGCTGCTCCGCGGGCGGGAAGTCTGGAAGGAGCACGGACATCTCCGCGTAGGCGTCTCCCGGTGCCCTTCAGAGGTGCCAGTCCTCAGCCTACGACCGCTTCCTGGCAGAAACAGCTTGTTTGCTGCCTTTATGTGTAAGTGATTTGAAGGGCACTGGAGCTGCGTTGGTTGTCAGTGAGTCTAACGAGTGAACGACGTGGAATACCGTAAGGGCTTAGGTACCCACCCGCACCAGCGGCTGCTGCTCCACGTTCCTGCAGGAGTGTCAGCGTGGCAATGGTCGCCTTCAGCACCGTCCTGCAAACCCTGAAGGCAGCAGGGTTCAGGGGCAGCCAATCCAGCTCCTCCAGAGACGTTAAGGAACTGGAACCAAACACCAGCAAAGCAGCGTGAGCCGGTCGCTGGCACAAGGGCACGGGCTCCACACGTCCATCCCCGCCACCGCGCCAGCCCCTGCAGCTGAGGGACCACCTGCACTCAGCATTCGTGGCGGCTTGCAAAGTGGCCCCCACGCCCTGGACTCGGGACTCAACGTAACAGTCCAGTCCCTCCCATGAACGCCTGGGCACCTGGGCCGCCTCCTGCTCTGCCTGTGACAGAGCCTGAGTTTCTGACGCTTTCCAGCGCTCAGTAGGGCAGCCAGGGTGCAAAGCGCTGTCACCTCAGAAAGGCAGGTGAGCTTAAACCGGTGTGGCTCAGTGGATAGAGCATCAGCCTGTGGACTCAAGGGTCCCAGGTTCGATTCCGGTCAACAGCATGTATCTTGGTTGCAGGCACATCCCCAGTAGGGGGCGTGCAGGAGGCAGCTGATCGATGTTCCTCTCTCATCGATGTTTCTAACTCTCTGTCCCTCTCCCTTCCTCTCTGTAAAAAATCAATAAAATATATTTTTTTAAAAAGGCAGGTGAGCAGTCAGCCTGGCTGCCTCCAGGTCAGGTGCTCAGCTCACTGTCTGGAGAGCACCCCATGGACGCCTGGCACCGTCCTCCACGCAGTCTTAACCTTGGATCTGAACGGCCAGCGATCGTGTTTACCAAACCGCTTCACACACAGGCCTCAGGGCATCCCCATGCTTCTAGTGTGAATATTGTTTTTACAGATCAGTATTTTACTTTATAAATAACCATATTAAACTGATAAATGTGAAAATCCATTCAACTGACGTGGGAATATATCTGAATTTTAGCAACACGAGACCAAAAACACCTAAGCTGTACTCCGAAGAGGTTATCTCCCTGAAGCTTCTTGTTAGCAGAGTCTCCCGTGGCACCTGAGTTCTGCCGAGTGCCCAGGTCACAGGAGCTGTCCCTGAAAACTGGCCATGCCCAGGGGAGCACACGAGGCGTGCAAACGTGCCAGTTATAAACCAGACCAGCCCTCGTCCCAATTCGTCCCACCTTCACCTTCCTCCGCCGACAGATGCGCCTTCCTAACAACGTGGGAAGCCACGGCCGCATTAGCTGAACTTAGGAGACTCGTGTCACATCTCCATTAGTGAAAACGCAGACATAGCCACAAGCCCAAGCACACCACGGTAGACGGCATGGCGCCAAAAAGGAATGTTACACCGCCATGGAAATGCTCACTCGAGGGCTCTCGGAACGTACGCAGTGTCCGTGGTGAAATCACTTAAATCAAGGAGAATGTGCTCTGGACAGCACGGCCGCACGGACGTCAGATGTTTATAGGGGAACACGAGGGGCAGGTGGAGACGCAGGCGTCCTAGCTGTGGGGTGACACCGCTCCGGAGTTCCTCTTACCCTGTCCTCTATAATGAACGGCTAACATGCAAACCGACCCAACAGCGAGCAACCGGTCGCTATGACACGCACTGACCACCAGGGGGGCAGACACTCAGCGCAGGAGCTGCCCGCTGGGGGTCAGTGTGCTGCCTCAGGGGGAGGGTGCTCCGCCAGAAGCCGGGCTGACGGCTGGCGAGCACAGCGGCGGTGGCGGGAGCCTCCCCTGACACGCCGTCAGTCGGACATCCCCTAGGGCTCCCGGACTGCGAGAGGGCGCAGCGGGCTGAGGGACCCCGCCCAGTGCACGGACCTTGTGCACGGCCTCTAGTTATCGGATAATTACTTGGGAGCCCTGGCTGGTGCTGCTCAAGCAGTCAGCCCAGCGGTCGGCAAACTCCTTCGTCCGCAGAGCCAAACAGCAACAGCACGACGACGGAAGTTCCTTTGGAGAGCCACCTTTTTCACACTTAAACTTCTTCTAACGCCACTTCTTCAACACAGACTCGCCCAGGCCGTGGCGTTTTGTGGAAGAGCCACCCTCAAGGGGCCAAAGAGCCGCAGGTGGCGCGCGAGCCGCGGTTTGCCGACCACGGGGTTAGAGCATCAGCCAATGCACAGAAGGGTCTCCGGTTCAATTCCCGGTCAAGGGCATGTATCTGGGTGGCAGGCTCGATTCCCAGCCCTGGCCAGGGTGCGTGCAGGAGGCCATCAATCCATGTGTCTCACGTCAGTGTTTCTCTCTCTCTCTCTCTCTCTCTCTCTCTCTCTCTCTCTCTCTCTCTCGCCCTCCCTCACTGCCTCCATTCTCTTTGAAAAATCCGTGGGAACCAATACGCTTGGGTGAAGATTTAAAAAGAACACTCAGAGAGAGAGAGAGATAAATCCCCATTTAAAAAGTGCGGAGGGGACACCCACACACCCATACCCGTTACCCTGTCTTCGTATCTTACTTCAGGGCAGCCCGGAGGAGGTGCGCGGCCCCGCCCAGGCCCTCGCCAGTGGGGGCGTGGTCGGCGTCCCGCCCGGGCAGGGAACGCAGGAAGTCCCAGACGCGCGGCTGCTGCTGCAGGCTCTCCAGTGCCGCCATCGCCGCCTCGGTCTGGTGGAGACCTGCCTGACAGAAGAGGACACCGTGGGCTTTTCCCTGTCCTTGTCCATCGGCTCAAGGACGGGCAACGTGCGAGGTGCCAGCACCTCTGGCGGCCGGCGAGGCCCCACCCGCCCGGGCCTGGAACCGGAGACAGAGAGGGTCTGCGAGGCGGAGCTTTAAAGGCCGGGGAGGGTGGGCCGGGGAGGGAGGGCCGGGAAGGGTGGGCCGGGGAGGGAGGGCCGGGGAGGGAGGGCCGGGAAGGGTGGGCCGGGGAGGGAGGGCCGGGGAGGGTGGGCCGGGGAGGGAGGGCCGGGAAGGGTGGGCCGGGGAGGGAGGGCCGGGAAGGGAGGGCCGGGGAGGGAGGGCCGGGGAGGGTGGGCCGGGGAGGGAGGGCCGGGAAGGGAGGGCCGGGGAGGGTGGGCCGGGGAGGGAGGGCCGGGGAGGGTGGGTGGGAAGGGAGGGCCAGGAAGGGTGGGCCGGGAAGGGAGGGCCGGGGAGGGAGGGGGTCCGCTCTGGCGCCAGTGTCTGAGGTCCTGAGGTGGATCTGGGAAGTAAATGAGGGTTCAAGTATGCGTGCGAACGGAACACCCCCGAACCGGAGTTTTCTGTCACAACGGGTAACCCCGCCGTGAGTGACACGCCCTGTCCGAACCGGAGGACCACCTCCGCACAGGCACCCCTGCTCGCCCCTCCCCACCCCAGAGCAGGTTTGGGGGCACCACCCTAAAATCTTAGTGTAGAGAAAGGCGAGTGAAAAAGTATGTCTGGCCCTGGCCCAAGTGCTCGGTAGTTAGACCAAAGGGTCATGGGTTCGAGTCTCGGTCATGGGTTCAAATCTCGGTCATGGGTTCGAGTCTCGGTCAAGGGTTCGAGTCTCGGTCAAGGGTTCGAGTCTCGGTCATGGGTTCGAATCTCGGTCAAGGGTTCGCGTCTCGGTCATGGGTTCGAATCTCGGTCAAGGGTTCGTGTCTCGGTCATGGGTTCACGTCTCGGTCATGGGTTCGAGTCTCGGTCATGGGTTCACGTATCGGTCATGGGTTCGAATCTCGGTCATGGGTTCGAGTCTCGGTCATGGGTTCGAGTCTCGGTCAAGGGCCAGGGTGGGACACGTCGGGGGCACCAACGCTCCCCCTCCCGCGCTCTCAAACCCAGTGGGAAACCCCGAGTGGAGAGCAACGATCACGGCTGAAAGGTGTTGCCAAGAGCCCGGAGAACCAGGCTCCTCTCCCGGAGGAGCAAGGCGGGGCCGGAGGGGAGGCTCGCGCTGATGGGCACCGGCGCTGCTTTCCCCGCTGAGGCAGCGAGGCCGGAGCCCGGGCGCGGCTGGGCGGGAGCCGCCGGGTGGCAGGGAGCCCCGTTGGTTGGCGGGCCCGTGTGCCAAGCTCTGCGCACACGCGCGCGGAGGCGACGCGCAGAGAGGGGGCGCCTGAGGGCCGCGCCCCGGGAGGTGGGGGTTCACCGGCCCGGCCGCGCCTGCACCCCACGTGGCTGTCTTCTGGAGGCACCTTCCGTCCCCTCCAAGCCTCCTGGCGTTTGCTCGCGAGGAGGTGGCACCGGCCCTCCGTGGGGCGTGTCCGGGAGGGGCCTCCCTGTGCCTGTGGCCGCCCGGGACACAGGCCCACGTCTGCGGGACCTGGGGCGGCCCCCGGCCACTGTGTCCGGCTTAACCCCGCGGCCCCAGCCTTCCGTGTCCCTCGAGGCCCCCGTCAAGGCGCCTGGTGCCCAGGCCTGAGATGCCCGCACGCAGCTCCGGCACCGCTGCCTCCTCCTCGGCGGGGCCGTGTCCGGGGGCTCCCTCCAGGAGGTCCCGCCCCCAGGGCGACACGCGGGGCAGGCGTCCGCGGGGACAGGACACAGCCACATGACCCACGTCGTCCTGTCCTCGGGAAACTGGCCCACTCGCGGTCAGGCCCTGCCGGCCTGTTCCTCCCTCTTCCCCTGTTTCCTGGGTGTTTCTCGGGAGATGGCGCCCCTCACGGCTCGGGGCCGTCCCCGCGGCCGCGCAGGTGCAGTCACCCGCCCGGGGCTGAGCTGAGACCTCCGGGTGGAACCAACGTGCGGAGACCCAGCCCCCGCGGACCCGTTTCAAGGCGCTCAGTGCCTGGAACTGCGGCCTGGTGGGAAGGAAAAGCCACTGCACAATGATGATGTCCTCATCCAATCAGATCCCACCGTGACAGGTGAGGTAGCTCCTCCCAGAGTCCTGCTTCCTTCCGGTTTCTTCTCTGGTGACTCCAAGCCAAGGTTATCAGTCAGAGCCCCATTAGAATTAGCGGATACCACAACCCCTACCTCCTCCGTCCTGTAAACGTGCTCGACCCTTCTCTGGCCCCTCTGGTTCCCGCCTGCCCTCTTGGTTCTGGTCCATCCCTGGCACCAAGAGCCTTCAGTGGTGACACCTGGGCCCCAGCGGGAGTGTGCCCAGGGCGAGTCAGAGAGACCCAGACTCGAGATTCAGCGCTAACCTGATGTCACAGACCTCAGAGCTCCGCCCCCAGGCCTCACTGCACCTGCAGCTCCGCCCCCAGGCCCCACTGCACCTGCAGCTCCGCCCCCAGGCCCCACTGCACCTGCAGCTCTGCCCCCAGGCCCCACTGCACCTGCTGAGACCTCACTGCACCTGCAGCTCTGCCCCCAGGCCTCACTGCACCTGCAGCTCCGCCCCCAGGCCTCACTGCACCTGCAGCTCCGCCCCCAGGCCCCACTGCACCTGCTGAGACCTCACTGCACCTGCAGCTCCGCCCCCAGGCCCCACTGCACCTGCAGCTCTGCCCCCAGGCCCCACTGCACCTGCTGAGACCTCACTGCACCTGCAGCCCCGCCCCCAGGCCTCACTGCACCTGCTGCCCTGACCCCAGGCCTCACTGCACCTGCTGCCCCGCCCCCAGACCTCACTGCCCCTGCTGTCCTGGACCCAGACCAAGTTCCTCTTCCAGCCCATCTCCTCGGGGAGTGTGCCTGCCCCAAACCGGAGTCCGCATGCTGTTGCTGAAGATAAAATCAGGAGATTGAAACCACGCTTCCAGCCCAACCGCTAACCGTTGTCTCTGAAGACCATGTTTCGCACTCCCGGACAATGCTTACTGTTAAGAAGCTGGAGCCGTAAGGAGAACCTACAACAGAGAAGGTTTCAGACATGTTAGTTCCACCAGCAGTCAGAGCGCACGTGCTCAGTGGCCGTTTTAGTTCTAAAATCAAATGGTTCACCACAGACTCTGGGCCCACAATATGACTACATGCCTGAATGAAGAATGGACGGCCACTTTGGATTTCTAAAACACGTGGGTATGAAAGTAAATTCCTGGGGAAACCGGTAAACCAGATTTCACTAATTTGCATAAAAAGTATAATTTTATCAATCTCTCATTCCACAGGCATTGTGGCCAGTCAAGACAGGGCAGAGAACACGAAGGAAAAGAAAGCAAAGAAAGAAAAAGTTGAAGAGGAAAGGCGAGAAATTGTGATTTTTTCAGACCTAGTGAGTGTCCACAGAGAGCTGAAGACTTACTTGGTGTAGAAAGCCAGGACATTTGTTGTGTTGTGAGTAGAGACTTTCTTTTATCATGAGAAATGGTTCAAATAGTGGCAAACTGAAAATCAACCAGAGATCGCCTCCCAAGAAAATTAGTTCCCTCTTTAACAGGATGTAGAAGAGCTCGTTTGAAAAGCACGTTTTATTAACGTAGAATGATCCCATACGAGCACCTGCTAGTCAGGGCTCCGTCTTCCGTGTTTGAAGCTGTTCTAGTCCTTGGTAATGCGTTTGGTCCCCAGTGAGATCCGCCCCTCCTTGCCCCACCCTGGACAAAGGTGTGGGTTCCTCTTAGAAATAATACATAATACCACCTGCTTCATTTCTTTTGCCAAACTTTTTATTTCACTTCCTGGTGTTACTCTATAAAGAGAAAAAAGATTACTGAAAAAGAAAAATCGGACCTGGCTGGTTTGGCGCCGTGGATAAGTGTTGGCCGGTGGACTGAAGGTTGGGTTCCAGTCAAGGGCATGTACCTTGGTTGCAGGCTCAATCCCCGGCCCTGGTCTGGGTACATGCGGGAGACAACCAATTGATGTGTCTCGCTCACATCAGTGTCTCTCTGTCTCTCCCTCTCCCTTCCACTCTCTCTAAAAAAGTCAATGGAAAAATACCTTCTGGTAAGGATTAAAAAAAAAAAACCTTACAAAAATTGGAAGTGGGTTCTTAAGGTTGCCAGATTTAGGAAATAAAAACATACTTAAACTAAAAAAAAAATTGTTGTTTGCCTGAAATTCAAATGTAACTGAATGTCCTGTATTTTACCTGGCAACCTGGATGGGCTTGTGCTAAAAAGTTGGGGGGGGAGGGGGGGAGGCTCGAGAATAGGATCACTGTGACCCCAACGTATTGATGAAATGTGTAGGCAATAACTCAGCTACGTCAAGACAGACAATTACCTGCCCCCCACCCCCCGCCGTTGAGGTCCAAGCATAAAGGATCCTAACGGAAGTGCTATGAACATAGAAAGACCCATTCAAGTCTACGGGAAGGAGGAACCAAGCGATCCAGGTGTGTGTGTGTGTGTGTGTGTGTGTGTGTGGCAGGATCAGATTTAAAAACAGGAAGAGGGGATGAGAAAGGAAGCAAGTCACCGGAGAAAGGAACAGGACAGAGAATGGAAGGGGATCCGCAGGGATACGCAAGATGAGCTGCAGCCGCCCTGAAGGTTGTGCCCCGTGTGCCGTCCGGGGGAGGTGGTGGGACTCTCGCTCGCCCTCCACAAGCCTCTCTGGGTGCTGGGCTCCTGCACGGAGGGCGTGCCTATTCTAAGACGAACTAGGGCCGCCCGGTGCAGGGCAGGGCAGTTACGTGGCCGGGACGGGGCGGCCCTGCTCGAGCCCGTCTCCAGGTGAGATGCCGACAGTGTGAGACGCACTTGCCTGGAGCCTCGGCGCGCTCTTCCCAGAGCGGTTTTAAGTTTGCTGCCGTGTCCATCGTCTCACGCACGTCATCAGCCAGGTCCTGCATCTCTTGCAAGAAGGCCAGGTCGTGGATCTTGCGATGGGCAGCTGTGGCTTGGAACCTAGACGAACTTCAAGCAAGAGGAATGAGGGCCGCGGCAGAACTCGGCAGGAGGACGTGTCCTGGGCGCTTTCAGGTTCCTGGTGCCAAATGCCAAGTCGTTGCCCATGAAACTTGCGCCCCTTTCCACTGCTGCCGGCGCCCCGCGGAGCCCATCTCCCTGGCCTGTCACGCAGAGTGGAAATCAGCGTTTTTAAAACCTTTGCCAATTTAAAATTAGAAAGTTGCTCTCAACCCCTTTACTATCTGTGAAGTAGCACCGTTTTATATGTTTGTTAGTCACTTTTTTTATCATTTATTTTTCGCATGTTCTGCAGCACGCCCTGTGCAAGGTGCTGGGGATCAGTGCACCGGAGAAGGGAGCAGGCACCGCCGTCCCTGGGTATGGAGGAGACGGGGCGAGTCCGCAGACGAGCCTCGTAACTGTGGCTGAAGTATGTGGCGGGGGAGGTCAGTGAGCTCTGACCGGCAGGGCGCGAGTGGAGTGTGTTGCAGAGATTGCGCTCACGGTCGGCCTGAGAGGAGGTGCTATTGGGCTGAAACCTGACAAACAATACGACGGTCGGCCCGTGGGGAGAAGCGGCGGTTGTGCCTGGTAGGAGACTATCAGAGGGCCCAGCGGTGGGGAATGGCTGAGCTAAGGGTGTGTGTGGCGGGGAGGGGAGGGGGCGGGGGGGGGGAGAGAGAGAGAGAGAGAGAGAGGTGTGGTAGGGTGCCCACATGACACAGAGCCCCCGTCATGGGAAGGACGCTGTGTGGCCCCAGGAGCAGGGGCAGCTGGGACGGTTTCCCAGGGGATGACCGGGTCTGGCTGCAGCAGGAAGCAGACTCAGAAGGACAGGGTGGGAAGGGGCACAGTGGCAGAGTCAGGGCCACTCTGAACGTCAGCTGAGACCTTCAGGGGCTGGGCATGGTGTCAACCAGGCCTTTGATTTTCGGTGCCTCTGAGGCCTCGCTGACCCGTCCCAGGCCCGTCCCTAGAGACGGCAGGGGCCTTGCCAGGTGGTTGTTTCCATGTCTGCGCGTCTCTCACACACACACACACACACACACACACACACACACACCCCGTCAGAGGGCGCCGCGGGCACGTGCAGACGGGCTTCGGGAGCGGGAAGCTGGAGGCCTTGCAGGGCAGTGGTGGAGAGCGGGCAGGGGTGCCGGTGGGAACGGGGCCTGCGCTCACCGCCGAGGCGTCTGGAGCTCAGGACGGAGCGCGCAGGCGGCAGAGTCAAGGCCTCTGTCCCGTGTGATGGGGACGCTCGCTGTCTTCTCCAAGCTGAGACACAGCGTCCCCGGGTCACGTCAATACCTCGCTCTCCACTTGCCTTCGGATACGACAGAGCCAGGTCCAGGCCGGGAGGGGAGCCTGCCCGCGTGCCACGCTCCACCCAAAGCTCACCTTGGGAAGGCGTGGCCTCCACCTTGAGCGGGTCAGAATTCCAGAAGCACAGCAACCAGTCAGCGCCAACCATCGTGACCCCGCGCTAAACTGTGAAACTAGCCGTGTCCTAGGGAGCCTGGGGCTGCGGCCAGAGGCCCGTCCTCCCCGCCCCCACCACACACACACACACACACACACACGCACACACACACACACACGCCAGGGCCTCTCCGGGAGCCACCGAATCACCAGGTCACGGGGGCGGGAAGGGAGCTTTGCTGTGGAAGGAACTGCTTTCATGTTCTTTTTCTAATGACTTCATTTGTCCTTTGAGGGGATGGACAACTGTTACTAAAATGAAGATGTTTGTGGCAGAAAACCCTGGGTGATGGGGGGTGGGGGGAGGGAGGGGGGAGGGAGAGAGAGAGAGAGAGAGAGAGAGAGAGAGAGAGGCTATGACCGGGAGGCGCCGGGAAGTCCCCGAGCTGTGACAGGACTGGCCGGGGAACCAGTCCCCCTCCTAAGCCTGGCTGGCTCTGGCCTCTCCCAGGCCATGGGAGGACCTGCGAGGAGGAGGCGGAACAATGAAGAATAGAAGGAACAGGATCGAGACACGGCCCCTTGGCAGGTGACGGAACCTCTTCCTCGGCCCCCAACCCAGCAATGCGACGCTCTCCCGGGCCAGGACCCAACTGAAGAAGAACAGGGCAAACTCTAAACAACAGCAGGGAAACGCAGCCAGACAGGACAGGGGGAAGCGGAGCTCCCGTCCCAGGCGCGTGATCACGTGCGGGAAAACGCCCTGAGGGATGCGTGGAGGAGCTGCTAGACCTGATTGCCCATATGGACAAGAATGAAGCAAGACAGAAAAAAGGAACTGCTTAGGAGCAGACCTGACAGAAGGCGTGTGACACCGAAGAGGACAAAAGCTCTCCTGGGAGGAAGTCAGGAAAACGCGGCCCCGTGGGGAACCGGACCGCGCTCCTGCGCGAGAGGACGCAGTGCTGTGCTCTGGCCGCATCGCCACGCCGTGGGTTCGATCCCGGTGCCAGGGATCCAACAGTAAATGAACGTTTACACAGCGCTTAAACACACGTTTTAAAGACTCAGTGTTGTGAAAATACCAGTCCTTTCCCAACTCATCCGCAGACTAAACGTAACGCCCAGCTGGACGACCACACGCACCAGCACGGACCCCCGCTCACAGCGGACACAGAAGCCGGCTCCAGTGGCCCGCAGACCCCAAGGGCCAAGCCGCTGGAGGAAATGGGAGGAGGGCTTCATGATCGGGGTCATGGGGTCACATCACGCAAAGCCTGCAGATACGACCCCAAACACAGAGCCACACCGGAAAAGGCACCTGAGACGTCATCAAAACGAAAAACCGCTTGGCCCTGGCCAGTGTGGCTCCGTGGATGGAGCGTCGGCCTGCGGACTGAAGGGTCCCAGGTTCGCTTCCGGTCAAGGGCATGGACCTTGGCACATCCCCAGTAGGGGGCGTGCAGGAGGCAGCTGATCGATGTTTCTCCCTCATCGATGTTTCTAACTCTCTATCCCTCTCGCTTCCTCTCTGTAAAAGATCAATAATATATATATTTTTTTAAAATACTGCTTCAAAGGGTATAGCTGAAGAAGTGAAGAGACAGCCAATGAGGGAAAATACATACAAAGCAGACACCTCCCAGGGAAGCAATCCCTGAACAAAACTGGTGTAAATAGAAAACAAGTTTTATTGGGGAGAAATTTACAAACAAAAAGAGAGAAGGCACGGGGTTTCCCACGTCCTCATGATACACAAAGAGGGGGGCCGCTGAGACTGAGCCTGGGGAGCACCCAGGGGAGCGACCAGCCCCGCAGAGCTGAGCCCTGAGAGGGGAACACCTGGGGACCCGTGTGCACCACTCACACCTGTGAATCCTCCTGAACTCTGTCTCCACTGCCAGTCCTCCTCGGTGTCAGAAAAGCCTTTTAAAAACAAGGATCAGCCCAGCCGGGTGGCTCAGTGGTTGAGCGTCGACCTATGAACCAGGAGGTCACGGTTCCATTCCCGGTCAGGACACGTGCCTGGGTTGTGGGCTCCATCCCTGGTGCGGGGCGTGCAGGAGGCAACCGATCCATGACTCTCTCTCATCATGGCTGTGTGTCTCTCTCCCTCTCCCTTCCTCTCTGCAATCAATTAAAAAAAGAAGAAGAAGAAGAAGAAGAAGGACCAAATTTCTTAGCCGTTTTGGGTGGAGAAAGAGGATCTGCTACTTGTAAAGAAGCTGGGCCCTGGAATAGGGAAAATTATGAAATAGAGGCTGAGGGATAACGTGAGAAATAAAATGGAGTCGCCACAGTCAAGCTAAAATAAATCACTAAAATCAAGTCGGCCGAGGTCTGAGGAAGCCATTCTGCTCAGGGACCCTAGCCACCTGCACCCTCCCTCCCTGCCTCCCGCCACTCTCCACCAAAGCCCCGGGTGGCCCTGGCCTGGGAGCCCGGAACCCTCCTGGGCCAGCTGAGGCGGAAGCTCCTCCGCAGCAAAACCAGGAAGGGGGAGTGGACTCGCAGAACCGTGACCACCCAGATCGGAGGCACCCTGGGACCTCTGCCCCGGGAGCTTTCCCAGGGGGATTAAGAGGGCCTGGAAATTCAGACTCAATTAGCCGCCATCCTGTTTCAACAGCCTGGAACGGGAACTGGCCTTCCGACCGTCTGCAAATCGAGACAAAGTGGGTGCTTACTGATGGCGACAAAGGTCAGCTGGCTTCATGGCCGAACCAACGTAAGAACCCACGAGAAAGGTCCACCAGGGGGCAGGGTCTGAAGCCAGCGGTGAGCCTGACCGTGTGTGGGCTTCTTCCCGGTGCCTCTTTCTCCTCCCTCTTTCCTCACATCTTTCTCTATTGCACCCTCACTTCTCACACCCGGGCCTCGGGCACCGGGAGACGAGGCACTTCCTCCCCGGCTGTCAGTCAAAGCCTCGAGATGCCGCTGCTGCGGAGGCCACGGCTCTCCGCAGGCCGGGAGCCCTGTAACCTGCGGCCTGAAGGGCAGGGACGCGGAGGAAAAGGAGGGTTACTCCCTGGGGTGGAGAAATAGGTGACCCTCAGCCAGAGTGACGCGGACTGGCTGCCGGTAAGTCCCCCTGCGCCAGGCTTGCCGTGTTAAGTGTTTGGCCTGTGCCCGGCCGGTGCGGCTCAGTGGTTGAGCATCGACCTGTCGACAGTTGGATCCCTGGTCAGGGCAGGTGCCCGGGTTGTGGGCTCCATCCCCTGGGTGAGGCGTGCAGGAGGCAGCTGATCAGTGATTCTCTCTCCTCATCGATGTTTCGCTCTCGCGCTCCCTCCCTTCCTCTCATAAATCAGTAAAAATATTTTCCAGTTATTTTGCCTTTAACACTCACGACACTGGAAGTGGGTACCTGAGAAACAGGTGGCGCGGGGCGCACGGATTCACAGAACTGAAGGTGGCAGGGCCAGTATTGTCTGGGTGGGAAGCCCCTTGTGCCCCCTCACACAGCATTTATGTTTCCTGTTCTGAGTGAGGAAGGATATCAGCGGACCCGAGAGAAATGCCGGAGAGCCTCCAGCCCTTCTCCTCCTCCCCGAGAGGATTCTGGGTGCTGCAGTGACGAAGGGGCCCCATGCTCATCTGACAGCTCAGGGGAGGCCTGGGGGCCGTCTTGCAAACTCAGAGACCTAAAGTCACCACAAGGATGGCCTGGAATTAAACTCGAACTAAAAGCAGGGAGGGTGGGTGCTCACCTCCGAGGCCAGTATCTTCCCTGACAAGGTCAGCCTTTACCTTCACTGAGCCTGTCTGTCTTTTTGCGTCTGTGATAGCACCCCCTTGAAATGTCTGGGTGCCTTGTAACTTCCCTTCTTCTGGAGCCCCTGGGGCTCAACCTAATGGGCAGGGCGCCAGGACAGAGACCACAGATCCCTTCATTGTCACCATGTTCATTGTTCCTGCACCCGCCCAAGTGTGTGTCCTCATTTTACTTTTTATCCCATCCCATCCCAGCGTCTCTCCCGCCTCCCTAACCTACCACCGGTGGGTTTCGTTAACTCATCTACGACCCCTCCTTTGATTGCAATGTGTAAAACTAGATGGAAATCCGCCATTCTTCGGAGCACCATCCCGATCCGTTGAGGTACTACTTCCCAGCAATTGTCGACAGTTTGGCTCAAATAAACTCAAGAGGTTTGGATGTTGTTAGGCTAACACTTCCTCCTCCACACACAGAAGACGCTCGACTGTCTTGGGGTTATGCCTTCAGACTGTTTCCAAATGATGTTCTCTGCGTAAGCTTTTATATGTAACACCGACCTCAAAAAATGTAAGCGCCGTTCGTAAATGGCGTACCAGGCTGGCCTACATTACCTGAAAACGTCTCATTTTCCTCCTGTAACTTAAAGCTGCTTTACCGTTAAATGTCTCAGCTTAGCCAATGCCAGGCGGTACCGATGAACCAAAACGCAGGTCATTCGTACCCAGAAAGTTCAAACTACCGCAACGAGCCAGCCGCTCCCCACGCCCATCCCTCACGGAGGTTTCCAGACCCTCAGGGCCTCGCAGTGAACGCCTTTTGACTTGTTTCATAACAGACTTCCCGCTCTGTCTCTTGTTGGTCTTTGATGCCACCGGCAACCACAGGTGCGGCACAGAAGGCGTGGGTGGAGGGTCAGGGCTGCACGCCTGTCGCCTGGCGAAGGGCGGGCCAGGCCGAGAAGGAAGAGCTCAGCGGTCCCTGTTCTCATGTGACCTCCGCTGTGGGCAGCAGGGACGCGGCCAGCCGCACACGCGGTGGCGCGGACAGACCCGGGGCGCCCGCACGAACAGTGAGCTAATCACGCTGAAGCCAGTCTGAACCGGAGAACGCAAACCTTGGCATGCAAATGGCGTTGGCTAGTCACTCAGTAAGCACTCGGTGGTTCTTGAAACAGCCGTGGGAATGCTCACGGTGGAAAGGCTTTGTGGTGTGAGTCTGAATTTAACAAAGACGTGCCCCTTGTGACTCCACCTTCTGGGCCTTTCGTGACCTCTGACCTGTCCCCAATGACAGAGGTGTTCCTAAGAGCCTGGCGCCTGTTCTAGCCCCGCTTCCCACGGGCTCTGAAGAGGGCGCCGCGTCTCTTACCGGAGATGGTGCTCTGTGGGCCCCGTGTCACTCGTGTTCCGGCACCGCGCCCCGGCGTTGCAGAGGAGGCCCCGGACAAAAGGGAGAACACCGCGGCTGGGCAGGTCCCGGGGCTGCAAGTAACCTGGAGGTGGGAGCAAGGAGGTGGCCATGCAGCGGGCAGCAGCAACGCAACGCGCTGAGTTAGAGCCAGAGGAGTAACCTGTCATATCATGCTATCGCCTAATTAATGCTGCCGTCCCCGGGAAGGAGAACTGAGCACTCAGGCGGGGGGGAGGGGGGGGGAGGTTAGCGAAGGGAGGGGAGGGGTTTTTAATTGGGGCAAAATTTTGAAGTCTAACATCCCTTGTATTCTTAAATGTTCAGGGGTAGCTGCTAAAGACCATATAAAACAAGGAAGTTTAGAAAAACTGCACAGAAGCCTAGGTTTTCAGGACTACTGTGGCCCCAACAAGCCACCTCCCTCAGTCAGGTGCTGCTCACGTTCCCCACCCCCCTCCTTGGCACACACTCCGCCCCCTGCCCTTCATTCACACACACACACACACACACACACACACACGCACACGCACACACATATGCGTACATACACACGCATACACATACATGCATACACACATACATACATACATACACATCCATACACACACACATACACACACATACATAGGGAATCTGAAAGCCACTCATCCACACGGCGTGGCCCACAGAACCTGGAAGACAGCTGCCCACGAGCCCAGGTGGGCCAGCTCAGTTGGGAGAATAGACCGGTCCACCAGAGCGAGCAGAGCTGTCGCTCCCCAGAGGGAAAGATGGGAGTGCTGCTGGCTGACGCCCCAGAACTGCAGCCACTGCGATGTGACGGTGAGCTCTCCCGTGCACTCCACTCAGAGCCCGAGTCCCAGGAGCAGCAGCAGGGAGGTGCTGCACGCCTTCTCTGGACATGGCAATGAAGTGGCACTTACAGGTGTGTCTGTGCCAGGAGGAGACGGCAATGAAGTGGCACTTACAGGTGTGTCTGTGCCGGGAGGAGAAGACAATGAAGTGGCACTTACAGGTGTGTCTGTGCCGGGAGATGACAATGAAGTGGCACTTACAGGTGTGTCTGTGCCGGGAGGAGAAGACAATGAAGTGGCACTTACAGGTGTGTCTGTGCTGGGAGATGACAATGAAGTGGCACTTACAGGTGTGTCTGTGCCGGGAGGAGACAATGAAGTGGCACTTACAGGTGTGTCTGTGCCGGGAGGAGATGACAATGAAGTGGCACTTACAGGTGTGTCTGTGCCGGGAGGAGAAGACAATGAAGTGGCACTTACAGGTGTGTCTGTGCCGGGAGATGACAATGAAGTGGCACTTACAGGTGTGTCTGTGCCGGGAGGAGAAGACAATGAAGTGGCACTTACAGGTGTGTCTGTGCTGGGAGATGACAATGAAGTGGCACTTACAGGTGTGTCTGTGCCGGGAGGAGACAATGAAGTGGCACTTACAGGTGTGTCTGTGCCGGGAGGAGATGACAATGAAGTGGCACTTACAGGTGTGTCTGTGCCGGGAGATGACAATGAAGTGGCACTTACAGGTGTGTCTGTGCCGGGAGGAGATGACAATGAAGTGGTACTTACAGGTGTGTCTGTGCCGGGGAGATGACAATGAAGTGGCACTTACAGGTATGTCTGTGCCGGGAGATGACAATGAAGTGGCACTTACAGGTGTGTCTGTGCCGGGAGGACATGACAATGAAGTGGCACTTACAGGTGTGTCTGTGCCGGGAGGAGATGGCAATGAAGTGGCACTTACAGGTGTGTCTGTGCTGGGAGATGACAATGAAGTGGCACTTACAGGTGTGTCTGTGCCGGGAGGAGATGACAATGAAGTGGCACTTACAGGTGTGTCTGTGCCGGGAGGAGATGACAGTGAAGTGGCACTTACAGGTGTGTCTGTGCCGGGAGATGACAGTGAAGTGGCACTTACAGGTGTGTCTGTGCCGGGAGGAGATGACAGTGAAGTGGCACTTACAGGTGTGTCTGTGCCGGGAGGAGATGACAATGAAGTGGCACTTACAGGTGTGTCTGTGCCGGGAGATGACAATGAAGTGGCACTTACAGGTGTGTCTGTGCCGGGAGATGACAATGAAGTGGCACTTACAGGTGTGTCTGTGCCGGGAGATGACAATGAAGTGGCACTTACAGGTGTGTCTGTGCCGGGAGATGACAATGAAGTGGCACTTACAGGTGTGTCTGTGCCGGGAGATGACAATGAAGTGGCACTTACAGGTGTGTCTGTGCCGGGAGGAGATGGCAATGAAGTGGCACTTACAGGTGTGTCTGTGCCGGGAGGAGACAATGAAGTGGCACTTACAGGTGTGTCTGTGCTGGGAGATGACAATGAAGTGGCACTTACAGGTGTGTCTGTGCCGGGAGGAGATGGCAATGAAGTGGCACTTACAGGTGTGTCTGTGCCGGGAGATGACAATGAAGTGGCACTTACAGGTGTGTCTGTGCCGGGAGATGACAATGAAGTGGCACTTACAGGTGTGTCTGTGCCGGGAGATGACAATGAAGTGGCACTTACAGGTGTGTCTGTGCCGGGAGGAGGAGACAATGAAGTGGCACTTACAGGTGTGTCTGTGCCGGGAGATGACAATGAAGTGGCACTTACAGGTGTGTCTGTGCCGGGAGGAGACAATGAAGTGGCACTTACAGGTGTGTCTGTGCCGGGAGATGACAATGAAGTGGCACTTACAGGTGTGTCTGTGCTGGGAGGAGATGGCAATGAAGTGGCACTTACAGGTGTGTCTGTGCCGGGAGATGACAATGAAGTGGCACTTACAGGTGTGTCTGTGCCGGGAGGAGATGACAATGAAGTGGCACTTACAGGTGTGTCTGTGCTGGGAGGAGATGGCAATGAAGTGGCACTTACAGGTGTGTCTGTGCCGGGAGATGACAATGAAGTGGCACTTACAGGTGTGTCTGTGCCGGGAGGAGGAGACAATGAAGTGGCACTTACAGGTGTGTCTGTGCCGGGAGATGACAATGAAGTGGCACTTACAGGTGTGTCTGTGCCGGGAGGAGACAATGAAGTGGCACTTACAGGTGTGTCTGTGCCGGGAGATGACAATGAAGTGGCACTTACAGGTGTGTCTGTGCTGGGAGGAGATGGCAATGAAGTGGCACTTACAGGTGTGTCTGTGCCGGGAGATGACAATGAAGTGGCACTTACAGGTGTGTCTGTGCCGGGAGATGACAATGAAGTGGCACTTACAGGTGTGTCTGTGCCGGGAGGAGGAGACAATGAAGTGGCACTTACAGGTGTGTCTGTGCTGGGAGATGACAATGAAGTGGCACTTACAGGTGTGTCTGTGCCGGGAGATGACAATGAAGTGGCACTTACAGGTGTGTCTGTGCCGGGAGGAGATGACAATGAAGTGGCACTTACAGGTGTGTCTGTGCCGGGAGATGACAATGAAGTGGCACTTACAGGTGTGTCTGTGCCGGGAGGAGATGACAATGAAGTGGCACTTACAGGTGTGTCTGTGCTGGGAGATGACAATGAAGTGGCACTTACAGGTGTGTCTGTGCCGGGAGATGACAATGAAGTGGCACTTACAGGTGTGTCTGTGCCGGGAGGAGATGACAATGAAGTGGCACTTACAGGTGTGTCTGTGCCGGGAGATGACAATGAAGTGGCACTTACAGGTGTGTCTGTGCCGGGAGATGACAATGAAGTGGCACTTACAGGTGTGTCTGTGCCGGGAGGAGATGACAGTGAAGTGGCACTTACAGGTGTGTCTGTGCCGGGAGGAGATGACAGTGAAGTGGCACTTACAGGTGTGTCTGTGCCGGGAGGAGATGACAATGAAGTGGTACTTACAGGTGTGTCTGTGCCGGGAGGAGATGGCAATGAAGTGGCACTTACAGGTGTGTCTGTGCCGGGAGATGACAATGAAGTGGCACTTACAGGTGTGTCTGTGCTGGGAGATGACAATGAAGTGGCACTTACAGGTGTGTCTGTGCCGGGAGGAGACAATGAAGTGGCACTTACAGGTGTGTCTGTGCCGGGAGATGACAATGAAGTGGCACTTACAGGTGTGTCTGTGCCGTGGAGATGACAATGAAGTGGCACTTACAGGTGTGTCTGTGCCGGGAGGAGATGACAATGAAGTGGCACTTACAGGTGTGTCTGTGCTGGGAGATGACAATGAAGTGGCACTTACAGGTGTGTCTGTGCCGTGGAGATGACAATGAAGTGGCACTTACAGGTGTGTCTGTGCCGGGAGGAGATGACAATGAAGTGGCACTTACAGGTGTGTCTGTGCCGGGAGGAGATGACAATGAAGTGGCACTTACAGGTGTGTCTGTGCTGGGAGATGACAATGAAGTGGCACTTACAGGTGTGTCTGTGCCGGGAGGAGACAATGAAGTGGCACTTACAGGTGTGTCTGTGCCGGGAGATGACAATGAAGTGGCACTTACAGGTGTGTCTGTGCCGTGGAGATGACAATGAAGTGGCACTTACAGGTGTGTCTGTGCCGGGAGGAGATGACAATGAAGTGGCACTTACAGGTGTGTCTGTGCTGGGAGATGACAATGAAGTGGCACTTACAGGTGTGTCTGTGCCGTGGAGATGACAATGAAGTGGCACTTACAGGTGTGTCTGTGCCGGGAGGAGATGACAATGAAGTGGCACTTACAGGTGTGTCTGTGCCGGGAGATGACAATGAAGTGGCACTTACAGGTGTGTCTGTGCCGGGAGATGACAATGAAGTGGCACTTACAGGTGTGTCTGTGCCGGGAGATGACAATGAAGTGGCACTTACAGGTGTGTCTGTGCCGGGAGATGACAATGAAGTGGCACTTACAGGTGTGTCTGTGCCGGGAGATGACAATGAAGTGGCACTTACAGGTGTGTCTGTGCTGGGAGGAGATGACAATGAAGTGGCACTTACAGGTGTGTCTGTGCCGGGAGATGACAATGAAGTGGCACTTACAGGTGTGTCTGTGCTGGGAGGAGATGACAATGAAGTGGCACTTACAGGTGTGTCTGTGCTGGGAGATGACAATGAAGTGGCACTTACAGGTGTGTCTGTGCCGGGAGGAGACAATGAAGTGGCACTTACAGGTGTGTCTGTGCCGGGAGGAGATGACAGTGAAGTGGCACTTACAGGTGTGTCTGTGCCGGGAGGAGATGACAATGAAGTGGTACTTACAGGTGTGTCTGTGCCGGGAGGAGATGGCAATGAAGTGGCACTTACAGGTGTGTCTGTGCCGGGAGATGACAATGAAGTGGCACTTACAGGTGTGTCTGTGCTGGGAGATGACAATGAAGTGGCACTTACAGGTGTGTCTGTGCCGGGAGGAGACAATGAAGTGGCACTTACAGGTGTGTCTGTGCCGGGAGATGACAATGAAGTGGCACTTACAGGTGTGTCTGTGCCGTGGAGATGACAATGAAGTGGCACTTACAGGTGTGTCTGTGCCGGGAGGAGATGACAATGAAGTGGCACTTACAGGTGTGTCTGTGCTGGGAGATGACAATGAAGTGGCACTTACAGGTGTGTCTGTGCCGTGGAGATGACAATGAAGTGGCACTTACAGGTGTGTCTGTGCCGGGAGGAGATGACAATGAAGTGGCACTTACAGGTGTGTCTGTGCCGGGAGATGACAATGAAGTGGCACTTACAGGTGTGTCTGTGCCGGGAGATGACAATGAAGTGGCACTTACAGGTGTGTCTGTGCCGGGAGATGACAATGAAGTGGCACTTACAGGTGTGTCTGTGCCGGGAGATGACAATGAAGTGGCACTTACAGGTGTGTCTGTGCCGGGAGATGACAATGAAGTGGCACTTACAGGTGTGTCTGTGCTGGGAGGAGATGACAATGAAGTGGCACTTACAGGTGTGTCTGTGCCGGGAGATGACAATGAAGTGGCACTTACAGGTGTGTCTGTGCTGGGAGGAGATGACAATGAAGTGGCACTTACAGGTGTGTCTGTGCCGGGGGGAGATGACAATGAAGTGGCACTTACAGGTGTGTCTGTGCCGGGAGATGACAATGAAGTGGCACTTACAGGTGTGTCTGTGCCGGGAGATGACAATGAAGTGGCACTTACAGGTGTGTCTGTGCCGGGAGGAGATGACAATGAAGTGGCACTTACAGGTGTGTCTGTGCCGGGAGGAGATGACAATGAAGTGGCACTTACAGGTGTGTCTGTGCTGGGAGATGACAATGAAGTGGCACTTACAGGTGTGTCTGTGCCGGGAGATGACAATGAAGTGGCACTTACAGGTGTGTCTGTGCCGGGAGGAGATGACAATGAAGTGGCACTTACAGGTGTGTCTGTGCCGGGAGGAGATGACAATGAAGTGGCACTTACAGGTGTGTCTGTGCCGGGAGGAGATGGCAATGAAGTGGCACTTACAGGTGTGTCTGTGCCGGGAGATGACAATGAAGTGGCACTTACAGGTGTGTCTGTGCCGGGAGATGACAATGAAGTGGCACTTACAGGTGTGTCTGTGCTGGGAGATGACAATGAAGTGGCACTTACAGGTGTGTCTGTGCCGGGAGATGACAATGAAGTGGCACTTACAGGTGTGTCTGTGCCGGGAGGAGATGACAATGAAGTGGCACTTACAGGTGTGTCTGTGCCGGGAGGAGATGACAATGAAGTGGCACTTACAGGTGTGTCTGTGCCGGGAGGAGATGACAATGAAGTGGCACTTACAGGTGTGTCTGTGCCGGGAGGAGATGACAATGAAGTGGCACTTACAGGTGTCTCGGCGCCGGGGAGGTTCTTGAAAACGAAGTGCTGTCAGGACGGCGAACAGGAGACAGGGCCAGAGGAGTTCCGCGAGGCAAAGGACCTGGGCAGGTGGATTTTTAAAGGAAATGGTGGTCGGATAGACTGCACAGCGTTACGGTATCGCCAGCTCTCGGGAAATGGCAAGCTGGCCCGGCTGGTGTGGCTCAGTGGTTGAGCGCCAACCCGTGGACCGGGAGGTCACGGTTTGATTCCAGGTCAGAGCCCATGTCCAGGTTGCAGGCTCGACCCCCAGTGGGGGGCGTGCAGGAGGCAGCCGGTCCGCGATTCTCTCTCGTCACGGATGTCTCTCTCTCCCTCCCTTCCTCTCTGAGAGCCATAAAAACATTCTTTTTGAAATGGCACACTGGCCAGGCTGCGCCTCCTCTGAGGGCGCCGTCGCCCTCCCCGCCATGGGTCTCTGAGAACAGCGCGCGGAGGCAGGGCCCCAGAGCAGCGCCCTGGAGAAAGGTAGGAAGCAGAGGCCGTGGGCAGGCGCTCCTCAGGTGCCAGGTGCCAGGTGCTGAGGTCAAGGACGCCACGCCCCGTCCCCCTCGCACGCCCTGTGGCGCTTCCCGGCCCTGGTCAGCACCCCTCACCCTCCCAGCACGCAGCGAGGCGCCCGCTCTGCGCACGGCACACCGAGGACACGGCTCCTTTGGGCGGTGTCCTCAAACCAGCGGTGGCCGAACCCGGGCTGGGGCTCTCAGGCCGCCGGCGAGGTCACTTTCCTTCCGTCTGAACAAAGCTCCACGCAGACGGAGCTCAGACCCATTTCGTTGTGGCTGTTGATGGTTACTCTTCGCACGAGGTTTGTTCCCATTAGTTTTTAGGGCGCGTGGAAGAGAGGAGGGAAGACAGAGAAACATCCGTGTGAGACACACATCGATGGGCTGTCTCCTGCACACGCCCTACGTACCCTTGACAGGAATCGAACCCAGGACCCTTTCATGCGCAGGCCGATGCTCTATCCGCTGAGCAGCCCGGCCAGGGCAAACCCGTTTCTAAAGCCTCCAAGTTGCTCAGGGAGCTGGTGGTTTGGGTTGCAACTGAAAACCACAAAGAATAAAGCATTCGGTGCAGAAACATAAGACCTTAAAAGAACTTAAAAGAACGGAGGAGGGAGAAGCTGGTGGGGAGGCCCCCCTGGTGAGAGGACACACCTCGCAAGGCTAGAATATCGAGGAGGAGGCCGTGGGAAGCAGTAATTAGCCCGAGGCCCCTGGTCCTTGGAGACAAAGGGCTCTGCACTGGGCGGGAAACCCCATTGTGCCCTGGGGCCCGGGCTCCCAGCCTCTCTGAAGAGGACGCTTTCCCAGAGTATTAGGTTTAGGGGAACCCGGGGAAGGTACTGTCGTTTGTAAAACAGGGCAAGAGAGGTGGGTTCACACTAACAGAAGTCGGACCGGAGAGCTCCGAACCTGCAGCTCAGCCCCCACCACCCCACCTCCCGGGAGGGCCGGGTGCGGCGGGTCCTCGTTCACGCCGAGCTGAGCACAGAAGGCGATGTGGGCGTAGGGAGGACGAGGAGGAGGGACTCCCTTTACTGGACCCACTGTGAGCAAGGAGTTCACTGCCTCCAAAGGAGACTATTCTCTAGCATCAAGGTGGGCTCTCAGCACCTGAATCGAGGGGTGGACAAAAACCTCAAGAAATGTGAGGGTTTGTTTTATAAAAGGACACATGCACACACACACACACACACACACACACACACACACATGCACACACACGCAGGTTCTGAGGTGGGAGGTCCTTGGAGCTCAGGCTGAGAATTTTAGAGAAAACAAGTGGCTTCCCAGTCATGCTATGAGGACCAGGCCCTAAGGCAGGAGGCAGATACAAAGCCTTTCCTGGGGCTCTCTGATAGGAGGGGGGTGTGGCTTGAACTTGGCTTTGTGCTGAGTGGAGAGCCCCTCAGCCTGCAGCCAGAGCCTCCAGGGCTTCCTGGGAGCCAGGGAAGGAGAAGCCCAGTGGAAGGAGAAGCCTAAGGTGGGAAGGAGAAGGCCAGGGGAAGAAGCCTAGGAGAGAAGGAGAAGCCTAAGGGAGAAGGAGAAGCCCAGAGTTAGAAGAGGCCTAGAGGGAAGGAGAAGCCTAGGGGGGGAAGGAAAAGCTCAGGGTTAGGAGAAGCCTGGGGGAGGAGGAGAAGCCCAGAGGAAGAAGCCTGGCGGGGGGAGGGGGAGAGGAGAAGCCCAGGGGAAGAAGCCTAGGGGGGAGGAGAATCCTAAGGGGGGAAGGAGAAGCCTAAGGGGGGAAGGAGAAGCCTAAGGGGGGAAGGAGAAGCCCAGGGGAAGGAGAAGCCCGGGGTTAGGAGAAGCCCGGTGAAGGTACCATCATTTGCGTTGTGTCTAAGAAAAAGTGGCCCTGAAAGCAAGAATCCAGCGGTTCGTGTGGAGAGGGACGAGGTGTGAGCAGAGAGTGTTCCTAGTCAGATGCGGCCAGCAGAGTTGTATTTCTGCCAGCCCCTTGGACCCACAGCCGGAAGAGGACCACCCATTTTTAGGACAAGACGTCCTTGCATTAAACGCGGCTCCAGCCCCTGCACTGGCCCAAGTCCTCAGACGCTCAGCAAAGCCAAAGGCCGGCTCCGGGTCTCCTTCGTGAGAGAAGGAATCAGAGCCCGTCTGCGGGGGTGGGGCCAGGGCAGTCACAGGCCAGACGCAGAGAGGACTGGAGGCACCTGTCTGCGAGAGGACCCTGCGCCCCGAGAACAGTCCCCGTGCCCGAGAACAGTCCCCGCGCCCCGAGGACAGACCCCGCCCTGAGAACAGTCCCCGCGCCCCGAGGACAGTCCCCGCGCCCCGAGGACAGTCCCCGCGCCCCGAGGACAGACCCCGCGCCCCGAGGACAGTCCCCGCGCCCCGAGGACAGTCCCCGCGCCCCGAGGACAGACCCCGCGCCCCGAGGACAGTCCCCGCACCCCGAGGACAGACCCCGCGCCCCGAGGACAGTCCCCGCCCTGAGCTGTGACGGGCAGGTGGGGGCTGTGCCAGCCGCTGTGGCTCAGCGTCTCTCTTCCACATCAAACCCCCAGGACTGCAGAACCAGGAGGACTCTGAGCAGCGGGCGTTATTTTACAGTTTCTCTTATGTTTTCCCTGTTAGCAATTTGTTAAATTGAAAAATAACCGTTTTCTTCTTTCTCTTACGACATTTTCTCTTTTTGCTGTTGTCATGAAATTGTTCAAAGGAGAAAGAACGCGTCAGATTGACGTGGAATATCCAGGGGATCCGCTGTGAGTTCCTGTGGATGATGGGCGGGGCCCCCCACCCCCAACCCGCCCCCAGCAAACCCCGCCAGTGCTGACGAGGCTGCTCAGACACGGCCATGCGGACACTCCTGGGGGCCCCTCATCTCATCGGGCATCGCCCTGCCCCAGGCAGCTGTCCTCACCGGCCACCAGGCACCCAGCTCCAGGAAACCCCCTCCCGGGAAACCGCCCAGGAGAAGGGCACGTTCCCTGCAGTAGGACCAGGGAGGGCCTCGGGCCGGCCTAGGCAAGGCTGTGTGGACCACCCGTGGGTCCCTGATGGGCGGGCAGGGGATGGAGCCGGCACCGAGGCCGACCACGGGCCCCTGCTAAATGCTGGGCTTCGCCCTGGCTGGCGCGGCCGGATGGTTGGCGTGTCGGCCCGCGGGGGGTCTGGGGTTTGATTCCCAGTCGAGGGCGGGTTCCTGGTTGCGGGCGGTGCGGGAGGCCACCTATCGATGCGTCTCTCTCAGTCTCTCCCCCTCCCTTCCATGTCTAGAAATCAGGGCGGGGAAATACCCTCGGGTGAGGAGTAACAGAAACAAGCGTGCTCTGAGCGACCCCCATCGCCCGGATTCCGTCCCAAAGGAGGCGTCCACACTCATGATCCGGCAGGAGCGGGTAACCCCGGCCCGCCTGGCGCCCCTCCCGGGACCTGGGCACAGCCTAGAGCACCGGGGGGAGGCAGTGCCCAGGACGTACTGGTCACGGACTAACGTCCACCTTGTCCCTCCAGCCGGAGGACTCACGGTCAGGGTTTACAAGGAGCAACGCCACAGGCGACGCTGAGATTCCGCCTTTGTTTATAACGTCAGCGTTCTCCCACGCCACCCTTTTCTGGCGACAGGCCGCGGCCCGTGTGGCGCTGGCCCTCGGTTCAGCCACTGTGGCCCCGAGGGCAGGTCCCCACCGGCACTGACGGAGCCTCCTGGTTCCCTGCAGGGAGGGGGCAGCCCTACCGGCCCTAGGTCCCACCCAGGGGACCCGACCCGGGAGCGGGCGGCCCTCACTCACCCGGTGCCTGCATCTGACCAGCCAGTTCTTCCAGAACAGGGCTCCGAGCTGGCGCCCCGCCGGCCACATGCCGCTCTCTGGGTGGGAAGCTCCGTCCTCTGGGCGGGGAAGCCCGAGGTCCCGGTTTATACCCGCGGGCCGAGCCCAGGCGTGTGCTCCTTAGTCAATGCCAGCAAAGGTGGGTGATGCAAGCGGGATTACTGCCCCCCCCCGCTACCCCCCCCCCGCCCCGCCCTGCCCCTGGAGCTGGCATCGGATGTCCCTTCTGCTGTGCCTCTGTTGAGAAATCTCACCTTCCCCGCCGTCCAGGGCAGAGGCCGGGTGCAGGTGGCAGCCCGCGGGCCTCTCCTGGAAGCGCACTCACACTGGGCCCGAGCCCCCTCCCTTGGGGCCACCTGGAGGGGTTACTCCTCCTAGAAGGGGGGGAAGGGTCTGGCTCAGGAGAACATGGGGCGGATGGTTCAAGGTCAGAGGCGCTGGCCGTCACACCCTCCCACACCCGTCCTCGCCTTTTGCCCCAAAGGCCGGGTCCCCGTGCAGAGGGCGGAGGCGCGCAGGCGGAGCAGGACCCTGAGTAGCCCAGCCCAGGGCGGCCCCTCTGTGGCTGTTGGGGGACAGGGATCAGTGAACCCAAGTGGTTCCGCGTTTCACCTTTTCATCAGCGAGGCTGGAGCGCCGCCTCCGAGGCCGGGCGCCTGGGCTCCTGGGCCCCGCTGGGTCGGAGGGCCCTCGGGCCACCGGAGTCTGTGGGCGTCCCTTTCGAAAAGTGCCTCCCCGCCCGGGGCTCCCTGCCATGGCTTTAGCCACGGGAAAGGGCCCAGGCCTCGCAGAGGGATGGCGCGTGTCCCGCAGGCCTGCTTCCAGACCCCCGTCTCACCTGCTCCTCCACCGCGTCCCCCATTTCCCACTCGCGTGCGAGGGCCACCCACGCACGGCCAGAGACAGGTAACACACCCGGTCCTTGGCGGGTAACACACCCGGTCCTTGGCGGATAACACACCGGGTCCTTGGCGGATAACACACCGGGTCCTTGGCGGGTAACACACCCGGTCCTTGGCGGGTAACACACCCGGTCCTTGGCGGATAACACACCGGGTCCTTGGCGGGTAACACACCCGGTCCTTGGCGGATAACACACCGGGTCCTTGGCGGGTAACACACCGGGTCCTTGGCGGGTAACACACCCGGTCCTTGGCGGGTAAGATGAACAGCACTTCCCATCATGGGACTGTCATTGTTTCTAAAATCCAGGATTAGGAAAATCCCCAGTCACGGGGTGCTCCCACTTCAGGTCTATACCAGCCAGTTGGCACGCATGTACCTGATGGCATCCATCAGAACCAGCTTCAGGACTGTGAGATGTCTTGTTGACCTCCACCTGCAGGCAGGACTGGGTCACACCCACTCCAGCTGACAAAGGAGACGCCAGCTGCTCAGCCGGCCCGAGTCACCTGCAGGCGAGGCCGACCGGGAGGCTGCGGCTGGGCCTGCACCTTGCCCAGGTCTGGAGGAAACGCGGAGCAGGCAGACAGGCGTCGGTCTGGAAGGACCCTGAGGATGGAACTTCCTGGGGACCCGCTCTGACGTGGAGGCTGCCCCCCAAGGAGAGCCGGTCACTCGACGCTGGGTCCCCTGGTGCTCTGTGCCGGGCAGGCTCTCAGCGCCCAGACCCTGGCCTGTGCACCAGGCCATCTCCCGTGGGCTTACAGGGACCACAGAACTGGCCCGCATCTGCTCCTTGCTGCCCTCCCCATCCCACCCCTTCTCTCCTGCCACTCAACTAGATCCTTCCCATTAGGGTGGGAGTCTGTGGAGAGGCGGCCAGGAGGCCAGCACACAGGGGAGAGAACCGGCTAAATCCAGGACAGAAAGACCTGCCGGCCATGCTGCTCAGTGGCTGAAAGTCGCCCCATCACCGAGAGGTCGCCAGTTCACGTCCCAGTCAGGGCATGTGCCCAGCAGGGGGCATGCAGGAGGCAGCCCATAGGTGTTCCTTCCTCTCCCTTCCTCTCCCTGCAAGCCATTTAAAAAAGAATGGGACGGCTGAGGACCTCCGGTCGCCTTCCCTCTGCACTCACCTAGCCCTGCTTGGACGCGCAGCTTCAGACTCAACTCGCTGGGTCAGAGCTGACTCGCTCCCCCGGATGAGCGAGCGTGCCCCAAACTTGGATGTGGGAGATTAACATAGGCACACTCCACACTCGGCTGGTCCCTCTGAAAGGTTATGCTAATGAAGCTTCAAAATTAAAATGTAAATTATTCAGCAATTTCAGGTAAAACGGCATCTTTGTCTCTGTGTAAAAGCTTTATTAAAATTAGGGGCAAAAAGCAATTAGAAGTTTCAGAGTGGAAAGAACTTGCACGACCCAAGTGTTTCTTATTTAATTGTAATTTATAAATCCTGAAAAAATAAATAAGCTCTTGGGTGATTTAAATAACTCATCTCCTCTGACACTGAAATTCCATCCAGCTAATTTCAATAACTTCTCATGAATCTGAATTAGTCTGTCTCCTCGCTCTAATAGAAAACCATAATTCCGACTTGTAGCGAGAGCGTATTTGTTCCAAAGACAATAAACGGATAGAAACACGAGGCTTCATCTCCTCATGCCATCTGGTGCTCTGGGAGCTGAGAAAATGAAAGGAATCCTCCTCAGTCCATTGGGAATGTTGAGAGGGAGGTCACCCACACCCGACTGGGCAGGTAGGAGGGCGGTGAGAAGCGTCCCCGTCTGTCCTGCACAACGAGGCCTAAATCAATCCCCCACCTTCCATTTGCGCCGAATTGTATTTCTCCGGGTGAAAACACCTAGACGCCTGGCCCCAGTTTCACCTGCACCGGGACACCTCACCCCCGGGGACCACCCCTTACGCCCCAATTACAAGGTGCGAGATAACTATTAGGCTGGGGCCGTTCTGGGCACTGCCTTTGCTGGACAGACCGGAGGACAAGGTGCCTGAGACACCAGACTCAGCTTCCCAGATCCGACCTGACTGGTTCCATCAGAACCAACCCAAAATGGTCCCCAATTCTCTGGCCCGCCAGGCAGCGAGAGGATAGCCATTGTCACCTGACCCTGCTCAGAGGGGCCACTCTCATCACTGGGGAGGGAGGGAGACGGGACCAGGCCAGGACGCCATGCAGTGAGGGACGGGCCCTCTGGAGGGAGGAATCCAGGTAACGCGTGTTTGAGGGCGTTTTCAAGGTCACCTCGAGTCACCTTAGTAACCAAACTAAATTCCGAGTTCGGTTGCCCGAAGTGTCACTACCCCGTCAAAACGAGCTTTGTTCAGAGGTGCTCCCTGCGCTGGGCACAGTCCAGCCCCATGAGGTGGTCTCCCCAGCCTCACGCCCTGCCATGACACAGCAGCAGCACCTGTGGGGTGACATGCCGTCCCACCCGTGGCCAGCAGAGGGCGGTGCAGGCCGGGCCTCGAGCCTTAGGTTCTCCATGGGAGCCCCGGTCCCCAGGCCCTGCCCTTGGGAGGCCCTAGCTCCAGGTTCTGGGAGGACACACCTGAGACCCAGCCCTAAGGCTGGGAGCAGCCTCATTTAGCTGAAATGCTGCCAGCTGCCCAGTGTCTGCGCCCCCTCTGCTGGCCAGGTGTGCTCCCAGGAAGTGGCCAGGTCCCCTAGGCCACAGGTGCCTGGGCAGGGTGAGAGGGGCCCCCCACAGGCCAGGTGAGCCCCCCACCCCTCCCAGGCAAGGGTGGTGGCCGCAGCCCGCTGGGCCTGGCGACAACCCACACAGAAGGGAGCCTGGTCCGCACACCGGCTCCAGGGCCACTCGGCGGGGCTGAGATCTGATGGGCAACACCCAGCTGAGTGTGGGGCACTTGGGAATCTGGGGACAGATGGGAGAATGGGACAGGAGCCTGGGCCAAGAGGACAGAGTCCGGGTCCTGCGCCTTGGGCTGGGGTTGGAGGGGCCCAAGGGCGCGTCCTCCTGGTCGGCCTCCTGGTCGGGTGCAGCAGAGCCACTGCAGGGAGGGGAGAGAAGAATCCCGGCTGCTCCTCCACAGCACAGCCTCAGGGCGCGAGAAGGGTGGGGCTCCTATTGGGAGGTCCAGGCGGGCGAATCTGACCCCCTGACCATCGGCTTGGAGTGACTCTGAGCCCCAGGGAAGGGCCTTCTATAGAATGCATGGACCCCACACCCCACAACACCCACGGGTCTGACACTGCCCTGCCCCCACCCCCCCAGTCACACAGCTGACCGCCAGAGCAGAGCCAGACAAGGGAGCAGGACAGGGTGGGGTGAGGGGGCCTCAGGGCGCAGCCAGGAACCACCCCTCTTCCAGTGCTCACAAGAGGACCCGATACCAGAGTGGCCACTCTGATGTGGATTCCACGAGCCACGGCTGGATTCACCCGAGGCAGCCATCCCCACCCACAGGCCCAAGGACCCAGCTCCACCGGCTGGTGTGTGGAGAGCAGCAGACCCTCGACGGCAGCACCGTTAGGCTGACACACGCGTTTCCGGAAACGTGGCTGGGTGCAAGGAGGGCGCTGTGTGTGTAGGCAGTGGACTGGGAGGCCACACTGCTTAGGGGCGCCCACCTCCTGCACGGCTGACAGTCTATGTGTAACTACAGCCGACCCTCCACACAGTCCCAGCCGCCAGCCACCCCCGAGCCACGTGGGTGTGACCTGCACAGGCATGGGCTGTGGGCCAAGCAAAAGCCCGCATCTGGGCCTGGCGGGCTGCTCCGCGGGCGAGAGCGTCACCCCAACACGCCAAGATGGCAGGCTGGATCCCCAGCCAGGGCGAGTACAGGAGGCAACCGATGCATGTTCCTCCCTCCCCCTCCCTCCCTCCCTCCCTCCCTCCCTAACGCCTGTTAGAAACAAAAACACATCCTCAGGTGAGGCTTTTAAAGAAGGAAGCGCCCAGGGAATGCGTAAACAAGAGGAACAAATCGGTGTTTCTCTCCCTCTCGCTCTCTCGAAAAACCAGGTTTTTTAAAAATATCCTCTAAAAAGGAAAAACGCCACGTCTGAGTGGACCTGCGCAGCTCAAACCCATGCTGCTCAGGGCCCGCCATGACACGCGTGTCCGTGTGCTCCGGGGGCATCTCCCCTCAGCCTCCCGGAGCTGCCTCTGGGTGTTCGCGGCTCCCGCTGCAGCGCGCTGTAGCGCTACATCAGGAAGTGAACGTTCTGGCCCTGGAATCAGACCTCCGGCTCCGCGACGTGAAATCAGACAACCATCAGCATGTCAAAGTCTGACATTTCCCCCCAGAAACATTTCCATTCTCGGGGAACGTTCGTACAGAAAACCCGAATCAGGCCGATCCGCGTGAACGCGCGCCCCGGAGCCCGATGCGGGGACTCCGGGCACAGCCGCTCCCTCTCATCACGTGTGCAGGCCACCGACGGGCCGGACAGCGATTCTATTTGCATTGTCTCGGGGACGCAGGGACCTCAGCCCCCGCCAGGCTCTTCCTGATGAAGTGGCCGACCAGCCGCTGCGGCCGCTGCTGGTACTCGGCCAGCACGTCGTGGGGGCTGCAGATCTGGTCCCCCCGCAGGCGGTCCAGGAGGGTGACGCACACCACGGCCGCTGCGGGGAGCAAAGGTCACATCAGCGGGAAGGGCGGGACTTGCCGCTCAGCCTATGAGACAAGGTGCCGCCCTGCCATCCCTCAGGAGCCGGGGCCACTGTGGGGACCCACAGGCACGCTGGCAGGTGGGGAGCACAGAGGGCCCTCTCCTCCTCCTCCCACCTTCGCTTCCCACCGAGTCCCAGGCACATCCCCGGGCTGGGAGGCACAACTCTCCGACCGCAGAGCTGGCCCTGCAGGGTGGCTGGGAAGGTGGGGAGGGTACACCCCGATGCAGGGTGGCCGGGAACGTGGGGAGGGTACACCCCGATGCAGGGTGGCCGGGAACGTGGGGAGGGTACACCCCGATGCAAATCCAAGTCTGCAAGCCAGACCCAGAGCTGGGTTGGTGGTGACCCTGTTGCCAGGAAGAACTGAGGGAGCTGGTGGCCACCGTCCTCAGCCCACCTGGGGCCCGGGACTCACAGAGATACTGAGAACCCAGCCCTTGGCCACGTGACCATCACCGGCGGTCACCCCGTCCAGCACAGGCCTCAGGGACAGGACAGGGTGGGCGGAAGGCAGACGCTGGGGTGGGGACCGGGTGGGAGAAGGGAGCGGGTGGCGGCCCCGTGCCCGCCTACCTGGGAGGCCGCAGGCGCTGCACATGGCGGCGAAGACGGACGACTCCATCTCGATGTTGCGGACGCCGGCCGCATGGGCCGCCCGCAGGTACTCCTGCTTGTCCTGCTCCGTGTAGGAGCACAGGGCCCCGTCCAGACGGCCCTGCCCTGCGGATGCGAGGAGAGGGCCACGCTGCGGGGGGGCTCCCGCCAGGTCGCAGGGATGCTTTGACCCCCGGCCCACCTGCCCTGGAGCCCACGCCGCCTCTCCAGCAGGCGTGGCGCCCGACGTGGACAACATGCCAGCCAGACCGGAGACAGGGGGCCTCCCTCCCTCCCTCCCTCCCGCAGGGGCCAGCCCTCCCGTCACCTTCGTAGAAGTCCAGCGTGCACATGGTGTTGCCCACGACCGTGGGGAACTCATCCAGGTCCGCAGAGCACTGCGCCAGCTCCTGCACCAGCCGCGCGTCCAGGTCGGTGCTGCGGACCACCCGCCTCCCCAGGACCAGCTGCTCGAACTCGGGCTTGAAGCAGGCGTCCACCGCCTGCCGGGTGATCACCACGGAGCCGGGCTCCAGACCTGAGGACAGAAGCGGTGTCACTGCCGCTGGGGGGCGGGCAGGGGGGGCGGAGGGTGCAGCCGAGCACGCGCAGGAGACCAGCCCATCGGCACACCAAACGCTGAAGCACTGGTGACATTCTATTTTTTCTTAAATGTATGTTTTTACTGATCTCAGGAATGTATGTTTTTACTGACCTCAGGACGGGAGAGGGAGAGAGAGGAACATCCGTGATGAGAGAGAATCATGGACCGGCTGCCTCCTGCACGCCCCCTCCTGGGGATGGAGCCCGAAACCGGGGCATGTGCCCTGACCGGAATTGAACCCTGACCTCCTGGTTCACAGGTCAACACTCAACCACTGAGCCACACCAGCCGGGTTCACCAGTCACGTTCTAAGAACAGGTAAGGCCCGGCCACCCGGCCACTCACCGATGCCGCCCGACGTGCCGATGCGGATGGCGGTGACCCCCGAGCAGCGGGCGTGGTACAGCAGCTTGAGCAGCTCGTGCAGCATGATGGCGATGGAGGGGATGCCCATGCCGTGCTGGGCGGGAGGAAGGCGCGTCAGGCTCCGCCCCCGTGTGTGCTGCCGCACCCCACCCCCACCCCCGGCAGCCAGAGCACGAACCTCGGCACAGAAACCAAAGGCTGTGCGACTTGGGAGGCGGGAGACTGTCCCCCGTCCCCCAGGACCCACACAGCCGTGGCCGTCCTGAGCGACAGCCAGCCCGCCCTGTCTGCCCACACCTGCTGGCTGTCCGCTCTTCGCTTTCCTCCCACGCCCTGCCCCGCCCCCGCCTGCCGGTTCTGTCCCATCCTCCCCGCCTGACAGGCCTGTGTGTGGAGGACAGGGGCCGCAGAGCCCAGGGCCGGCCACCCCGAGGGACAGGTACTCACGCTGACCGACAGCACGGGCCCCACTTTGAACATGGCATAGCGGTCGGTCCCCGCGCAGATGTTGGGGTGGTCCTCGCCCGGCCGGCCCAGGCCCAGCTCCGAGGCCACGTACTTGACGAAGGCACTCATCCGGGAGGGGCTGCCCCCCACGCACACGAACTGCGGGCAGAGGACAGAGCGTCAGCGCAGGGCCCACCCGCCCAGCGGCACATGCACCTCCCGGAACCGGCAGAAATGCAGCTCCCTGGCCCCACCGAACACTGTCTAGGCGCCTCCTGGTGATTCAGGGGCCTGGCTGGTGGGGGCACAGTCGGCAAAGCCACGGCTCACCAGGGGGGCCCAGACCTGCTTCTCTGGAGGCGGGTGGGGCCCGGCCTGCTGGCCTCTGTGCAGCATAGGGACCGAAGCTCACACTCTGGGGAGCCGGGGCGGGGGAGGGGTGGGGAGGGAACAGGACGGTGCCGGCTCCTCGCTGTGCGGCCCAGGCCCCACAGCCCCCCTGTAAAGTGAGCTTCTGGCCCCAGCCGGCATGGCTCAGGGGTTGAGCATTGACCTATGAACCAGGAGGTCAGGGTTCAATTCCCAGTCAGGGGACAGGCCCGGGTTATGGGCTCGATCCCCAGTGTGGGGCGTGCAGGAGGCAGCCAATCAGTGATTCTCTCTCATCATGGATGTTTTTTCTCTCTCTCTCCCTCCCCTTCCTCTCTGACATCAATAAAAACATATTTAAAAAAATAAAGGTTAAAAAAACAACAAAATAAAATGGGCTTCCATCTACTACCTCTCACCACCACCCAAGCACCAAATGGCCAACGCGTGGGACGCGCCCGGGCTGGTGGGGGCACGGGAAGTGGCCACGGAGGGCGGGACCCGGAGAACTAAAGCCCGTCACCGTGTGTACGTAAGAACGCCCTTTTCGTTTTGTTTTACACAGGAAAGCGAGGAAGCGCGCCAGCTTCAGGGAGCTAACGGCCATTACGTCTCTAAAGATGCAAAAGCACCGAGGTGGGTGAAGGGACGGCCTCGCCGTGTGAGCGTGCTCCTTACGAACCACAGGCAGGGCCGTCCTCTGGCTGTCCTGCCCCCAGACGATGCCAGTATCTCCTGGCCCCCGAGACTCATTAGGACACCCCTCGTGTGGGCCAGCACACCCCGAAAATGCAAGTAGTGGGGCCAACGGGCAGTCCTGGGACAGCTTTCTGCCCCCCGCTGGCTGGTACACAAGACAAGGGGCAATTCGCAAAAACCCCGATAAGCCTGTCGCCTGGTGCACGGCCTCTGTGGGGGCGTCGACTCGGGCCACCGACAGGGCGGCTGGCGGAGACAGATCCGGGACGAGCCCTGCTCCTCACCTTCACGTCCCCGAACATGGCCGGGAGGTCATGGGAGCTGGTGCTGAGGCTGAAGTGGTAGAGGATGTCCTCCTTCATCGTGGCGATGTTCGGGTTGCAGAGCCGGAGGCGGCGGTCGCTGCTCCACACCAGGAGAGCGGGCGGTCAGCCGAGCACCAGGTCCGGTGGCCGCGTGGCAACGAGGTGCCCGAGGCCGGTGTGTGGCCCGCGGTGGGGAAGGACGCGCCCCCCCCCCCCCCCACGCCAGGCTCTGCCTCCTGTCTACCCTCTTGCCCTCCTCTCCCCCTTCCCCTCCCCACACCCAAGATTCAGGACCAAGAGGGATCTGGGGAGAACACGGGATGAGTTCCAGAAGCGTGTCCTGGTGCCCGGTAAACCCCCCGGGATGCAGAGCTGAGCGGTAAACACGGGGTTCGCAGACCATGCCTCCCCAGGGCAGAGCCCAGGCCGGGCCAGACCACGCCTCCACCCAGCTCCGCACCCACCATCTCAGTCCCCAGCCCGTTCTGAGCGTCCGCTCGCCCGCACAGGCCCCTCTGAGTCAGCACAACCCAAAACCCCGCCCAGGGGCCTCACCTGTGGGGCTCAGGCTCCTCTGTGCCACCTCCCGGGAGGGCCATCCCGGCAGCCACGGCAGGAACCTGGGGGCAACAGGGAACTGTGTGAACCGGACAGCTGAGCCACCAGAACGCTGTGGGCATCTGAGCACAGATCAAGTCAACGGCCGTGGTGTGAGCCCAGCCCCGGGGAGCCTGGGTGGGGACGAGAGGGGACGTGAGGAGGCTGGGCTGGGGCTCTGCTCCCAGATGGAGACTGGCTATCCTTCATGGCCTCATGTGGGGACCTGAGGCACTGCCCAGCTCGGTTTGCTGAGGGCATCAGAGCAGAGCCCCTCAGTCTAGGGGCCCTTGTTGAACTGATTGAACTACAGTGACCCCTGGTAGGGTCCCAGGTCACGGGACCGTCAGTGAAGCCGTGTAACCTGCAGACAGTGGAAGGCGGCCTCGACCCAGCAGACCCCCGCTGCCTGAGCTTCCAGCACGCCCCCCGTCCTCCAGCCTCAAGCACAGCTCGGAGGAAGGGCTGCCCAGGCACAGCTCCCAGGGACCTGCCCGGGAGGAGGAGTGAGGCTGGTGCGTGGGTCCTCTGCCCCGCCTCCACCCCCAGCCCTGGAGGGAACCACCCCATAGACGTTGGGGCACCCAACATGACCTAGGACAGGTCTCCGCAGGGAGGGGAGCTGAGCCACAGCACGCAGGGGACTCAGCTGACACGGCTGGTCCCTGAGCACCTGGCCTGGCACCTGGGCGGCTCGAGGTTCCCCAGCATGGCGCCTGGCGGGAGGGACACCGAGCTTAGAGACGAGCGGAGTGAAGCCGGGCCACCCAATGCCCAGGCAGGAAATGGGGTGAGTGGAGTCACCAAGAGCAGCCAGGCCCGTCCAGGCCAGGCAGATTCCCAGCCAGGTATCTCCCCAGACACCTGTCAGAAACCGGGGCCACCTGGCTAACACCCCACAGATGCCTGTGGAGGAAGGGCTGGGTCAGTTATTACAGCTGAACGCGGGCCGTCTCAGCGAGTCCCGAAAGCGGAGAAATGCCGCCAGCTGGGTCCTCTCCTCCCCTGGCTTGTCCCCCGCATCTACACGACACTTCTCTGCAGACGCTGGCCTCGGGCCCAGCGAAGGGAGCCGAGGAGGCCAGCGAGTCCTACGGGGCAGCAGCCGGAGCCCCCGGGCCCCCACCCGGGTTACAAACATACTTGGTCTTCCTCCCATCCCTGACAGGGCTCCTGAGCCCTCACCACGTCCTGTGCTGAGATGGGAACGGTGCCTTTTTTTTTTCTTTTATTAATTAAGGCATTCCATTATGTGTCCGTATCCCCCATTGCCCCTCCACCTCCCCCCGCCCCCCCTCCCTCATGCCCTCACCCCGCTGGTGTCTGTGTCCATTGGTTAGGCTAGTGGTCGGCAAACCCATTCGTCAACAGAGCCAAATATCAACAGTACGACGATTGAAATTTCTTTGGAGAGCCACGTTTTTTTAACTTAAACTATATAGGTAGGTACATTGCTATTAACTTAATTAGGGTACTCCTTCAATCGCACTGGATGTGCGTGCCCGCACGTGGTATTTTGTGGAAGAGCCACACTCAAGGGGCCAAAGAGCCGCATGTGGCTCGCGAGCCGCGGTTTGCCGACCACTGGGTTAGGCTGATATGCATGCATACAAGTCCTTTGGCTGATCTCTCCCCCTGACCCCCACCCTCCCCTGCCTTCCCTCTGAGGTTTGACAGTCTGATCGATGCTTCTCTGTCTCTGGGTCTGTTTTTGCTCATCAGTGTATGTCGTTCGTTATATTCCACAAATGAGCGAGATCATGTGGTATTTATCTTTCTCCGACTGGCTTATTTCACTTAGCATCATGCTCTCCAGAGCCATCCATGCTGCCGCAAATGTAGGAGACCCTTCCTTTTTACAGCAGCGGGGTGTTCCATGGTGTAGATGGACCAGTCTTCTAGTCCACTACCTGCTGACGGGCACTCCCATCTGCTGATGGGCGCCTAGGCTGCTTCCAGACGTAGCTATCGCAAACTGTGCTGCTATGAGCGGTGTCTTTTGTGATGTGGATGAAGTGACCTCAGGGCCGCACCCGAGGACCCAGCTGGCTGCCAGGACCAGGGGGGACAGGAACCCTCAGCCACCCCCACCCTGGGGAGGGGAGAGGGGTTCTAAGTTGAATCAGTGGCCAAAGAGTTCGTCAATCGTGCCCGGGCAAGAGTCTCCGCAGAAAGTCAGAAGGACGGCGTGGCTCAGGGGTTGAGCCTCTACCTAGGAACCAGGAGGTCACAGTTTGGTGCCCAGTCAGGGCACAGGCCCGGGTGGTGGGCTCGTCCCCAGGGTGGGGCGTGCAGGAGGCCGCCGATCCCTGGTTCTCTCTCGTCACGGATGCTTCCCTCTCCCCTCCTCTCCCTGCCTCTCGGAAGTCAATAAAAACGTATTTTTGTACAGTCTGCTCCAAGAGCAGCAAGGGCGCTGGCTGCGGCTGAGACACTGTGTGTGCCCTTTGTCCCGAGAGACACCCTCCAGGAGGACTGACAGCTTGGCCCAGGCCCAGCCTCCTGCTCAGCGGGTGAGGCTGGACCCTGGCACCGGGGGCAGCGCGGGCTGCAGCAGTTTTAGGGAAGGCTTCTTCTAACACTGCGCACGGTGCTCAGACTTCTTGCCACGGGAGGGATCGCCCGTGTCCCGAGACAGGCCTGCCCTCCACAGCGGGGCTGGGCGCTCCCTACGGCAGGCGGGGGTCCCGGACTCCCGGCCAGGACACCGCGTGCCAGGCTCTGCTCTGACCCCTGTGGACGAAGAGGGGCCACATGCCAACCTGACTCACTCTCGGAGACCTAACGTAACCGCCAAGGATGGTCTGACGTTAAAGTTTAGTTCAGAAGCCGTCTGTGGTGGGCAGTCACACCCTAGGCTGGCATCTTCCCTGACAAAAAGCAACTATGGTCTTCACTGAGCCTGCTGTGTTTTTGCATCTATGATAACAAAACTCTGGAATGTCTGTAACCTCCCTTTGTTGCCGGCGATGGCGTCATAAACCCTTGATATTAAAGGCAGAGTTACACCAGGAGGTCACGGTTCAGTTACCGATCAGGGAGGGCACAGGCCCGGGATGCGGGCTCGATCCCCAGTGTGGGGCGTGCAGGAGGCAGCCAATCCGTGACTCTCTCTCATCATGGGTGTTTCTCTCCCTCTCTCCCCCTCTCCCTTCCACTCTGAAAGCAATAAAAGTTTAACAATAAATAAGTAAGAAGGGAGTTAACATTTGTGGTGTAACATCACCCATTAAAGCACAAGCCAGACAGCACGCTACATTGTGTAAGTGGCTCACCAACGAGCCTCCTAAGAGTTTATGGAGCCAAACTAAGGACAACTGGCGGGGAGCAGCACCCAGGGGCTGGAAACCCTCCGAGACCGGCAGCCCCGCGGCGTGTTCTGTACAGAGGCCCACGCTTCCTTGCGATTCTGTTCACGCCACCCTCTGTGGCTGCGTGGTCGCTGAGCTTGTAGGACCCCCAGGCAGGCCTCCCAGAGCTTGTCCGGGGTAGCAGGGCCCCTTTCCACCCACGCTATGCAGGTGTGTATAGTATTTTGAATGAACATCGTTCATACATCAACCGTGTGGGGGGCGGCCGAGTGTTCGCCTGTAGGTAGAAGCTGGAAGGGTCACTTCGTTATTTACTATTTTTTTTTTTACAATGAGTATTAACTTCACAATCAGGAAAGACAAAAAAAAGTCCACCTGGACAGAAACCATTGTAAGTAAAAATTAATGTATCCGTTTTAACTGAAATGCGCTACATGTACGGGAACCCAGACTATACTCTGTGCCCAGTGAGCCGCGCTGAGTGAAAGCCCGCAACGGGGCCCACGAAAGCAGGGGAAGTGTCCCTTCGCCTCCGAAAGAGGAAATCCCTGGAGACTGGCCAGGGCCCTGGACCCTGAGAGCGGAACTCTGGGAGGACGCAGGACACTGTTTCCATTCAAGGAAATGGTGCATCTCCTTAACTCCAAGCTCCCGGCCAATGAATGGAACCAAAGGTCTCTTTAGCCGCAGACAGCAGGAGGGGGCGTGTGAGGAAAAGCGCATCCGTGCGGGAGGGCGGGGTGCGGCGGGGCCGGGTGGGTGTGTGCGGACTTACGCACGGGACAGTGGGGAGTGTCCAGGACATGGTCAAGGTCGCCTGCAGTCCACCAGAAAACGCAGGGCCTGCAGGTTTCTCTGTAAGCGACCCCGAGGGGCAGGGGCCTGGCGAGGCGCCGACCTCAGGCCAGGGAGGCGGTGGTCCAGGGAGGCGCCGCCTTGGTCCAGGGAGGTACCGGCCGGAGCTGCCGCGCTCCAGGGGGACCATGAGTCACCTGGCCAAACCCTGACTTAGGAAGGAGCGATCTGGGGACGGCCGGTGCCGCTCCCCTAGGCCCACGGCCCGCCTACCGCAGACGAGAGTTGTGAAAGGACGGGCTCCCTCCCGGGCAGGGAGCCGTGTGTCCCAGAACCGAGGACAGTCGAGTCTCTCTGCGCCGCCAGGGTGCCCATCTGCTCACCGGGCTCGGCGCCTCCTGGAGCCCATTGGAGACTCTCGGGTCTGCGAAACCACCTTGTCCGAAACGCAACTGCACTCCCTGCAGGAAAGCGCGGGTCTAGGGGTTCCCGAGCCCCTTCCCGCCAGGTTAGGAAAGCGTGGGCTGGGGGCCCACCTGCCAACTCCGCCTCCAACAGGTGGAACCTGACCCCACCCCGCTGCGCCCCGGGTGCCGAGGACACGGGAGAGGCCGCTGTGGGTGGACGCGAGGAAGCCCACCCTCCCGCGGGCCCCCCTCCCCGCGGGCCCCCTCCCGAGCATCCTTTCCGGGCGCCCTCTTTCTTCTTCCTGCAGCCCCTCCCCGCGCCCCACACATCCTCCCAGCAAAGGGCCGAGGTCTACGCGAGCCCGAGCCACCTCCCGGTAAGTCCCTGGCTCCAGAAAGCGGGACCGGACCGAGGACCACTCACCGCGCGGGAGCTGCTACACTGGCCGCGCCAACCTGGCGCGCGCCGCCGGCGACACACACTCGCGGGGGCGGAGGAACCGGGGGTCTAGGGGGACACGTGGGGCCGGAGGCTGCGCGCCCGACTGGAACCGGGAGGTAACCCGTAGTAAAGGGGCTTTCGGATCTGAGTCCGCAGCCCGCCCCGCCCCGCCCCGGGCCGCGCCCCCGGCCTCCCCGCCCTTTCCGCCCGCTGGTTTCCTCCCCGGAGCTCGCGGGTGGGACCGACCCGGCCACTCCCTGAGTCACTCCCGCCACCTACGAACCTGCCAGGAACTGCTCTCCTCCCCGTCTGACGTCCCGGACACTTTGGGGGAGGCTTACCCCCCTCCCCCCCGCGGCCACCGCTGGTGCGGGAGCGCAGGTCGCACCGGAGAGGCCCCGCCCCCAGCGGGGAGAACGTGCCGGTGGGAAAAAATGTGGAGCGGACCCCGCCGGGAGGGTCGGAATGCGGGCTGGGCCATGTCCCTGCGCGCAGCGGGTCGCCCGGGCCTCGGTATCCCGCCTGGGACCTTCCGAGCCCGGAGCCCCGCTCTGGGGCACGGCCGGGGCCGCGGGCGCGGAGGAAGTGACTCACCCGCGCAGCCGCCGGCTGAGACGCAGCGCTCCGGATCCTGACCGCCGGCCACCTGCTCCCCCGCACGTACCCTCCCTGGGCCGCGGGGGAGGGGGGCAGGCGGGCGCCCGGCCTGCTGCTGGGGGGGGGGGGGGGAGGGAACGGAAGTGGCCTGGCGCCTCGGGGACCTCAGGAGGACCTCAGGATCGTTTCTGTCATTTCCAAGAAGCTGCCAGGGAACCGGGAAATCTCACACTGAAGACGCACTTGTCAAGTGGGAGCTTCGCTGTGGCCCTGGCAGGTTTGGCCCGGTGGAGAGCATGGGACCGAAGGGCCGGTCCCATGCCCGGCAGGGCACGTGCTGGGAGCCGACTCCAGTACCAGGAGGGCGCGCAGGAGGCAGCCCATCAATGACTCTCTCATCATCCATGTGTCTGTCTCTCAAAAAAAAAACATTTTTTTAATAAAGCCCCTATGTGTGAACTTTATGTCCCCAAACCTCCAGCATATGGGAATGAGGTTGACCATTATTTTTAAAAAAAGACACGTATGTTACTGACATCTGTCCCCCAGTATTTCTCTTAGGGCGGGGATGTTTGAGAATGAGGTTGGAACTGCGGGAGGGGGAGGAGGAGAGGAGGAAAAGGGCAAATAGGAGTCTATTATAACGCCACATCCTTCGTGGATCGCACAGCCACCCGCACGTTACCACTTCTCATATATTCCCCAGCGACATCGGTTCGCTCAAGCAATATGGACACACGAGCTCACCTAATACCGCATTTAAAAAACCAATCTGAAACTTCTGATCAGGTGAGCGAGGGCATGATACATTACTCCAGGAAGGAAGCTAAAATACTGGTGACCTTATTTGTCTTCCTGGCAGCCTTTCATTAGGAAACGGTTATTTTACTAATGAATGAAATGTACAAAATATAAAAAATGCTCATTACATACAAACAGTAGCAACATTTATAAAACAAGAGAAGCCAGTCTACTAAAGGATTTTTGCTAAGACCACTAAGTTAAGTATTGACATGGAAGACATTTTTACTTGGACAAAATGTATGTTTAATAGTATAGATCCCAGTTTATTGAAAAATTAGCCAACGTTTAAAACTTGTAAATGCTCCAGTGCTTCTACATTAAATGTTTAAAGCTTTGAGGTCTAATAAATTAATCCTTTTCTCAATATAAAGTACATCCCAACATTCTGGAATTAATTTTTTTTTACAGAAAAATGACCTCTGCAGAGATTACAGGAACCAATCAAGCGGGAGTCTGGGTTTCTTCTAGCTAAAGTCTGAACAGCTGCCTTCAGTGAAAATGTCACCGCCACCGTGATGTCAGGGTGCTGTCAGCTGGTGCTGGGGAGGAAGTGGGTCCCAGACACTGGGACTTGCCAGGTGGGGGAGGCATGGCGCCCCAAAGTCATCTCCTCAGCATCCCAGAGAAATGCACGGAGCAAAACCCACCCTCGGCCGCCTGGACGACAGAGACGTCAAATCTGCCTTAACAAGTTCTATATTGGTAACATAGAGCCGGAGCCTTATAAACACAGCCGTGCCGCCGTCAGCTCATATCTCGCCTTCGGAGCGTGATCCTCCCACATCCTGGGCTCCGGTTACTCGAGCTCTGTGGGCGTCCCTGGGGCCGGAGGGGCGCCTGGACCTGCAACACAGAGCGCAGTGGTGAGCTGAGGGGAAGTGGGACAACGCAGCCGGTAATCCGGTATAATAAAGAGGTAATGTGCACATTGACCCTCACTCCCTCACAAGATGGCTGGCCAGCAGGGGGGGTTAGTGAGGGACGACCAAATGACTGAACAGCAGGCTGCTTGAGGTGACCAGGGCTGTGTGTGTGTGTATGTGTGTGTGTGTGTGTGTGCGCGTGTGCGTGCGCGCGCGCGTGCGCGCAGCTGGGAGCAACCAGGCCACCAGTGGTGGGGGGGCAGTTAGGGGTGACTAGGCCATGAGGGGAGGCAGTGAGGGACGATCAGGCTGGCATGTAGAGGCAGTGAGGGGCGATCAGGCCGGGGGAGGAGGTTCGTTAGGGGTGACCAGGCAGGCAGGCAGGCAGGCAGGCGAGCGATTGGGAGCCAGCGGTCCAGGACTGTGAGAGGGATGTCTGACTGCTGGTTTAGGTCCGATCCCTGGGATGGGGCCTAAAACGGCAGTAGGACATATCCCCCAAGGAGTCCCAGATTGGAGAGGGTACAGGCTGGGCTGAGGGGAACCCCGCCCCCGTTTTAAATAAAGGAAAGCCAGCTCAGCTGGGGAGCTCAGTGGTTGAGCATCTACCTATGAACCAGGAGGTCAGGGTTCGATTCCCATTCAGAGCACATGCCCGGCCTGGATTGCGGGCTCCATCCCCAGTAGTGGGTGTGCAGGAGGCAGCCGATCCATGATTCTCTCTCATCATTGATGTTTCTCTCTCTCTCTCTCTCTCTCTCCCCCCCTTTCCCTTCCTCTTGGACATCAATAAAAAAAAAAATTGCTTTAAAGAAAGTGTATAAGCTTATATGATGTTAAATGGTAGTTCTTGACGAGGTCATATACTTTGTCAGTGATGAAGTAATTCTACACGTGAAACTGCATAAAAATGAGGCTAAAACCCTGACTGCCCGTGCAGGTGAGGCCTGGGCCCCTGCCTCTCCGTTACGGCAGCCCTCACGCCTCACGTGGTGTGGGACGCAGTGTACCTCTCCGAACTGAACTGTGTTTTATTTGTGGGATACGCATACAAAACAAAACAAAATATTCTCGTTATGATAGTGTACGTGCTTCTTCTCTCGCTGCCCCAAACCCTGTGTCTAGGACTTGGATGTTTGGCCAGCGTCGCCCATGGAGTGCGTGCAGGTTGGGGAGGGATGTCCCGGGCGGCTGGGCAGCCTCAGCTAGAGAATGAAGAACTTCCTGGATTTTTGTGTGCAACTTCTTCTGTATTGCAATGCCAATACCGTTCTACAAACACTCCCTTGTTGGAGAAGACTCTGGAATAAAGGACAAGCATGTTTGTCGTTCAGTGTCATGAAGCAGACCACGCTTTAAAAGAATCAGTGCTTCTAATAATGACTTTAAAACGCTCGCCCAAGGCTGCGGTACTAACAATGATACATCACAGGAACAATGGCCACTGTAAAGCTCAAAAGCGCACTTTTTACAGCAGCTGGTGGGAACCGCTCATGTATTGACCAGACAGTGGAGGGAGGGTGTGTGGGCAACAGAACTGGCCGGCCACGTTGGGGTGCCCTGGGACCAGGGCCCAGTGGGCGCCAGGACAACACCCCTTCCTCAGGGGCGGCCCCGGGCACAGGGCTGGCTGGGTGCACCTCACCTTGAGCCTCCGCAGAGCCTTCCGGAGCCTCTGGGTCTGGGAGCTGCTCGGCATCCTGCCCCTCGAGGTCTTTCGGGGACTCGGGCGCTGGGGGCACCTGTGGGGTGCTCTTGTCCACGTCGGCTCGCTGCTGCAGCCACTCATCCCTGTACCCGTTGCTGATGAGTTTGGAGAAGTTGGTGGGGGAACTGGTTTTGTGACCAGGCCTGGCAATGGGAGAAATTAACGACAAGCAGAAGCACCAAGGTTAATGGCAATGCTGAGCTCTCGGCAAACATCCGGACGATAAATTAGATGCTTATTGTTTCTTAAGGCATCACGGAGTCTCTGTCTCTCTCTCTCTCTCTCTCATTAGACAGGTGACCCATCAGTTGCAGCACAATTTGAGAGAAGAGGCACTTCCTGTTGAGAGGGAAGCGGAGCAGCAGGCGGCAGCCAGGCACCGGGAAGCTGCAGCCTCAGTCACGTCCCCGCGTGGCGGGAACCGCTGTCCGCGCCCACGTGAGCCAGCGTGTGGCTGCCTCTCCGTCACTGGTCACGTGGACCAAAGACCAAACCCCACAGCCCCACAGCGTGGGGCCACCCCAGCACTTACATGGGAGGGAAGGAGAGCCTACTTCCTGCAGGATCTCGGGGGCCCGGCGTGGTCCCCGCTTTGCTGGGGGACCTGGAGTTAATGGCGGGGAGCCTCACCTGGGAGAGAGACACACAGACCCTGGCTCAGTGAAAAGCGCTCAGCACGCCGAGGGAGAAGGCGGTTCGCGGCAGGCACAGCGTGTGTGTGTGTGTGTGTGTGTGTGTGTGTGTGTGTGTGTGTGTCTCCCCCTCTCTCTCTCTTCCTCTCCCTCTCTCTCTCTCTTTTCCACACACACACAGGAGCCACAATGCCACGCAGTGCGGCAACCCCGTCAACACGCGGAGACAGAGACCCCGTCACAGCGCTGCTGTTCAGCAAAGACACATCCTCGGGAGGGAGACAGGAGCAGCTCACGGCGAGAAATACTGAGGGAGGACAGGTCCTCCAGGGGCTCCGAGAGGGCAGGTCCCAGCTCCGAGGGGGCAGCCTCAGATGCGGTCCGGGGTCTCCTGGAGCCGTCGAGGGGGAGGCAGAGTGGACAGGGCTGAAGGTGGGCTCCCTGCCATCCGGCCAGGGCCGAGAGGGACCGCCCGCCTTGTGCATCACTCTGCACAGCCCAGCCCCCCACGGCACCGAGCGTGTGTGGCTGATGGAGAGGACTCGATCCAGCCCAGGAACGCCAGGGGGGCTGTGGCACGGGAAGGCAGGAAGGTGAGGAGCAGGCGGTCCTGGTGGAGTGGAGGTGAGCTCAGAGGAGACGCTCTCGCGGCAGGACCTCGGCCGAGGACCAGGGCAGCCGGGCCAAGGCGGGTGGGGCTGACGTTCAGAAGTAGAACCAGGGACCCGGCAAGTGACAGGCACGAGGGGCGAGGGGAAGGGTGCTCCCGAAATAAAAGCTGGGACGTGCTGGGAGGAAGGTCGGATGCTGGGGGTGGGGGAGGGGAGCTATGGACCTTCTAGTCAAAGTCCCAGGGAAAGACTGTGACCAGGGGTCAGACAGAGATCTCACACACACACAAAGTCATAAACGAAAAACACAGATGAATCCGACTTCATCCAAATGAAGAACTTCTGTTCCTCCAAAGACAGTGTGAAGGGAGGAAAGAGACAAGCCACCGACGGGGACACGATGAGGTCGGGCTCAGGTCTGGGAAAGGACGTCTCCAGACCACACACAGGGACTCTCAACCTCCGTAAAACGGGTTTGGTTTTAAAATGGCCAAGCCGGCCGGCGTGGCTCAGCGGTTGAGCATCGACCTATGAGCCAGGAGGTCGCGGTTAGATTCCCGGTCAGGGCACATGCCCAGGTGGCGGGCTTGATGCCCACTGGAGGCGCATGCAGGAGGCAAGCCATAATTCTCTCTCATCGGTGATGTTTCCATCTCCCTCTCCCTCTCTGAAACCAATTTTTTAAAATAAATTAATTAAATTAGTAAATAAAAATTAAAATGGGTGAGATTAGGACAGATGCTTTACCGACAAAGATGTTGGGTGCTGGGGGAGCACATGAGAAGATGCAGGACGCATCACCAGTCCCAGGAGATGCCATTTAAACCACCATGGGAGGCGCCCGCCAGAAAGGATCAAACCCAGACAAGGTCAAGGGCGTGAGGGTGTGGAGCACCCAGCTGCCCTGTGCCACGGGGAGCGGTGCCTGGAACATGATGTGGCCACGGTGGAGGCGACTTCTCGTGAAGGTCAGCATGCCCGTGCCACGACCCAGCTGGTCGGTGTTTACCCAACTGACATGCAGTGAAAACCTGCCTCCACCCGGCCCATCTGTGCCCATATGGCCCGCCTGTCCACACGGCCTGCCCCTGTCCACACGACCTGTCCCTGTCCACATGGCCTGCCCGCATCCACACGGCCTGCCTGCGTCCACACGGCCTTCTCACATCCACACGGCCTGCCTGCGTCCATATAGCCTGCCTGTGTCCACACGACCTGGCTGCGTCCACACGGCCTGCCTGCGTCCACACGGCCTTCTCACATCCACACGGCCTGCCTGCATCCATATAGCCTGCCTGTGTCCACACGGCCTGGCTGCGTCCACACGGCCTGCCTGCGTCCACACGGCCTGTCTATGTCTACACGGCCTGCCTGCGTCCATATAGCCTGTCTGCGTCCACACGGCCTGCCTGTGTCCACACGGCCTAGCTGCGTCCACACGGCCTTCTCACATCCACACGGCCTGCCTGCGTCCACACGGCCTGGCTGCGTCCACACGGCCTGCCTGCGTCCACACGGCCTTCTCACATCCACACGGCCTGCCTGCGTCCATATAGCCTGTCTGCGTCCACACGGCCTGGCTGCGTCCACATGGCCTGCCTGCGTCCACACGGCCTTCTCACATCCACACGGCCTGCCTGCGTCCATATAGCCTGTCTGCGTCCACACGGCCTGGCTGCGTCCACACGGCCTGCCTGCGTCCACACGGCCTGTCTGCGTCCACACGGCCTGGCTGAATCCACACGGCCTGGCTGAATCCACACGGCCTGTCTGCATCCACACGGCCTGCCTCCGTCCATATAGCCTGTCTGCGTCCACACGGCCTGGCGGCGTCCACACAGCCTTCTCACATCCACACGGCCTGCCTGCGTCCACATGGCCTGCCTGCGTCCACACGGCCTGGCTGAATCCACACGGCCTGTCTGCATCCACACGGCCTGCCTCCGTCCATATAGCCTGTCTGCGTCCACACGGCCTGGCTGCGTCCACACAACCTTCTCACATCCACACGGCCTGCCTGCACCCACACGGCCTTCTCACATCCACACGGCCTGCCTGCACCCACACGGCCTTCTCACATCCACACGGCCTGCCTGCGTCCACATGGCCTGCCTGCGTCCATATAGCCTGCCTGCACCCACACGGCCTGGCTGCGTCCACACGGCCTGCCCGCGTCCACACAACCTTCTCACATCCACACGGCCTGCCTGCACCCACACGGCCTTCTCACATCCACACGGCCTGCCTGCACCCACACGGCCTTCTCACATCCACACGGCCTGCCTGCGTCCACATGGCCTGCCTGCGTCCATATAGCCTGCCTGCACCCACACGGCCTGTCTGCACCCACACGGCCTGGCTGCGTCCACACGGCCTGTCTGCACCCACACGGCCTGGCTGCGTCCACACGGCCTGTCTGCGTCCACACGGCCTGCCTGCGTCCACACGGCCTTCTCACATCCACACGGCCTGCCTGCGTCCATATAGCCTGCCTGCGTCCATATAGCCTGCCTGCGTCCATATAGCCTGCCTGTGTCCACACGGCCTGGCTGCGTCCACACGGCCTGGCTGCGTCCACACGGCCTGGCTGCGTCCATGTAGCCTGCCTGTGTCCACACGGCCTGCCTGCGTCCATATAGCCTGCCTGTGTCCACACGGCCTGGCTGCGTCCACACGGCCTTCTCACATCCACACGGCCTGCCTGCGTTCACACGGCCTTCTCACATCCACACGGCCTTCTCACATCCACACGGCCTTCTCACATCCACACAGCCTGCCTGCGTCCACACGGCCTGGCTGCGTCCACACGGCCTGCCTGCGTCCACACGGCCTTCTCACATCCACACGGCCTGGCTGTGAAGGTTGGCAGTGGCTCCATGACCGTCACCAAGATGAGAAATAAGCGAAAGGTCAGACGAGCCAGGAGCGACCAAGGGTCTGCGCACCGCACCCTGGCGCTCGCTGCCTGGGCCTCGGGCGTCAGGTCAGGCCGCAGGGGTGCTGGCTACCACGCTGACCTCCAGGAGGAAGAGGGAAGGCCGGGAACGCAGGGCCTGCCGAGGCGGGGCGGCCCCTTGCCCCTCAGGAGAGCCCAGTGATGGCACGGACAACAGGGAGGCACCAGCGGCAACATCCCACCCCTCCGCAGGGGCCACAGCACGCCGCGAGGCAGCTGTGAGGCGCCGTCACCTTCTTCTTCTTATCCAGTTCCTCGGCCTCTCTCTGCCAGATGGTCTTCATGTCGAAGTCGAACGGCCCCCTTCGGGACTCGTAGTTCCCGTTGGCCAGGCCGGGCTTAAACTGTTCGTGAACCATGTAATCGGGCACAGAGGCAGCAAGCCCCCTGCAGAGACCCAGGGAGACCCCGTCAGCTGCCCGCTGCTTCCTGATCTCCCCCTCTTACCCCTTCCACCTCCTCTGCCCCTCCACTTCCCCCCTCCCCGACTCCCTCTCCCTCCCCCTCCATCTACCCCTCCACCTCCCCCTCCCCCCCAGTTCCCCACCCTCTCTCCCCTCCTCCCACTCCCGCTCCTCTCTCCACCTCCCCCTCCACCTGCCCCTCCACCTCCACCTCCCCCCCAGCTCCCCACCCTCTCCCCCCCCCTCCCCTCCTCCCCCTCCATCTCCCTCTGCCTGTCTTCAGGTAGCACCACCCTTTCTCCTTTCCCGGGCCGCCCGCGCTTCCCTGCAGGTGCTGTGAATGAACACATGGCCCTCTCCAGGGCCGGCTTCCCAGAATCCCGAGGGCAAGCCAGAAATCACAGGTGTTTCTAAAAATCAGTTCGACTCCTTTCTCCTGTGAGGATGAAGGACAGCACAATGCAGCACTCACCGCCTCTGGCTGGCCGTGGGCGGCTGGCTGTGGTGGATGTACCAGTCGGGCATGGAGTAGGCAACGGGTGAGCCCTTCCTGGACCCGGGCGCCAGGTGCATCAGCAGATCTCAAAACCAAAGGAGGCACGTGAGCGGCTCCACCCACCGGGCACGCCCAAGGCCAGCGGGCGGGGCACGGTGTGCGGGGACGCGGACTTCTCTGGGTTGGCTCCGGGGCCATAGGAGCCAGGTGGCCCCGGTCCTCCGCCCCCTGTGCACATGTTGAGGGGGGCCTGCCTGGTGTTGAGGAGAGACATCCCCATGCTCACCCTCTCCCTCCCCCGCCCCCCACCTAAGCAAGCATCAGCACCAGCCAGCACCCACCCCTTCCCATGGGTGGGTGGTCGCTCCAGGCGGACATCTGAGGGGGCAGAACTCCTCGGGTCTCCCGGGGGCTGCTGGCGGCCGCCCGCTCCGCTGCCTCCATGCCGTCCCTGCAGCCTGCTCAGTCTGGTCTCCTCGGCCTCTGAGAGGCTGTCCCTGACCCCACAGCAGTTTAGGGAGAAGTCATCCGGGCCAGCGCCATCCCCCTGCCTCCTCTCGGGTTGCTCTGGCCTCCGCTGTCCATCCTCTCCCCCGCACCCCACCCAAGGGCTTTCCCATAGCTGGGGTCCGGGCGGGGTCAGGGGTTGGTTTCAGACAGCAAAGGGGGGGGTAAGAACAGGGGAACCATGGCGGCAGCCAACACTTACTGACTTCTTACCATCAGTAGGAAAAGTTTAACTTGTGGTTTTTCAATATTTCTGACTCCGACAGTAGTTACAAGAACAGTGTCAGTTCTGCTGTAGGCTTCAGCCAGATCCCCAGGCTCACCATCACCCTCCCACCTGCCTTCTCCTTCTCCCCCTGCTCTGTCAGCTCACACCCCCACCTGCCCCTGCCCCTGCCCCTCTCTCTCTGCCTCTCTCTAGCTCATCTCTGTGCCCGTTGGTATCCTCACTGCCGTTGCTGGAGATTAAGGCGGACACATCCTCTGATCTAATCTCAGACCATAAACTGATTGGCCGGCCGACTCCTCCTGTCCTCTAACCCGGGCCGGAGCGAGGCGGCCTGCGCTGGGTGCTTCATGCCGATGAACCTGAGAGCTTGCGCTGGCCCTTTAACATCGCAGCCCAGATGCTGTCATTTTGGTTTTCATTCCCCATGACAACCTCCTGGGGGGTCATGGTGCCAGGAAACCGTGGTCAGCACCCTCAGGGCCACCTGTGAGGAGGGCAGCCTCCCTCCCCTGGGCAGCGACCTCGTTAGCCAGCCAGGCAGTGCTCTCTCCTGTACAGCACAGCTGGGCTCATCCGCGTCACAGCGGGGCCCCCCGGGTCCCACTGCTCAGAACACGTGAGGCTCAGGACAAGAGCAACCGCGGGGACAGGCTCGGCAGGCCAGTCTGCAAGACCAGGGAACTCGGAATCCCGTCTGGAGCCTAACTTCTCATAGACGCAGCCCGTCCCTGGGGAGAGACACCCCCACCTGCCCCATAACCTCATCTCCAACGCCTGACACCCCCTCCTGCCCCATAACCTCATCACCAACAGCCTGTCACCCCCACCTGCCCCATAACCTCCATCTCCAATGCCTGACACCCCCACCTGCCCCATAACCTCATCTCCAATGCCTGACCCACCCCCACCTGCCCCATAACCTCCATCTCCAACGCCTGACCCCTCCCCATCTGCCCCATAACCTCCATCACCAACGGCCTGACACCCGCTCCTGCCCCATAACCTCATCACCAACAGCCTGGACCCAACCAGCTTCGGTCAGGGAGACTTTCATTGGAAGGGATGATGGCGGGCGGCCCCACCGCTGTCCCTGCAGGACAGAGAGCCCGAGCGCCGGGTGCTTACCGGGGTGGCCGCCTTGCTTGGCCAGCTTCACGTACTCTGAGTCTGTGTCTTTGATCCAGTACCTCCGTGTGCCCAGCAGGTGCCTGCCAGGGGTGTCCCGGAGCTCGCTGAGGCCTGGGATCTGGGACATGGGCGGGGCGTCCACAGCCTTCTCAGACCGCTTCACGGGAAGGTGGTAATACCAGTCTAGGGGGAGGAGGCGGCCAAGGTTGGGTGGTGCGCAGGGAGGTTCCGGTGGGTTGGTCCCCTGCCTGGAAGAAGGCTATGTGGGGAAGGGTCGCATTGTCCCTGGGACCTTGGGATGGGAGGGACCCCACGGGACAGACTTGCTGGGAAGGTGAGAGTGACACTGAGATCTCCAGACTCTGAGAAAAGCAGGTAGCCCTCCACATTGTGGGTGGGCCACACCTAATCAGTCCAAGGCCGTAGGAGAAAGACTGAGGTCCCAGGAGGAGAGAATTCAGCCTCTAGCTCCCTTCAGAGCCCGGACTGCAGCATCAGCTCTGCGGGGCCCAGGCTGCTGCCCACCCTGCAGGTATCGGACCTGCCTGCTTCACAACCGTGTAAGCCCGTGCTTAAAATCTCTCTCCCTCCCTCCCTCCCTCCCTCCCTCTCCCTCTCTCCCTCTCCCTCTCTCCCTCTCTCCCTCTCTCCCTCTCTCCCTCTCTCCCTCTCTCCCTCTCTCTCTCTCTCTCTCTCACACACATACACTCTGTTGATTCTGTGGCTCTGGAGATGCCTGCCTATAGAGGAGGCACACAGGAAAATGGCCTGAACTGACCCATTTGCATCAGCGGACAGGGACTCCATGAGCAAGAAGTCACCGCCCTCTAAGTGAAAGGCTTAGACTTGGGATTTCTCCTTAGAACTAGAGCTGGCTTCACTGCCTGCACGTGAACATTTAACACGGAAGTCTTGCCAGCCGCTGCAGGACAGTAATTAGCTGCATCGCCTCTGCAGCTGTGAAAAGGCGGAGGCCCCCCACTGGGGAAGGTGTGAGGAACTGCGGAAAGCTCCCTGAGAATCACGCTAAGAATCGCGCGGTTAGGAGCGTCATACACACGCAGCTCGTGTTCTGGTCGCATCGTTTCTCTTCGAGGGCAGGCACTCAGGTCTTGCTGTATTTTCCCTCTGTGTTTTGATTACTAATTAATCCACAGAGAACACAGAGTCCCATTCTTCTCATTACTGGAGGCTTTGGGTCCGCCATTTATAACCAGGGCAAAGGAGCTCAGAGGGCCAGGGCCCTCCCCACTGGGCACCACTGTCACCACCACACACACGACCACAGGGGACACGAATCCTCTTGCAGCTTCTGTCACTCAAAAGCTGTGAGTACGTGCATGGCCCCAGGTCACTGACTCCCGTGTGGGTTTCTGTGACCGCCCTCCTGTACCGGTGAGGAGACAGCTGAGAGAAAGATGGCGAGGACCCACACCAGCAGCTCTTCTGTCCCCAAGCACAGAGCTGCGTGGCACAGCCGCACCCTACAGGGGCTCCCAGAGAACCGCGGCCTCAGGGGACAGGGGTCAAAGCTGGGCAGAGGGCCATCTGTGAGGGGTGCGGACTCTGGCAGCATCCTCAGACTCTGTGCCTCAGTTTCCTCACCTATAAACCGGGTTAATGATACCTCATCGTGCTGCTTTGAGGCTAAATGTTAGTGTATTAAAATGCTTATTTCAGCGCCTCTTCGGACAAGCGAGGCTGTGGCAGAGAAGGGGAGACCAGACGGCCATGCTTCCTGTACCCCGGCCCCACGCCCCAGGGGTCACAGTCAGAGCTCTGGACTGGAAGGGTTACTAGATCACATGAAGGCCAAGCTCGGTCCCACTTCTGAGTGAGAGAGGCTGGGGCCTGCGGGGCGCCCCACCCTGCCGCTGGCAGCCAGCTCCTGGATCGCCTCCACCCCCTCTCCAGACCTTCCCAGGACCGGGAGCAACCAACCAAAGGCAAAAGCAGCCCTGGGCGCCGGGCCTCCGCCTCCCCTCCGCCCAGCTTCAAACCCTGCTCAGTGCAAAGCCACAACCTGCAGGGGACCCCGTTTCTGGGTCCAGCCAACTCCCAGCAGGGACATAGTGAACTCGGTTTTCTGTTTCGTTTTGTTTCTGAAAATGAGAAAAAAAAAGGACTCTCCCGCCCCGCCCCCACATTTCCCTTTCAGCCTCGCTTGGACACTGGGGCACAGGAGCATACATTGTGCCTCTTTCTTTGGGGGTATCACGTGTTCGTCTATCTGCTGGGCGCGGAGCTGTCCAGCAACAGAAGCTGACCACTCCGAGGCTGGGCACTCACCGCAGGGAGCGTAGCGGCTGGTGGCGCCCGGCAGCTCCTTGCTCGCGTTCCTCATGCCCGGAGACACGCCTGGCCGGTGTTCGCGATGAGCCGGGAAGCAGAGCACCGCGCCGGGCTGAGCTGCAGAGGCCAGGTCCGCGCCCGCTCTGCCGGTCCGTCAGCCTCCGCCTGACCCACATGCGGGCGTGTCACCACTGAGGACGGGCGTGCACGTCCCAACAGGTGTACAGCAGAGGACAGCAGGTCCCCAGGTGGCCCCTCCCCGCCCAGACCCCTGGCTGCCCGCCCCGCTCCCCTGCTCGCCTAGGGTCTCGGTGGGTACCTCCCTCGGCGCCAAAGGCCAAAGTCTACCGGGCGGGCGGCGGGGCCAATCACGAACTCCCGGCGCGGCGCGGAACCACAACAACTCGCGTCGCCCGGGCAACGGCCGGGTGGCCAACCGGCGGGCGCGGCTGGAGTTCCGACAGCCAATCGGGGCAGCCTGTGACGCCGCAGCAGGCCAGTCAGGGACAGGGGCGGAGCGCGGACCCTGCCAGTCAACCTCCCGGGACCCGAGTGGGTGGGGCCGCAGAAGGGGGCGGGGCGGGGCCGCAGAAGGGGGCGGGGCGGGGCCGCAGAAGGGGGCGGGGCGGGGCCGGTCTCCCAGTCCTCCTCCCACCCCTTACCTGCCCCAACCCGAGTTTACCCAAAGCAGTCCCGGAAAACTCTCCTTTATTTAGTGCATTTGAAAAAGAGGACGAATACAGTGCCTCAGCAAACAGACTGTGTGCCAGCTGTAAAATATCCTGTAAATGTCTTTTCTCGAACCTTCATTTTTCAGGACTATTTCTGGTCCGTGAGCTGAGACACTAAAAAAACCTTCGGCCCCATTTCTAAGGAACAGCGCGAAGGTTTGGCAGGGCTGGACTCGGGGTCCGCACAGGTAGAGGGCTGGGCAGCCACCCTGCTCCCCAGATTGAACATCATCTCTGCACAAGGCTCAGGGCCGCCCAGCCGCCGCCGCTGCCACAGCCACTGCCGTTTTGTTACAGGAAAGCTCCCTGCCGCCCTGGCCCCTGAGACAAGACCCAGGGTAGGCCTGGTGTGAGCGATGGAAGCTGTGGGAGAAGCACAGTAAGAGCTTTGGTCTTGCTGAAAATGGTTTTTAAATCAACACAGTTTAAGGGCGCTCGCTCGGCAACTTCAGTGAAACAGGTGTTGCTTTACCTAGGAACCGGTGATGAGGAGGTAATTCGTGGCGGGAACTAGCCATAACTCTGGTCCACGCAGCTCTCCCAGAAGGTTGCCATGAATTCTCAGGGTCTACAGCTGGCCCCTCGTGTGGGCAGTCGACACTTCCCATGGCCACATCTACAGCTTGTCCTGCTGTGGGTAGAGGTAGTCAGGCGTCGCCGAAATAACAGAGCTTTCTTTTGCGCAGGTCAGAGCATCCTCCAGGGAAGGTCTTTGAAAATAGTTGATCACAGAAACTGGAGCCCCGGGCTAGAGTCTCTCTTCCTGTTCTGAGCGGGGTTCACAGGAGAGCGCAGAACGAAGCCACGCTGACAACCCCCCTTACCAATCAAAGTCCAATTCCGAGCTATAGTGAGAGTGCTCCGCCCTTAGAAGAAAGGACGTTTTGACCTTTGGGGTATGACTGACCCTCCAAACATTTGCAGATGCCAGATCACATCAGACTCGAGGGAAGGTGCCTGGCCAATGGGAAGGTGCACACGAACAAGCTATTTAGAATGAGAATAGCTCCGTGTCTTTATTGCCTACATTTTGCCACATGTGGCCTTTCTGTCATTGACGGTTCTCCGTGTTTAGAAGGATCCAATGTCTCCTCATGTCTGACCTCACTTTGTGCACAATTTTATTCAGTTTTATTTGTAGATGCTTCGATAAAAAATATTATAAATAGAAATGTCTTATATGCCTATCTATATGTAGGTGTCTATATATACTGTGTATATTTTAGAATATCTGATATATCTATAAGATGTTGATATATAGAGACGTGACCAGATTATTATGACCACCTGACGTTTGTAGGCAAATTAGCCGTACCTGCATCATATGGGATATGGAAGCCGAAGGCCTGTTTGAACACCTTTGCTGTCTGCAGTTACCAAGATAAAACGTCTCCAGTTCGCACAGGAACACAAGGATTGGACAGTCGAGCATTGGAAAAAAGTCATGTGGTCTGATGAATCACGTTTCCAGTTGTATCATGCAGATGGCAGAGTGAGAGTTTCATGGAAACAGCATGAGAGCATGCACCCCACATGCATGAGTACAACCCTTCAAGCTGGTGGGGGCAGTGTTATGGTTTGGGGCATGTTTTCCTGGCATGATGTGGGCCCTTTAATTCGTGTGGAACAACGTCTGAATAGCACAACATACCTAAGTATCGTTGCTGATCAAGTTCATCCTGTCATGTTGATGGCGTGTCCCAATGGAGATGGCTTCTTCCAACAAGACAACGCGCCATGCCACGGTGCTCATATTGTGCAGGAGTGGTTTCCAGAACATGAGGGAGACTTTACCTTGCTCAGGTGACCCCCACAATCACCACATCTCAATCCGATTGAGCATTTGTGGGACGGCGTTAAAAGAGCCATCAGGCAGCTGGTTCCACAACCATCCAATCTCACAGAAGTGGGCATGCTATCCATCAGGCACGGTGTCCGATCCCTCGCATCACCTTTCAACATCTCGTGGAGTCAGTGCCAAGAAGAGTCGCTGCAGTATCGAAGGCCAAAGGTGGCCCAACGAAGTACTGATGGGGTGGTCATAAGAACCTGGCCACTCAGTGTATCTTATGTGGATGTCTCCTGTTTGTGACTATTTTGAGAAGAGAAAACATGTTTTTGAGTAAAATTTCGATTTTTCAGAGCCCTCGACCCTCCCTGCAGCCCAGTCTCTCTCCTTGGCCCTGTTGTCGACGGACTCAGATTTATGGAACCCCCAGGCCTCACCGTCACTGTCTGCTCCGCTCATCCTGTGACACATGCCAACCCCAAGCAGCCAAGAGGCCATCACCCCAGGCCCGCTCCTTCCCCCACTGGGCATGGAGTCCGCAACCCGGGCCTGTGCCCTGGCTGGGAACCAAACCCTGACCTCCTGGTTCATAGGTCAACCCGCAACCACTGAGCCGCGCTCCTTAGACCCGGCTCTCCCAAACCCAAGGGACTTCAGGACGTGGCGTGTCCTCTTTGAAAGAACCTAAAATAGCTGGAGGGCAAGCTTCCCTTCGGAGACAGGGTTATGGGTGTCGGCGTTACTAGCCTTTCGGGTTGTCAGCCTCGTTGGGAAAACAAAGCACGGAGGGGGCGGGGTTTCTTGACGTCCCTGCCCACACCGTCTACAGGAAACGGAAACGGAAGAAGCCTGGGCGCCACGGGAGGCGATAAACACGAGGGGCAGGAGTGGCAGTGAAAGTGGGAGACCCCACTCGGCGCCAGCCTGCCGCGTGACACCCCAGGCTGCCCAGGACCCCGCCGAGGGAAGTCGGCGCCTCACCGGGAAGCGAATGGTTTCCAGGCGGAGTGTTTTCATTTCTTATTTTTAATATTGTTTTTATGGATTTCAGAGAGGAAGGGGAGGGAGAGAGAAACATCAGCGATGAGAGAGAACCGTGGCTCGGCATGTGCCCTGGCTGGGATTCGAACTGTGACCTCCTGGTTCATAGTCAATGCTCAACCCCTGAGCCGCCCCAGCTGGGCAGGAAGAGAAACTGTAAAACTCCCATTTTTATTTCACCCTTGTACCCCGTCAGGTCCTGGGGCCTTCACAGTACGTGGCAGGGTGGGCAGGTGCTGCAGTAACTCCCCCGCAAGGGCGTCAGGGCGTGACAGAGAATGGAGAGAGGCCCTGCGCCCTGGCAGCCATTGTGACGCATCACAGAGGGTGACACGACAGAGGACGCAGGCACCCAGGATCCACTCACTCCGGTTTCCCCCTCGGCGGAGAAACACTGCGAAGCAAGACAAAGAGCCAGCCCTGCCCACCCTGGGCAGCCTCCCGGCTTCCATGCGATAAGGACAGGAAGCAAGCGGGACGCTCCCTCCTGCCGGTCGCCTGGCCCGGGATGAGCGGGAGGCCGGAGCCAGGCCAGGGCCTGGCGGGAGAAGCCAGCAGCGGCAGCAGCAGCAGCGGCGGCAGCGCCAGCGTCCAGGCTCTGGTCCAGGGGCGCGAGGGCCCCGCCGCCCGCAGCAGGTGCGTAGCTTTGCAGAACGAGTCCCCTCGGATCGGCATTCCTGGAAAGGAACCCCGGAGGAGCTTTCCTCCTTTTCCGAGAAGGTCATTTCCAGACGTGGGCACTGACAGCTTCTCTTGGCCACAGGCCTCACTGTGGCCGGGCCGTCTGTCCAGGCCAGGCGTCCGGATGAATGACGGCGGCGGGGACGCGGGCTACGGAGGAGAGGCGCCTGTGTAAGGGGAGGACCCTCTTGTCCTTCGCTGACTGGCTGGTTTCGCTCAGCGTAATAGCAGGACAAGTGCCGTGTGAACAGACCAGAGACAGACGCCCAGAGGACAGACTGACCGCTGTCCGAGGGGAGCGGGCTGGGCTGCATGGGAAAGGTGAAGGGCTTCAGCAGGCAGTACACGTGGGTGATGGCAGGAGAGCCACGGAAGCCGACGACAGCCCAGGGAATCGGCCCCTGCCGTGAGACTGTTGTGTCGCAAACCAGCGAGCTGGGCAAGACTCCTTAATCAGCCAGTCAGTTAGGAGTCATCTTTGTTGCGCGCAGGTTCAGAGCAGAGACCTCTGTCAAATTCTGGACACACACAGGAGGGAGTATTTCCTTTTCATGTGCTCCTAGTTCTTTGTGTGAGACAGCTTGTAACCTTGACTGTCATATCTGACACACACCTGTCATATCTCTACCGACAACTTGTAACTTCGAGTACATATCATGTCCACATAGACACCCGTAACCTTGGAGGAACGAACACTTGGCAGAATGTGGGAGTTAGTATCAGTATCAGTGTATCCGCCCCTTTAGACGGCTAGCTTGCAAGGTCAGACAGTTAAGTTTATCTTTTCTGTTATTCAAGCTAAAAACAAAGTTATTTTATGGTCTGAAAACAGCAGCGCTGACCTACAGAATAAGAGACGAAGAATAACAGGGCAGTTCAAACAGCAGTTTTTCCAAAGTAGGGGTTACTATGCTTCAAGTTGACCGTGGGGGGGGGGGGGCGGGGGGGGTGAAGCAGGGCGGCTCTGAAGCAGTGGTTTGCTGTCCCCCTGAAACTGACCGGGACCCACAGTGAGTGTAAACAGCACGGGAAGGTACACACAAGCAAGCAGCCCCGCAGCAGTGAGGAGAGGCCTCTGACCGCTCACACGCCGCCTCAGAGGTCTGCGGTGCTCGGCGGGCGCGGGACTCCTGATGCCGAGGGGCTTCTTTCCCATGTCCCCGCGTGGGACCGGACCGCGCCGTGGTAAAGGGCCACAGCGTGAGCCCACAGCTGCGGCTTGTCTCATGAGAACAGGTGTGCAATCACCTGCCAGGAGGCAGCGGGGAGGCCCCGTGCACCTGGTGGGCTGAGCCTCCTCCCCGCCACCCCTCTCCCCGCCCGCAAAGCCAACGCAGAAAGAACAAAGGACCCGCCCCCTAGGCCAGCGGGTCGGCAAACTCATCCGTCAACGGAGCCAAGTATCCACAGGACAATGATGGGAATTCCTTTGGAGAGACACATTTTTTAAACTTCCAACGCCACTTCTTCAACACAGACTCGCCCAGGCCGTGGTATTTTGTGGAAGAGCCACACTCAAGGGGCCAAAGAGCCGCAGGTGGCTCTCGAGCCGCGGTGTGCGGACCACGGCCCTAGGAACACCCAGCCCTGCCAGAAGCGCCCCGAAGTCGGAGGAGTGAGTGCGGCCCAGCTGCTGTGAACAGCAACTGTGGGCGTCTCCACCGCGGAGGGAGGCAGCTCCGGGGGGCCGAGTCCCCGCAGGGGGGCCAGGCACAGGGCGGCCTTGCAAAGCCCAGCCTGCCCCAGGGTTTACTCAGAAACTAGTGAGCCGAGGCCCAGCCTCGGGGCTCGGTGGCTGAGAGGTGACCTATGGCCCAGGAGGTCACGGTGCTATTCCCTGTCAGGGCACAGGCCCGGTTGTGGGCTTGATCCCCAGGTGTGTGGGGGGAGGGGGGCGGCGTGCAGGAGGCAGCCCATCGGTGATTCTCTCTCATCACGGATGTTTCAATCTCTCCCTCCCTCTCCCTTCCTCTCGGACACCAATAAAAGTGTATTTTTTTAAAAAGAAGAGGCTTAGTGACTCTTTGGCGGATGTGGTCCCGTGGGAATTTCCGGCTAACTCAGCCCAAGCGGAGGGCTCGCGGGGCTGCCGTGGCCATTGGGCACCATCCCGGGAACGACTTCCCCTCGATTCCGCAGAGAACGGGTTGGGGATTAATTCACAGAGGCAGCCAGCACAAGCGCCTCTGTGGACGGACGGGTGCGGCTTCAGACGCACCCTCCGGGGCACCTGGTGGGATTCCTTCTGCTGTGTTTCTTCTTCCAGGCTGCCTCGGCCATGGAAGGCTGTCCTAAGTGTGGTGTTGGCCTTGACGGTCCTCCTCGTCGGTAAGTGCCGCCAAGCCATGATCCTGCGGGCCACTTCAGGGATGCCTGTGTGAGGGGCCGCAGCGGGAGTGACACGGAAATCGCCGGAAGTGGCTGCACACGCCTGACGCGTTTTTTAAATTTCTAATTGTGAGAGCAGACTTTTCTTTTCTTAAGTATATCTTTATCGATTTCAGAGAGGAAGGGAGAGAGATAGAAACATCAACATGAGAGAGAATCATCGATTGGCTGCCTCCCGCACACCCCCTCCTGGGGATCGATCCCGCAACCCAGGTACGGGCCCTTGACCGGAATCGGACCCGAGGCCCTTCAACCTGCAGGGCAGCGCTCTACCCACTGAGCCAACCCGGCGAGGGCAAAGCAGACTCCTTTATGGAAACTTAGAAAGCACTTTTCCCCTTAAGGTCGCGGTTTAAAAACAGAAGTGGACACTTAATGTTGTATTGCAGACACACACCTCCAACCTTTTCTAACTCTGAGGGACTCAGCCTGGGACTCTGACGCCCGAAGACCCGATCACTCCTCACAGGCTTTTGGATGAAACGGCCGTGACCGAACGGCGAGCAGTTTCCCACGTGTCTGTATCATACACCCCCACTTCTATCCCATCCCACTTCTATCCCACCCTCTTCTATCCCACCCACTTCTATCCCACCCACTTCTATCCCACCCACTTCTATCCCACCCACTTCTATCCCACCCCACTTCTATCCCACCCACTTCTATCCCACCCACTTCTATCCCACCCACTTCTATCCCACCCACTTCTATCCCACCCACTTCTATCCCACCCACTTCTATCCCACCCACTTCTATCCCACCCCACTTCTATCCCACCCACTTCTATCCCACCCACTTCTATCCCACCCACTTCTATCCCACCCACTTCTATCCCACCCCACTTCTATCCCACCCACTTCTATCCCACCCACTTCTATCCCACCCCACATCTATCCCACCCATTTCTATCCCACCCCACCCCATACACTGGGAAATGGCTCTTCAGTCTATGGACCAGGGGAAGACAGGATGCCCATGGAAACCAAGGCTTCACCCAGTTACTGCCAGGAAATGCCACCGACACCTGGGCAGTGCTCGAGTGCTGTTTGCTGGGACTGCAAGCACAGGGGTCTCTCCGGTCTTTGCTGAGCAGGCGCGCGGCACTCCTTCTCCTTCCCACGCCCTCTGCCTCCTCCCTCCAAGCTTTTGTGTCTGTGTGCCACTCGCCTCAGTCTCTGTCCCTGCCCAGGTGGGCACAGCCAGGTTATGACGTGAAACCTTTCCACAGACATTGCGGCCTCCCAGAAAGCCATTCCAGCCCACGGGAGCGGGTAAAGCGAAGGCCAGCCTCTAACCAGCTGGCCAGCCTCTAACCAGGCCTCTAACCAGCTGGCCAGCCTCTAACTAGGCCTCTAACCAGCTGGCCCGCCTCTAGTCAGGCCTCTAACCTGCTGGCCAGCCTCTAACCAGGCCTCTTAACCAGCTGGCCCGCCTCTAACCAGGCCTCTAACCTGCTGGCCAGCCTCTAACCAGCCGGCCAGCCTCTAGCCAGGCCTCTAACCAGCTGGCCAGGGCACTGCCAGCTCCCAGCTCAGTCACCACCATTAAAGAACAAGGTCTGGCCGGCCAGTGTGGCTCAGTGGTTGAGCGTCGACCTATGAACCAGGAGGTCAGGGTTCAATTCCCTGTCAGGGCACAAGCCCGGGCTGCGGGCTGGATCCCCAGTGTGGGGCGTGCAGGGGGCAGCCCATCCATGATTCTCTCTCATCATTGATGGTTCTCTCTCTCTCCCTCTCCCTTCCTCTCAAATCCATACAAATATGTTTAAAACAAAACAAAACAAGGTCTGTGTTACCTGCTGACACCCGCAGCTGCACCCCGGGCCCCGGCCGCCACGTGGCGTATGGGAGGAGGCAGGCAGGCGAGCAGACAGGCCCTGCACGCTCTCCCCAAAGAGAGCCTGCTCTTTCCTTCAGTCCTGGGTGCGCCGTGAAGTTTGGATTCGACTTGAGAGTCCCCAAAGCGTGGATCCCGGTCCTCTTGGCCAGCGTGTGGCCGTTTCCAGGGAGGACCGGTCTTTTCAGCACCTTATGTTGTCCGTCACCCAAGGGTCTGTGTTCCTCTGAGCATCTGGCTACCCTCTGAGCCGAGAGAGAGTCCCGTTAATGCGTGTAAGTGCTGTGCCCGTGTTCCCCGCACACTCTCACCGACGTGGTCTTCCCGCGCAGGGTTCCAAAGCCACGTGTGGCCGAGAGGACACTCTCCCCCGAAGCCCCGGCGACTTTACACCGTGATCACAGAGTACGGCTCCCGGCTCTCCCACTACCAGGTGATGGTGCTCAAATCCTGGTGCGCGCTCACGGAGACTGACTGACCCCCAGGCGGGTGTAGGTGCAACGGCCTCTGTTTGCACGTGCCTAGCTCATGGACCAGCGTTCTGTTCAGGGTCCCCCAGGCCGCTGCCTCTCGGGAGGATGGGTCCCTCTGGCCCGTCGCTCCTGAGCGCCGTGGGCGCCACCCCGGGCTGATGCTGGCTGTTGCTATGGACGCTTCATCGATGCGGGCAAAGGCGCCTTTTCTGGCTTGTTTTCACTCGATAGATTGTAAACACGTCCCTTGCCTTTGGTATTATTTTGTCACAGCGCTGTATGGCTGACCGATAGCACAATCAATGATGCGCTCGGCTCTGGCTGGTGTGGCTCACGGGTTAGAGTGTCGGCCTGTGCGCTGGTGGGTCGTGGCTCGATCCCCTGTCAGGGCCGAGCACCTGGGCGGCAGGTCCAATCCCTGGCTCTGTTGGGTGCACGCAGGAAGCAACCAGTAGATGTGTGTGTCTCTCACGTCGCTGTCTCTCTCCCTCTCTCTCCCCCTCCCCCCTTCCCTCCCATGGTCTCTAAAAATCAGTGGGGAAATACCCGTGGGGGGGGGAGGGGGCATCAACCAACCAACCAAGCAGCCGACGAGAGACCTTGGGGCTCGTGAAGAAACAGGCAGGATTCAGTGGGTTTCTCGTTCCAGGCCCGACGTCGGATGCCGAAGGAGCAGCGGGAACTCTTCAAGTGAGTGAGGCTCCCGGCCCCGGGGGCCACGTTTTTGTAAAATTATGAAACGCTCCTCACTTCTGCTTCTGTAGAGAGTTATGTAACAATGGGAGGCGCTTTCCGTATCAAACCGTGCAGGGATTAGAAACCCAGCGGGTGGGGGGCGTGTGACAGCGCACCCCAGCCCCGGGAGTCCTGAAGCCGTGGGAATGTCTGGAAGAGACAGCGATGGGGAGGCACCGTGGGCCACCACATTATGACGATGGTCTCCGTTCTGTTGCACGGAATAAAACTCGCACACACACACGAAAAGGCAGCAGTGCCTACGCTCCAAAGGCTTTGCACCCCCAAATTCGAATGGGGGTTGTTTTACAAACTGGAGAGAGAACAGGGGATTTGTGTTTACCTTGCCTCAACAAGGGAAACGCCTGTGGGCTTGAGGTGACCAGTAATTTCCAGATAAAGGGAGCAGAACCCCTTTGCTGCAGGAAACCTGGGCCCTCCCCCACCCCTCGCCGGAGGCTGGGCCGAGGACCCCCCGGCTGCTCTGTGCCCCGCTCGGAGGCGTGGGTGTGGGCACGTCGCCGGCCTCAGGGCAACAGAGCCCCTGAGAGACAGGAACACGAGGTCGGCTGAGCCCACTCTGCTCCGAGCACCCCAGGCCTTGGGCCCCAGGAAAGCCTCCCTGAGCCCTTGCTTGCCTGTGTGCGGAGATGCAGTGTCCCCCTGGGCTCCCTCGCCCTCGGGTCATCTTTCTGCTCTTTGTCCCCCGCACACCCCCCCAGCCCAGCACCCACGGGAAGCCCGCCTCTCCCTCTTCTCACATGGGCGTGGGGGGGGGGGGTGTCTCCATTCACAGGAAGGAGAGCCAGACTTTGGAAAGCAACTTGCGTGATATTCTACTCTTAATGGAACAAATCGGTGTTCTGAAGGCATTGCTGAGAGATACGCGGGCCGGTCTGCACAATTACAGCTGGAGCCCGGACGGCGACCCCCTGGAGGCCCAGGGCCAGGCGGAGGTCATGGACAAGGTGAGTTTCTAACATGAGCGATGACGCACTTTCTGTAACTCACTCACCTGCTAAATGGCTATAGCACGTTCCAGTCTTCATTAGCGAGCAGAGACGGCGGTGAAGGGGGGGCCCAACAGGTCACACAGGCAGTGTCATCTCGCTGGGTGGTCATGAGGGCCCTGGAGGGGCCTGAGGTCCGACCCTGCTCTGCGACCCTGGGGAGTGAGGGAGCACCGCTCAGCCGCCTGGGACGCGCTGAGCCGCCGGCTGTGCGGGCGAGACGGTGCAGGCCCGCCGGCCGCGTGCCGCTGGTCGACACGCGCATCGCTGTTCTGCAGGCCAGGGGACGTGGGTCCGCGTGCACAGTGGGGACGGCCACGACCTCAGCGTCAGTCGGCAGGGACTGTTGGCAGAAAACGGCTTTCTGAATTTGTGCAGGAAATGTCGACCTTGGTAAACTATGTGCTTAAGAAGCTGAGAGAAGACCAAGTGCAGATGGCAGATTATGCCCTGAAGTCAGCTGGTGAGTGAGCGGGGAAAACGCTTCAATCGCGTCTCTGTTCTGTATGTTTCTCTCTCTCTCGTTCTCTCTCTGATATTTTATTACTGGTGTCCAAGAGGAAGGGAGAGGGAGGGAGAGCTAGAGATGGAAACATCAGTGATGAGAGAGAATCATGGATCAGCTGCCTCCTGCACACCCCACACTGGGGATGGAGCCCACAACCTGGGCCTGTGCCCCGACCGGAAATCGAACCCTGACCTCCGGGTTCCTAGGTCGCCGCTCAGCCGCTGAGCCACACCAGCAGGACTCTCTCTGTTTCCTTATCAGGAAAACATATGCACTCTCTGGTCACGGGGAGGAAGAGGAAGGAACACATCCAGACAAGAAAGGAGGACAGAAATGGTTGTTGATTGCTCCGAGTTGGTGCCAATCTCAGAGCAAAAGTGGAGTCACTTGGTTAGCGCGGAAAAGGCCGCAGAGAGACCTGGGTTCCACAGCGCCCCCGGGGCAGCGAGGAGGGTCACGTCTCAGCCAGGATAACCCTTCGCACTCTCTGCACTAAAATCGCCCAAAAATCGACTAGAACTAATCAGTGCGGTTAAGTTACATTCTCTGTATACAATTGTCCGATATTGGTCATGAAAGACTGGAAAAAGAAACGTTAAAAGCAGTACTCTTGGGAGGAGGAGGGTGAAGGCGTGGATGGGAGATATCTGCAATACTAGCAACAGGAAGAACACATTTTTACAAAGAAAAAAACAGCACTTTTCCCAACCATTAATAAAAAAGACAACGGGTGAAATGCGTGGGCAGGAAGCCTCACGGGCCACGTGCGCTCTAACAAGGGGCCCGTGTGGCTCTGGGGAACAGCCAGCCACACGGCCGTCCCCGCTGTAAAGCAGTGGCCTCCGAGGTCAGCGCTTGATCCCAACGGCCGTCCCCAAAACGCTGTGAGACTACGCAGTGCGCACGGCCCGTCGTCATCTCCCAGCGACGTCATTACAACCCACGCAAGGCGTCCTGGGATTTGTAACCTTTTACTGTAAAAACTATCTGATAATTTCAGGAGCCTCCATCATTGAAGCGGGGACCTCGGAAAGCTATAAAAGTGACAAAGCAAAGCTGTACTGGCATGGGATCGGGTTCTTAAATTATGAAATGCCTCCAGATAGCATCCTTCAGGTGAGAGCCAGACTACGAGGAAGCTGTTTGCATTTCAGAATGTTGTTCATATTTTCATCATGAAAACATTAGTGTCCAAAATGGGAGCAACTCTGAGCTTGTCCCAGAACCTGAACCTACCTCCCTGTATATTCATAGTCATCATGAATGTGTTCCTATTTTATGGTCAGTAAACTATGATTGATTAATTACTAATGTATTACTTGACGATCAGTAAATCAGATTATGTACTTCTCACACAGGACAGACACAGTCCGCCTCTTTACGTGGCTTCCGTGGCTCCCTTTCCCTCAACACGTTCGGTCGTGTCACACATTTGTTGAGGGTCTGTGCCCCTAAGTGCTGAGCTGACCTACGAGCTTATTCTCAGGCAGTCCAGTAACAACAGGAGGGATTTCCAGGTAGAATTTCCATGAACACTTCACTTCTAAAGGCGCTAGACATCACCGGGTGGTAGAGCTCTCGTACTAGAGCTACACACCTGAAGGTAGTTTCCAACACATAAACTCCTGCAGGACAAGCCTATGAATCTCATCCCAGAACAGTCTAGGGCAGTCGTCGGCAAACTCATTAGCCAACAGAGCCAAATACCAACAGGACAACGGTTGAAGTTTCTTCTGAGAGCCAAATTTTTTAAACTTAAACTTCTTCTAACACCACTTTTTCAAAATAGACTCGCCCAGGCTGTAGTATTTTGTGGAAGAGCCACACTCAAGGGGCCAAAGAGCCGCATGTGGCTCATGAGCCGCAGTTTGCCGACCACGGGTCTAGAGCTAGGAAATGGGACATCTTTTATTTCCCTTAACACCAGGACCAGCACCATTCTCACTATCACCACCATTAACATCTCCATCACCACCACCACCACCCTCACCACCCTCACCAACACCACCACCACCATCACCACCACCACCACCACCACCACCACCATCATCATCATCACCACCATCACCGTCATCACCATCACCATCACCACCCTCACCACCACCTTCACCAATCACCACCACCACCCTCACCACCCTCACCAACACCACCACCACCATCACCACCACCACCACCACCACCATCACCATCATCATCATCACCACCATCACCGTCATCACCATCACCACCCTCACCACCACCTTCACCAACCACCACCACCACCATCACCCTCACCACCCTCACCTCCCTCACCACCACCACCATCACCACTACCACCATCACCCTCACCACCACCACCATCACCACTACCACCACCACCACCATCTCCTCCATAACCACCATAATCACCATCACCTCCATCACCATCACAGTGATCACGACCACCACCATCATTATCTCCTCCACCCTCAGCACCCCCAGCACCCCATCACCTCTCATACCAACTAACTGCCTTCTAGTCGCTTCTAGTCCAGTTGGAACACAGAAAGAAAAGATTCTCACATAACGAAGGGCTCTAACAGAAGCATAACGTGAGCGGGAAGGACAAGCAACCCTCTTATCAGTCAGACATGTACCATGAAGTTCTCCTGTTGGACACGCATCCCACGCAGGGCCTTTAGAACAGCTGTCGCCAACCTTCTGGACCTCACGGACCACCAGTGGTCCGCAGACCACCAGTTGGCAATGGCTGCTTTAGAGTGTCGGCGTGAGCGAGACCTGTGGTCAGCAGCGATCAGCTGGCCAGTCTTGTGGGTGGATTTATGGAACCAGGTAAGAGAGGAGCTCTGTCTTTTTTCCAGCCGGATGTCCATCCTGGAAGATGCTGGGCCTTTCCAGGTTCCCAGGGCCACGCCCTGATCAAGCTCGCCGGGAAGATCATCCCCACGGCTGTGACCATGGAGCACATCTCCGAAAAGGTGTCTCCCTCGGGAAGCATCTCCAGTGCCCCCAAGGAATTTTCTGTCCACGTGAGAACCTTCCTGAATCTCCGGTCAGAGAGGGGTAGGGTTGCGGGTGGTGGGCCGGGAAGCAGGAGCCGGGGTCTGAGCTGTGCAGCTGTGACCAAGTCCCTTCTTTCCCACGCTCCACTTTGTCACCTACGCAGCGAGAGGCTTGGACCAGGTGGTTTCTGTCACCTCATTTTACTCTTATCAGTCAGACGTGTACCATGAAAACATTGCCATTTCCACGTGTCTATAACAAAGCACGGTGTGTCCTTGACCCACTTCTTCTGCCCCCGACTTTTACTCTCTGGAAGCTTCCACCTGCAACCATTTTAGCTGAAAATAATTATTTAGGTTCTTGCCTTCATGTTTGCTTTGACTAATTTCTTTGCCTTTTCAGATTTGGTTATTGTCTACTGAGGTTCTCTGGTGGGAAATGGTTAGCTCTCTTCCATGGCTTCCCAGCCTCAGTGTTTGTGTCTTTATTTCTGAGACATAATTCACACGCACGTAATCCATCCATTTCAAATGTACACGTCAGTACACTTTTGGTGTATGCACAGATGTAGCTATCATCACCATAATCAATTTGAGCATATTCTCATCACTCCACAAAGAAGTACCTGTACCTCGCAGCTGCCACCTCCCACCACCCACTCCCTCTGTCCCCCCAGCCCTGGGCAGCCACCAATCTGCTGTGTCTCCATAGACTGGCCTTCTGGATGCGTCATACAAATGGAATCACCTGTGCGGTCTCTTGCGCATGGCGTTTTTCACTTGGTATCGTGTTTTCGAGGCTCACCTCTGCTACATAACGGGCCAATAGTTTGCTTTTAGAATCGCATCGTATTTGTGCGTTCATCATTGGCTGGACCTCTGAGCTGTTTCCGCGTGTTTGGCTGCTTGCCCGGTGCCGTTGGCACCCGGAGAAGGGCCGCTGCTTGACCGCACAGCTGCCCCATCCCCTGGGATGGAGCACCCTCTCCTCGCAGCCTCCGGGTCTGTCTGTCGCTTTCTTCGCAGGGCATCTCGGGAGAGTGCGAAGGAGAAGAGATCTCCCTAGGCCGGTTCGTGTATAACAAAACAGGAGCCACCGTGCAAACATTCAAGCTGCAGGTAAGGAGCACCCGGGTCAGGCTGCACGTGGCTCTGCCCCTGGGAGGGAGGTGGGGGTTGCAGGATGCAAAGTGGTGCCGGCTGTGCCCAAAGCGGGAGGTAAGCAGGCGCACCTGACCTCGGCGCTCAGCTCTAGATGCTTACGTGCATTGTAATGCAGAAGAGAGGCAGACACCAAACCGGGTTCTAAGCCCACTTCTCCTCATTGGCTACCACTTAAATATATATATATATATGAGCACTGGGCCTCTAGTATGAAATAAAATCTCACTGCTTCTCATCAGCCGCAGGGAGAAATGAGATGGAGAGGGCATCTCCCACCACATAAAACAAGGGTTTAGGACACTGCTTGGCCAATGGGGAGGAAGCAACGTTAGAAATGAACGTACCTGTGGGGTTTCACCTTTGATGGAATATCTGTGTCTCCGCCTCCACGGTGGGGGGGCCAGCAGGCAGCACCGTGGGGGGTGGCGGTGGCCGTGGCGGTGGGAGCCCGTGCTGTCCAGGCCGCCTTGTCATCTCCTCGCCCCGCGCTGGTCCTCTACGGAGCTCTTTAGTCACGGTGGCTCACCGCTCCTCCGTTAGAGCCGGCGTGAGTACACTGGAGGCAGGAAAGGGTTCCTTGCTCATTACAGCCGGATTCCTTAGGACCCTTTGAGGTGGGTTTCTTGATAAGGCATGAATTTTCTCTCTTCTCTTTTCCCAGCATGAAGTGTCTGAGCCCTTATTATGTGTGAAACTGACAATCCTCAGCAACTGGGGGCATGCGAAGTACACGTGTTTGTACAGATTCCGGGTCCACGGCAGCCCCGGGGGCCACGGCTAGAGGGCCTGGTGCCGACGGCCACGACCACGGGTCCGGAATACCCGTGTTCTTCTCCCCGAGACTGCCTGCACGTGTAGGAATCGAATAGTGGCTCACACGTGCCCGGAAAAAGTGAATGCATTTTACTAATAAAAACCGTCAGAGTGGTTTCAATCTCCTTGGGAGGCTTTCGTTTTTGAGGATGAATCATGTTGTTGGAACGTTAACCAGTGAATTTGTCTAGGAAAAGATGTATTATTCAGTGGTCTTTCTTTTTTGTTGTTGTTAATCCTGATCCGAGGATCTTTTCCCATTGAATTTTACTTGATTTTTCTCCCCAAAGGATTTTAGCGAGTGGAAGGGAGGGGGAGAGACGGAGAGAAACTTCCATGAGAGGGACACACAGCGAGTGGCTGCCTCTCACGCGCGCCCCGACCAGGGCTGGCGAGGAGCCTGCAGCCACGGTGCGTGCCCTCGGCCCGAATCGGACCCTTCAGCCCACAGGCCAGTGTGCCACCCCCGAGCCCAACCGGCTGGGGCTCGTTTTATTTTTCAAAGTCTGCATCGTTTCTGTTAGGTATGCCGTAAGAATTTTAACGGGACCCCGCGCAATGCATCCTGAGACAAAGGGCACAGCTGTCACTGAACGTCACTGCTCTTTAAAGTCCTGTGTTTACCGCCCTTAGAACCTTAAATGTAGGACAGCGTTGACGCCCGAATCCAGGCGGCTACAGGGCCGGGTGGGATCGAACGCTGCCCCGCAGCCGATGTGTGCCTCTGGGCATCACGTTTAGTCCTTTACAAGTGAACCGTTGGTTTTACCTCTGATGTTCTCATGAACGCGGCAATAGGCCCGGCCGGCGTGGCTCCGTGGCTGAGCGTGGACCTAGGAGCCAGGAGGTCCGGGTTCCGTTCCCGGTCAGGGCGCAGGCCCGGGGTGCGGGCTCCATGCCCAGGGCGGGGCGTGCAGGAGGCAGCCGGTCCCTGATTCTGTCTCATCCTGGATGTTCCTATCTCTCACTTCCTCCCTGCCTCTCTGACATCAATAAAACTGTATTTTAAAAAAAGAAGTGGCCCTAACCGGTGTGGCTCAGTGGATGGCGCGTCGGCCTGCGGACGGAAGGGTCCCGGGTTCGATTCCGGTCAAGGGCATGGACCTGGGTGGCGGGCACATCCCCAGTAGGGGGCGTGCAGGAGGCAGCTGATGGGTGTTCCTCTCTCATCGATGTTTCTCTCTCTCTCTCCCTCTCCCTTCCTCTCTGTAAAAAATCAATAAAATGTATTTTATTTTATTTTTTTCCAAGTAACAAGTATTTTAATAGGTAGTAATAGGTTATCACTTAAGTGTCTTGATCAAATTAGTTTAGAAAACCCTGCATACTGCCCCCGCTCTACTTTAGAAATCCATAAATGCATATTATAATTGTAAAAGATCCTGCCTGCAGCAAGGAAAGCTCTTCAACTCTGCTCAACTAACTCAGCATTTCCCAAACTTATTTGACTACAGAATCTATTTTGAATTGTTTTGACAACTGACGCGACCAATGTGCTGGGTGGGCAGTGCTTGCTTAGCATTAACTTGGACGGCTTGTTGATAAAGTTTGTAAAAGCCCAATAAAATGTATTAAAAAAAAATAGACGTGGCAGTCGGTGTCCACGTTCTTCATCCTGAGAACCACTTCTCGCACCGGGGCTGAGCACCCCGCGTTCTAAAGCAGGAGCCGCCTCCCCTGGGGCCTGACCGGCCTGCCTCCCCACCCAGGGGGGAACCCAGGGGCGCGGGGCGGCGTTTCCGGCGGGACGCTGACGGAGCGACGCTGAGGGCCGGAAGCTGAGGGCTGAAGGCGGGATTCCAGTCCGCGGCCGGCCGGTCTCCCAGACCGGTCCTGTCCCACCATGAAGTTTCGCGCTAAGATTGCGGACGCAGCCTGTCTGAACCACTTCACGCGTGAGCCGGTCGCGGCCGCCCGGGGATGTGGAGGGAGCGAGCGGAGGGCGGGCCGACGGCGGAGGGGCGCGCGGAGGGCTTCCCCGGAGGCGCAGGGGTGAGGGGCTAAGAGGGCCGGGCTGAGGGCGGCGCGGGGCTGAGGGGGCGCGGAGCTGAGGGGGGCTCGGGGCTGAGGGGGCGCGGAGCTGAGAGGCGCGGGGATGAGGGGCGGGGGCTGAGGGGGCGCGGAGCTGAGGGGGGCTCGGGGCTGAGGGGGGCTCGGGGCTGAGGGGGCGCGGAGCTGAGGGGGGCTCGGGGCTGAGGGGGGCTCGGGGCTGAGGGGGCGCGGAGCTGAGGGGGGCTCGGGGCTGAGGGGGCGCGGAGCTGAGGGGGGCTCGGGGCTGAGGGGGGCTCGGGGCTGAGGGGGCGCGGAGCTGAGGGGGGCTCGGGGCTGAGGGGGCGCGGAGCTGAGGGGGCGCGGAGCTGAGGGGGGCTCGGGGCTGAGGGGGCGCGGAGCTGAGGGGGCGCGGAGCTGAGGGGGGCTCGGGGCTGAGGGGGCTCGGGGCTGAGGGGGGCTCGGGGCTGAGGGGGCGCGGAGCTGAGAGGCGCGGGGATGAGGGGCGGGGACTGAGGGGCTGAGGGGGGCGCGGGGCTGAGGGGGCGCGGGGCTGAGGGGGGCTCGGGGCTGAGGGGGCGCGGAGATGAGGGGCGGGGACTGAGGGGCTGAGGGGGGCGCGGGGCTGAGGGGGGCTCGGGGCTGAGGGGGCGCGGAGCTGAGAGGCGCGGGGATGAGGGGCGGGGACTGAGGGGCTGAGGGGGCTCGGGGCTGAGGGGGCTCGGGGCTGGGAGGCGGGGCTCGGGGCTGGGGGCGGGGCTCATGGCGGAGGGGGCGGGGCTCGGGCGGGGGGGCGGGGCTGGGCGGAGGGGGCGGGGCTCAGGGCTGAGCAGGCGGGGCTAAGTGGGGGGCCGTGGGCAGTGGTGCCCCCGGGTGGTTTGGGACCCCAACTGGGCCCCGTGGCGCCCTAACCCGGCACAGGCGGTTTTCTGGAGGCCGAGCTGCTGCCCAGGGGGAGCGAGCGGAGGCTCCACGCGACCCGGGCGCCTCGGTGTCCTCTCCCCACACCGCGCATGCGCCTGTTGCCAGGTGACCGGGAGGCCGGCCTGGCCCAGCGGTCCCCGCGCTGGCCTTGAGGTCCCGCACAGTGACCCGCGCTCCCCCGCAGGCGTCAGCTGCATGGTGGCCAAGCTCGCCCGCGCCTGCACCCTGCGCATCCGCCCGCACACGCTCAACTTCATCCTGGCCGACTCGGCGGCGGGCGGCGGGGTCAGCATGTGGTGCGAGCTGCCCCAGGTGAGCCAGCCCGCCTCCCGCCCCGCGCCTCGCGCCCAGCGGGCGCCGGTGGCCCCTGACCCCGCGCCCCCCCTCAGGAGAACTTCTTCAGCGAGTTCCAGATGGAAGGCGTCTCCGCGGAGAACAATGAGATTTACGTGGAGCTCACGGCGGAGAACCTCTCTCGGGCCTTGAAGACGGCGCCGAATGCCAGGGCCCTGAAGGTCAAGCTGACCAACAAGCACTTCCCCTGCCTGACGGTCTCCATAGAGCTGGTGAGGAGGGGTCCCCGGCCCCACGGCAGGGCCTGCAGCAGGGCCTCGGGGTGCAGCCCGCGGGAAGGGACGGTTTCGGCGCAGCGCAGGGCCGGCCGGCACGTGAGCCCCGCGCGCGTGACCTGGAGCTCGCGATGCGTTCCCGGGAGGAACAGGCGCCCGCGTGGACCTGCGCGCCCGCTTCCTGTCCGCCCTCAGCCCCGGTGGTTCCCTGGCAGGTGTCTGTGTCGAGCAGCAGTCGCCTGGTGACCCACGACATCCCCGTGAAGGTTGTTCCGAAGAAACTGTGGAAGAATTTACAAGAACCGGCAGTCCCGGACTCCGATGTGCGTGCTGCCGCAGCCGTTTCGCCGCCCCGGTGTAGCGGCGGGCTTTGCCGTCTGTTTTGTCCCGAAGCGACGCTCACTTTTGAAGGCTGCTCCCGGGAGACCGGGCACGTGCCTTTGGTTGTCGCCATAAAGACGCCAAAGCAGCGCGGTCGGGGGAGGGGCTGTCGCACCGCGGGCCGTGGCGTGTCTGGCGGGAGTGCGGCCTCCGGCACCGGTTTGGGTTTCCCGCAGGGCTGTCTCCATGGCGCGCAGGCGTGAGGTCCGGGCTGCGTGACAGCCGGCGGGGAGGTCCTTCGCTCTGTGCCGGGGTCCCAGGCGGAGAAACGTGGCGGCGCCCGGTCCTCTGCCGCCTGCTCACAGCCCCGAAGGAGCCATGGCGGACGGCCGCGGAGTCCCGCTGCAGGGCGCCCCGCCTGGGAAGCAGCAGAGCTCCGGGCCGGACGGCCTACGCTCCTGCAGGCACTTCCCCCGGCTTTCCGGGTGGAAGGCCGAGTCGTGGGCCCCAGAGGACCGCCGCTTCCCTGGGCGCACGAGGCCTCTGGCTGCAGGCGGCCGTCCTGGAACCCGCAGCGCCACAGGCACCTGGTCCCCGGGTAGCCAGAGGCAGGAGTGAGTTAGTGAAGCGGATCGTTCTTACTTCCTGTTTTAAAGGGACTTTGTTTACTTCCTGTTTTAAAGGGACTTTGTTTACTTCCTGTTTTCAAAGGGACTTTGTTTACTTCCTGTTTTAAAGGGTCTTTGTTTAGGCAGTTGAAGCGCCCAGGATTCTGGAGCTGTAAGCCGGCGGGCGTCCCAACGCGAGGGGTGAGCCGGCACCGGCGCTGCTGGCGTTCTCACGCTGCTTTTCGTTGGGCTTGTAGGTTAGCATTTACCTGCCGGTCTTGAAGACTATGAAGAGCGTTGTGGAAAAAATGAAAAATATCAGCAATCAACTTGTAAGTCACAGCTCCTTCAGACAGAGCCCAAGTGTTTGCTGTGGGCTGCGTGCCTGCCGAGGTGTGGGCGCCCTGACGCAGCACGGGGTCCCCTCGTCGCCGGTGGCTGAGCGCTGCCGCTTCCCGGGTGCCCTCCAGCCGCCCCTGGGGGAGTGTTCACTCCGCCCTCGGCCTGTGTTTGTGCTTGTGAAGTCAACACGTCCGCCGCTCTGGCTGCCTTCCCTCACGCTGGGAAAGGACATGGCACGTCCTCGAATGTCTGTGTTTACGAGGTGCTGGTTTTGGCGGTGAGCTGAGTGTCCCATGAGTCCAGCCACGACATTTACTCTAAGCACTCTCATTCGCGCCAAGTAGATGGCCGTCGCTGTTCTGTTTCTTTGTGGTCCACTGCGGCGGCAGCGGGGCGTTGTGAGGAGGAGCCTCAGTGTCAGCTGTTCTCCTGAACGCTCCCTCCACGCAACCAAAGCACCTGCCATACGTCCGCGAAGCTTTTAACCCACTGTCCACCTGTGAAGCATAGGCTTCTGTTTCCATCCTCTGCCCGCCCTCGTCCTCGTCACATGGCCACACCCTCCCGCAGGACGGCTCTTTCCCGGTCCTGTCTCCCCATAGCGCCCTGGAAAGCACTTAGCTCCCGGGCCTCCTCCCGTTGCCAGGAGCCCTCCAGCCCCTCCTCCGAGCCGCTCGGTGCTACCCCACACGTTCCCTGCTGGTGGCTCGGCCCTGCCCACCTGCTGGCTCCTGGGAAGGGGAAACTCGGCGTCTCTGCGTCCAGCCACCTGTGGGGCTCGCTCTGGGCTGTTGACGTGCTGGCCGGGTCCTGGAGTGAAAGTTGGCTTTGAGAGGCCTTGGGATTGCAGAGGTTTTCTGAAGCCTAGAACATGCTTATGGGCATTTCATCTGCGGTTGTGTCCACTGAAGGGAAAACTCCCCTCCTGGCTTAGTCTCGGAGCTCATTCTAATTTACATTGGCTTCGGGCGAAGCAGTGAGAGCCGTGCTGACGTGCTCCCGTGCCTGCCTTCTGTCCGGCTGTTGTCAGGCTGCAGGCTTCCTCTGGGGACGCCCTGGGGACCTGGGGGAGCTTCTGGGCCTGAGAGGCAGGGCAGCCAGAGAGGCACGGCACCGTCTGGGGACCCATGACTGTGTGCAGGGCGGAGCCAGCAGGGGCCAGGACAGAGGCCCAGAGCACCCGTGCCTCCCCGGCAGGACCTCTGAGCCCGCTCCCTTGTTCCCTCCTCATAACCCAGGGTGCCGTCCCCGTCAGTGACTCCTCCTGTGCGGGAGCCAGCCTCCCAGCCTGTCACCTGTCCCTGCCGAGTTCTCCGCTCCGAGGCCCCTCCCTACGGGTTTCCGAGTCCCTGATCCCCTGGCCTGTCTTCTCTCTGGGGCCAATGCCACGCGGGCCCCGGTGCTCTCTGGACGGTGCTGGGCTGTAGGCTCCCTCGCCGCCTGGTATGGAAGCTGATGTTTGTGGTGGGTTTTTACGTTATTTTTTTGCTCTACTTTTCTTTTTTGAGACTTTGTGAAATACTCCACTTGCAGATTATTGAAGCAAACCTCAATGGGGACTTGAACTTGAAAATAGAATCGGAAATAGTGTGCGTTACAACTCACTTCAAAGATCTTGGGAATCCGCCTTCAGGTGGGTTTCTGGTAGGTCGTGCTTTGCTTCGGAAAAGTTGTTCCGCGCCTTCCTGAGGCCTCTGAACGAACGGCAAGAGTTTAAAATTCGGGTGACTGTTTGTGCTGGGGGGGACGGGACAGGTTGCTTACGAGCTGCTGTGATGGCGGTGCGTGGAGAGATGGGCCTCGGGCATGAGTGGGCCTGGCTGGAGGGGGGCCCAGGGTCTGGAAACCTGGAGCCACCCCGGCTCTTAAATCCCTGTTTCTGCTGCTAAAGACGGCACGTTCCCACTGGAGTCTCCTTTTCTCCTTCTTGGGTCTCTCTGACACTTACAGAATTAGGTCAGCAAGTGCAGACTTGTCTCAGGCGCGGACTGCCTGTCTCAGGCGGGCGATGGGGACCACTGAGTCAGTTCAGTGCGTGTGAACAGCGGCTGATGCGTGGATTGGCGGCCTGTGCTGCAGTCACCGTGTGGTGGGGCGGTGGAGGCAGCGAGGCCAAGGACCTGGGGAATTGGTTTGCTAGTGACCTGAGCCCTCAGTCACGTGTGTGTCCCAAACAGTTACACTAGGCCCTGCCACCCTCAGAATGGGCACGTGTCACCACAGGGTTGCTATGCACATTCTAGCATTGCTGTGGGGCTGGGCCTTCACCGTCGAGGGGGGCTCTGGGGCTGGGCCTTCATCATGGAGGGGTGCTCTGGGGCTGGGCCTTCACCGTGGAGGGGGGCTCTGGGGCTGGGCCTTCACCGTGGAGGGGTGCTGTGGGGAGAGTGAGGCCCATGCGGTCAACGCTTCGGTAATGCTGAGGGAGAGGACTTATCTGGTCTGACTCACTTTGTTTGTTTTAATAAACGAGAAAGAGGGTTTTCTTACCGTGATGCTTTTCCATGGTTGAAAGGACTTTCTTCCCGCTCTGGAAGGAGAGGCCTTGATTGACCGTGCACAAGCGTACGAAGCATTAACTGTACATGTGTACTAAGGGCTGTCGTCTCCGTTGACCTTAAGGGGGGGATTGGGTCATGTTTTAAGGCCCTGGAAATGAAGATTTCCTGGAAATCGACGTAGTATTTCAGAGTCAGGATTTAAATATCCTTGCTTAACAAAGGGTCCTGTCTCCATCTTGCACTGTGTGTCCAGTATGCTAACGTAAGGTAACGCAGCTCCTTTATTTAAGCAGATGGCCCTCTTTTACAGCTGGATGTTCCTGTCGTTTTAGCCTCTGAAAACGAGTCTGAGGACCGCAGCCCGGAGCAGATGGCGGAGGTGCAGGTGGACATCAGGAAGTTCCTGCAGTTTCTTGCTGGACAACAAGTGAATCCCACGAGGGGTGTCTGCAGTGAGTGTGCATGTAATGGCTTCCACATTTCACATGCTGGAGTCACCTGTGGCCTCCCAGCTGGTTTGTGGTCTCGTAACTGCAGGGCGCCTTGGTCACGGGGCCTCTGATTTTCCAGGGCCGGCAGATAGGGATTCCCCGGGTTCAGAGGTGACAGGGGGTCTGTGCTGTCTCACTGGGCATCAGCATGGTCTCTGCGCCCAGAGAGGGGCTGCAGGAGAACGCACTGACCGTCCTCTGTTAGTCTGACCTGACATACGCGGAGCCCTGACACCATCTGGCTCGATTTAGGTTCCCCTCACGATGCCTCTGTTTCTTCTCGTGTCTCAACCTGACGCTTGTGTTCTCGACCCCTCCCTTGGCTCTGATAGCCCGTCCTCAGCATCACCCTGCCTCAGCAGCACGCTCGCTCCCTGTACCTGAGCGGCACGCTCGCTCCCTGTACCTGAGCGGCACGCTCGCTCCCTGTACCTGAGCGGCACGCTCGCTCCCTGTACCTGAGCATCACTCTCGCTCCCTGTACCTGAGCGGCACGCTCGCTCACTGTACCTGAGCGGCACGCTCGCTCCCTGTACCTGAGCGGCACGCTCGCTCCCTGTACCTGAGCGGCACGCTCGCTCCCTGTACCTGAGCGGCACGCTCGCTCCCTGTACCTGAGCGGCACGCTCGCTCCCTGTACCTGAGCATCACGCTCACTCCCTGTACCTGAGCAGCACGCTCACTCCCTGTACCTGAGCATCACGCTCGCTCCCTGTACCTGAGCATCACGCTCACTCCCTGTACCTGAGCATCACGCTCACTCCTGTGCCTCAGCGGCATGCTCACTCCTGTGCCTCAGCGGCATGCTCACTCCCTGTACCTGAGGAAGGGCTGACTTGTCTCCTTGATGCTGATAACACAGCCCGAAAAGGACACGTACCTTGCTTGGAAGTGCTTCTGTCTCCCACGTCCTGTGGTCATGGGTCCTGGCTGTTGGTTCTGTCACTCTGCCATCACTCCTCCTCTGGGGTGCTCCATCTGCCTTGTGCCTCTGTGTGGAGTTGGCCCTTCACCTGGCGGTGCCTGACCTTGCCTTCGCAGACCATCCCTGTGGGGGCTGGGCGTTCCTGGAGCAGACGTCCCCTCCAGTGGGTCCAGGATTCAGGGAGCAGCCCTGTGCATGGAGGCTCCATAGTGACGGGTGTCTTCTGTCCCCAGATCTTGTGAGTCACAAGATGGTGCACTTTGACCTGCTCCACGAGGATGTGTCCCTGCAGTACTTCATCCCGGCCTTGTCCTAGCACTGCCAGCTGCACGGAGCCGGAGACCACTGCCACAACCCGGATAGGCACGGGTGATGTGCTCATCATTTGTCAGTACGTCCTCACAGCAGCACAAATTTTGTACATTTCCCTTATTTTTCCTCTATGATAGTTTAACTAGAAATTAAATTAATGAAATAGGTGAATAAACATGTTTCTTTGTATTACTGTAACTGGGCAATCAATGGGTCTTCACTACTGGTTACTACTTGAGCCAATTAAGCAGAGACAGGGTTGAATTCTATGTGAGCATGTATTCTAGTACTGCTGACAGTCTGGGAGAGCAGCAGGTCATCCACACACTTCTGCTCTGCCCCCACCATAAGTCAGCTGCTTATATTGGGTAGAAGGACGAAGATTACCGGGAGAAGTAGGCAAAAGGGTATGCCAAATGGGCAGTTTATAGGTAATTCAGGCTGGAGGTTTGCAAAGGCCTGCGGGTATGCAAAGGGCTCTGGTTTCTGCAACAGGGCTGTTCATCTTTCCATGATAATAGGCAGCTCTGGGATGGGGAGGATGGGCCATTGCCAGGTGAGCTCCCAGGTACCGAGTGCAACTCCCAGCAGGTTAGAATGTGCCCTCTTTAATCAGAACACGACAATCATAGTTCACAGAGCATGATTAATGTTTCTTGAAAGTATAATGTCCCCAGTATTCTATTTCTGTCCCTATCATTTCCCCACTGCTATTTTTATCATCTAAATCTATGAGATTTGTTTCAGATGAAAAATCTCATCCTGCCGGACTGCATTTGCTTCTGCCTCGATAGCAGTTCTTAGGGATGGAATACAGCGAATGCAGGATCTCAAAACAGGAAGAGGTTGAATACAGCAGTAAGCTGTCAAGACTACGAAAAATAAACAGGAGAAACATTTGAGAGATTCCCACATCCCAGACAGCTTAGGTAGCCAGGAAGTTAGGTTGGTTAAGTCAAATCCATAAAAAACACAGAACAAACCTTGTATTTTACCTTGGAGATGGTTTCCCTAATTTGTTGAATGTTGTTTTCTATCTAGAATTGTCAGAAAGATTAAGACAGTACATTCCTTTAAATTCCTCACAATCATGGTTATGCTGCAACAGGAAGTAATCTATTGCTGACTGATTCTCTAGAACTGTGTCCCTCACCTGGCTCAGCTCCTGATTGATCCCATGTATAGCCCTGGAAGTGGCATTACAAAATCCACCGTTATTAACCAGCACATCTAGTATTTTAGTATTTATAGGCGCGCACAGCCTACAGACAAGAGCCTCACACCACGCTGCTTGTCTGTCCAGCCACAGAAACCTCAGGGTGCCCTGCATAAAAACACCCACTGAAGCAGAGCAACGTCTCTCATCCCAGAGTGGATCAGACTCAGGGCTCGGAGACCAGGCAAGGGCCACTGGAGTCTCTTTGCCACTCAGCTGATCAGGCTCGCCCAGACGAGAAGCGGTAAAATGCCTTCGGCGCCATACACAGTGCATACTTCCTTACAAAGAAGCCCAGAGAGGCAGCAAATGCTTCTGCTGTACAAACATGCTTGATGCCTCCTCCTGTCATACAGAAATGCTTGGTCCAACTTAGGTCTCAGGTGATTGCTGAGGCTGCGGCTGGGACTCAAACAGGACACTTCCTGGCAGTGCTGCAAATACGAGTCCAGGCCTCAGCCCCAGGAACCCCCAGTCCAGGCAGCAAGCAGGATCCCCAGTACTCACCCCAGAGGAGTCCCTTGCTTATGTCCCTTCGTGGTTGCCAGAATATGTAACCAGACAATCAAATGGGTCCGCGCTGCCTGTCAAGACTTGAGCCAGTTCAGCAGAGACAGAGTGGAGTCAGAGGAGCGTTTATCCCAATCCTGCTGGCAGCAGGGAGAGCAGCAGGTCACCCACACACCTCTGCTCTGCCCCACCATAAGTCAGCTGCTTATATTGGTAGAAGGACGAAGATTACACAGAGAAGTAGGCAAAAGGTATGCCAAATGGGCAGAGTACAGGTAATGCAGGCCGGGGATTTGCAAAGGCCTGTGGGTATGCAAAGGGCTGTCTGGCTCTGGTTTCTGCAACAGGGCTGTTCATCTTTCCATGGTAACAGGCAGCTCCCAGATGAGGCAGATGGGCCATTTCCAGGTGAGCTCCCAGGTACCGAGTGCAACTCCCAGCAGGTTAGAATGTGCCTCCTTTAATCAGAATAAAACTATCACGGTTAACGGAGCATGGCTAGTACTTCTTACAATTACAGCTGGTCCCCAGTATTCTATTTCTGCCCCTATCATTACTTCTTTGTTCTCATGTCTGTTTTGTTTTGCTGTTAAGAAATTGAAAGGGAATTATTCATCCAGACTCTACACAGGCCTTTTATTGGAGCTGTGAGCCCTCCTGTACTTAGAATTGCTGGCATGGCACATCTTCCCCCGGTATCGTCTCCAGCTCAGCGAGGTGTGGCCACAGGCCCTGCAGGACCAACCTGGAGCACTTGTGTGCCTGGGCTCGCCTGTCTGCTGGCCTCTGTCCCTGGGAGCCCATGGCGGCCCTTCTGCCCCCAGGTTGCTGCCTAAGGTGCGTTAACAGTGGAAGAGCCTCTCCACCTGCATCACACGGAGGGGCCCTCCTGTTCTTCCCTCAAGAACTAACACGTCTCCGTCCACTGTGCCGTCCGAGGAGGACAGGCAGGCAGCGCAGCCTCTCGGGGTTTGCCCTGTGGCTCCTTTACTTGGCTAGTCCTGTAAGGGACCTGCCCGGCCAGAGGCAGGGATGGGATGAGAACCCAGAATTCTGTCTCATGTATAGCCCTTTCCCGCACTGTGGCTACGTGGCCGAGATAATGAGTAATACATGTCAAAGTTAACATCCGCCAATCATTTTAGGAACCTGGAAAGAGCCTCTTAGTTTCAAATCTGCTGTGGTGAAGTTAGTTTCCATGCAATTTTTACAGCATCGTAAGCCAGCTGTAATTCCCCTCCACTCGGCACGCTGTCGACTAAGTGATACCGATCTTGGGGTCTCGGGGATGGCGGCCCAGAAGGTGGGCAGGAGGAGCAGCAGGAGGTGATGGCTGTGCCTGGCCCACCCTCCCTGTGTGCCCCCCGCCCCCAGCCCTGGTGCCACTGTGCCAGCATCTACAGCACATGGTCCTGTGAGTCAGGAATGTGAGGTCAGTGTCTGGTGACTCTCTTGCTCCTTGAGGACATGGGACCCTCCATTTTGGACTTGTGGCACCCAGGGGTGGCTCCAGCGTGGCCCTGGGGGTGACGGGGGGCCGTTTGTGGACGTGGGCTGGTCTTGAACCTGCACAGCAGACACTGTGTTGGACTCACATCACGTGGTCGAGATGACCCAGATGGCAAAGACTTCCAGAGGACCCTGTCCTAGTTTATGACATCAGGTATTGCTACTGAATAATGTTTGTTTTTTAAATATATTTTTATTGATTTCATAGAGAAAGGAAGAAGGAGGAAGAGATAGAAACATCAATGATGAGAGAGAATCATTGATTGGTTGCCTCCTACATGCCCCCCACTGGGGATCGAGCCCGCAACCCGGGCATCTGCCTCAACCAGGAATTGAACCGTGACCTCCTGTTTCATAGGTCAACACTCAGCCACCGAGCCACGCTGCTGGGCTGCATAATGTTTTTATCCCCTGTGGCTTTAGGGGAAAGCACTCCCAAGAAGAGGACGAAGGATGAGAGCCAGGCTGGAGTGGGTGAGCTCGGGCTGAGGTGACACAGATGAGCGTACACTGAAAACCTCCCTGAGTGTGCGTCACGCTCCCTGCACTTTGCACTGGGACGAGGCGAGGGCAGCGGCGGTCACGGCGACTTCCTGTCCCTGACACATCCGGGACATCAGATGGTCACTAGACCCTGCAGTGCTGAGAGTGGTTGGTGCTGGGACGGTCACTGTCCCTTCGGTGGAATCACAACAGGTGTCTTTGCAGAGAGAGGAGGAGGGGCACGGAGGGAGCAGGTAGGGGTCAGAAGTCATCCCTTCACTCCCAGGGACCAAAGGACCAGGCGCCCTTGGGGACCACCGTCAGGGTGTTTGAACAGAGAGCTATGGTGTTTCCTTTTATTCTGAAGCCAGTGGGGAGGTGGGGGTTTCGAGGACCTGATGCATGTGTTAATTCGACAGCTGTGAGTGCACCGACCGAGGGCTCTTCAGAGTCCCAGGGGCAGCAGGCCTGTGTGTCCTCCACCTCGGACACTGGCCTAGGTGTCTGTGATGGACAGAGCACCAGCTGTGTCGCCAGCTGTGTCACAGTCACCCAGGGGGAGAGCAGGTTGACTTTAGCGCAGCTGTGTTGAGCCCCGTGGAGGGAGGACTCACTCACACCCTGAGGACACTTTGATCTGGGGGAAGCAGCCCTGCTGGTGGGGGTGGTGGGGGTGGTGAGGAGTGTTTCTGAGGGGACTCACAGTTGGCTGATTGTCCACAGGTGCTGACCGGGGGGAGGGTCAAGCCTTTAAGTGCCCTGGCCTCACGGCTTCGCCGGGGCTGTGACGGGGCAGCGGGAGCCATGGGGCCGGAGAGGAGTCTTCTGGTCCCAGCCCTGGTGCTGCTCTGCTTCCTGCCGCCTGGGCCTGGGAGCCGCGCAGAGGAAGGTACGTGCACTCTCACCAGGATCTGGCAATTACCTCTTGTTTTTGCCTGAGTCCAGCTAGTGACCAAACTGTGCCTGGGCACTGCTCTGCTCCTCGTGCTGGCTGGGGAGGCTGGGTGCCGGGAGGGCTGGGGCCGGGAGGGCTGGGTGCTGGGGAGGCTGGGTGCTGGGGAGGGCTGGGTGCTGGGGAGGACTGGGTGCCGGGAGGGCTGGGTGCTAGGGAGGGCTGGGTGCTGGGGAGGCTGGGTGCTGGGGAGGACTGGGTGCTGGGGAGGCTGGGTGCTGGGGAGGGCTGGGTGCTGGGGAGGCTGGGTGCTGGGGAGGCTGGGTGCTGGGAGGACTGGGTGCCTAGGAGGGCTCTTATCGCTCTTAGGTAGCAATTTCCCTCTTGATTGGTGTCCCTTAAGTGCTGTGTCCTGTGGAGTCAGGAGGAGCAGAACCAAACCCTGGTCATTAAATCGGAAATACAGAATTGGTGGTTAAAAATCCAAATAGGCTTTTGTTCATCAACTTAGTGGAGACAAAGGACATGGGTAGCTGGGCGCATGCTTTGCTTCTGCGGCTCCGGGCTTCTGCCCTGCACGATGACCCCCACCCCCTTAATCCCGGCCTCAGGGACCCCCAGCCGTCAGGCCCTGGTGAATCTGGTGCTTCCTGAGGAGGAGCTGGGGTGGGGATTTCCTAAAAGGAGCCATTCTCGAAGCCTTTTAACTAAGTGCATCAGGAATATTTGTCCTGGAAGTAGCATCTGGAAACTCTGGATGACGCTGTCCAGCTTCGGGCAGCTCCTGGTCCTGCTGTGCTGATGACCGTGGGGTCAGGCCCCAGGTGGGGACAACAGGTCGCCCTCAGCCCCGCCCACCAGAGCCAGCCACCAGGACACTCCATGGCGATAGTCACTCTGTCCGGACACTGAGCCCTGGACATGTGGCCAAGTGATGGAGAAAGTAGCCCCAACCTCTTACCCTTATTGTGTTTTAATCTATTTTTATTGGTTCAGAGAGGAAGGGAGAGGGAGAGAGAGATAGAAACAGCAATGATGAGAGAGAATCATGGATCGGCTGCCCCACCACGTGGGGGATTGAGAACTGGCCATGAGCCCTGACCGGGAATCATACTGTGACCTCCTGGTTCACAGGTTGATGCTCAGCCACTGAGCCACGCCAGCGGGCTTCACCTTATTTGTTTGGCATTAAGCTCAGGCAGCTCTGTGGCTGTGGCCAGCATGTGGGGTGGACACACAGGGGCAGTTCTCCTCGTCATCTCGGGTTAGCTGTGTGGCCTTGCACACTTGACTCCTAGGCCGTGTCCAGGATGTCCGGACATCCCGGGGGGGAAAGGCGGGGCAGGGTGTCATTCTCTGGTCCCTCTGACCTGTGGGGTGGGTGCCAGCTCAGCGGGCAGGTGGCTCGACCATCGGGCAGGCACTCGGTACCTGGGAGCTCACCTGGAAATGCCGCCCATCCTCCTCATCTGGGAGCCGCCTGTTGTCCTGCAAAGATGAACAACCAGAGCCTACAGGCCTTTGCACATCCCCAGCCTGCATTACCTGTAAACTGCCCGTTTGGCATACATTGGCCTACTTCCCCTTGTAATCTTGACTCTGTAATGCCCTCCTCCAGGTCCGAGGACACCGCAGGCTTCAGAGGGGACTCTGTCTGCTGTGGTCCTCCTGTGGGCACAGGATGTGGACAGGAAAGCACACACTTCCTGAAGGGGCTGGGTTTACCCCCAGCAGACACAGCGGGAAGGAGCCCGCGGGCGGGCTGTGAGGGGCCAGGCGGTGCGGGAGTCAGCCCAGTACAGACCGTGAACTCTGCAAGGGCCCGTGCTGTCAGAGTCTGGGGACAGAGTTCATAGAAACGTGCCTGGGCCTGGAACCCACAGTTTCTCAGCCGCCCTCCCCGGACCTTCCAAGTCCCCCCACCCCCACCCCCCCCTGGGAGCCCGCCTGAGCCACAAAACATCCTGTCTTCTGGGTCCCTTTCTTCTCCGGGTAAATGCTAATCCACACACAGTCCTGAGGCAGAGCTTGGTGCAGCACCAACAGAAACGAAGAGCTGGGGGGGGGAGGGACAGCGAGCATGCCCACAGCCACCCCGAGTCCTTGTCCAGTTCTCTGACCTCCTCAGCAATCCTGCCGTGCCCAGGGGGATGGCCTGGGTGGGCAGACACGCGGGCGGCCCCTGTGTAAAGCGCACTGATAAGGCGAGCTTCTGAGGCGGGAGAATGCATTTCTGATTAGGAGGGTGTCGTTGGGCATCCTTTTGTCCTGACACACACAGCTGCTCCCTTTCACCGTCTCCCAGGGGATTTTGGAGGAAGCCGGCTGGCTGGCCACTGCAGCTGTGACCGACCCACCCCAGGGAAGACCTCGGTCCCCACGGCCCAGGAGCCGCCCACAGGAGTTTCTGGTGACCAGAAGAGGTGAGCTGCCCATTCTCAGGGGCCTCATAGGCTGTTTCCAAGCATGAATCCAGTATTTCTCTCAAAAGGAGTATTCCACCTTCATGTCAGTGGAGGGAAAAGGGATTTTTGCAGGAGTTGCTGGATGAAAGGACCATACACAGACTGAGTTTCAGCCAGCTGCTGTTGTAGGTGGCATGGTGACGAGGAGACCCCGGTCTGAACCTCCTTGCCTGGCCTGTGCTGTAGCAAAGATGCATCCAGACACTGCCCGCAGCCGCCCCCGAGTCCTTGCCCAGTTCTCTGGCCTCCTCGGCAGCCGCCCCCCGAGACAGCACACCATGTTGGCCAGCATGTCCCCTCTGCTGCCACCAGGGGTGTGAGCGCTGCAGTGCTACAGTGGCCGTGAGCTGTCTATGAACGCAGACAGTCACTGCGGCAGCAGCCAGCACCTGGAGGGCCGTCGCGTTTACTGGGCCCTCGGCTGGCTCCTGGGTCTCGGACAGTGTCCCCTCTGACACCTGAGGGCACAGGGGCGGGGCCCTGGGAGTGAGCTCTGCATGTGGAGTCCCTGCTGAGAGGGGGGTGGCCTGAGGCATTTGAGGGGTCCTTAAAGGCTGCTGATCTCTGAGCTGTGCCCCTCACTCTCCCGGCAGCAGCCAAGGGCAGCACCAGGGAGAGAGACAGACAGGCTTCCTCTCCCTCCTGTTCAGGGGCCCCCAGGATCCTTCCGTGGAAATTGCAGGCTGCGGGAGCAGTGGAGGCCCGGGCTGCCACCACCAGCCGATGGGTGCCGTTGGGGGATCAGATGGCGTCTCCTGGGAGCTGGTCCAGGTGGGTGTCTGGGGTCACAGGGGACCCTTGGGCCTGTTGGGACCCGTATTTTGAACTTCCGGTCCTTTGGACACGGCTGTCGACTTGGGTTTACAGCTGATGTAAAGCTGCTCACTTCCACCTGCCTGGCCCAGGTGCAGCGTGGACATCTGATGTAACCGCGCCCAGTTCTGATGAACGGGGCTCGGGGTGAGAGCGGGCTCAGGAGCACTGCTGGCTGCCCTGGAGGGTAGGAATGCCCGCCTCTTCCTGGACGGCACCAGCGCTGGAGCCACCGAGCTCGGGGGCCAGGCTGTTCGAGCCTGCTGGCTGCTGGCTGCTGGCTGCTGGCTGAGGACACGCACCAGCACAGACACCACCCCCTCTGACCCTCCCTGGTGTTACCCTAAATTCCAGTGCGTCTGTCCCACGGGCCCCTGCAGCCTGAAGGTGGAGGTCCCCTCCTGTGCCATGGGGCCACTGCACTCTGCAGAGGACCTGGCCCCTGAGCTGCTTCCCGGGACAGATGCCACGTCAGCCACTATCACCATGGGGGCCCCCATCCAGGCGGCCGCATCTGCTCAGACCAGCATCCCGACTTCACCGTCTGCCGTCTTGCCCAGAAGGTAGGGTGAGAGTGGTGTGGGGGCCAGTGTCCCTCCTGGGGGCTCTCTGCCTCCCGGAGCACGGCCAGGGAGCCAGGCTCTCACGTCTGCCTTGTGCACGTCAGGGCAGTGGTAGCCCTGGCCACTGCTTCAAGGCACAGGCTCTGGGCCACGCAGGTGGCGCAGTTTCCTCCAAGCGCCCCTGAGACGCTTGCACCGTTTCCCCGGCCTGGAACGTGTCCTCGTGCTGCTGGGAGGTTCCGTCCTAGCTCATGCTGCGCCGGGACCCCACTTGGAGAGCAGTGATCGTGAGCCCGCGTTCAGGCCCCACAGACCTTGCGGCTGCTCCCTGCTGCGTCCTGTTCCTCCCGGTAATGTGTCACTGTCCTGAGATCTGAGGCTCTGCCCTCTCCCCGCAGCCCCCACCGCCTTCCTCCCAGACCTCCCTGCACCCTCAGCCTCTCCACGCCCCGGCCTGAGCACCAGCAGCTCTGGCCCCACGCTGCCTGCCCAGCCCTGGGCCCCGAGGACGCTGCGGATCCTGTCGCCCATCGCTTTCCACAAGCTGACACTCAGGCACTCCCCAGTCTGGGGTTCCGGGTTCAAATCCCTCCCGAAGCCGCTCTGTGTCTGGCAATGGACTTCGGAGATGGTTCTGGGGTTCAGATGAGGACCCACCATGCTACGGGGGACGTGACTGTCACCACCTTCCACCGGTACAGGAGAGGTACGCACTCAGGAGCATGGGCGGGGGGCCATGCTGAGGAGAGGAAGACCTAGGGAATGGTGCTGGGACACTGGGCCAAAGAGACCCTGGGGGTCAGACCTCCACATTCTAACAACCAAGGCCAGGAGCTGCGCTCTGCCCGCCCTTCCCGCACTCTCTCTCCTTAACCCTTCTCCAGTCCCAGGAGACAGCCTGCCCTCCACTAGCAGGGACAGGAGGCCAGAGGGGCGGGGCCTTGTCCTGAGGTCGCTGGCTACCCGCCAGCCTTGCTTCCGGCAGAGTGGAGCCAGCTGACAGTGTTGCTAAAATCCGTGGGCTTCGGCTTTCCCTGCGGCAAACCTTGGTTGGTTTGGTGAATGTGCTGAGGTCTGGGGACCGGGCAGACGGCAGTGTGGGGGCTGCAGTGGGAGGCCCAGCCAGGTTCTGTGGTTAAGCCCCAGGCAGAGTCATGGGGGTGGGGTGGGGGCTGCAAGGAGAGAGAAGGGTGGCCCAGGGGGCAGGTTAGTGGCAGGCAGCGGAGTCTAGCTGTGTGGGGTGAAGACTCGGGTGTGCCCGGGGGCCCCTCAAGGGTGCATCGGGGCTGGGTGGCAGGTGGGACCTGCTCAGCCGAGGGCCAGGCCAGCTCAGGACTTCATCCTGGGATCCATCAGAAGTCCCTAACATGTTCAAGCTGGGAGTCAAATGAGCAACTGAAACCCCCGGGTGGGGTTGGGATTAGGGAGTTGCTGACGGTCATTACCTGCCGCTGTGTTACAACCGCCCACAGCCCGTACAGCACAGGCGTGCGCTCCGCCCTGGGCGCTCCCCCCTGGGCGCTCCCCCTCTCACACGGTCCCGTCAGAGGGCAGCCCTGGAGGTGGGCCGGCTGTCACCAGGGCGATGGGACGTCAGACATGGGTCTCGTGTTGGCCAGCGGGCTAGCCAGCTTCTTCACACGACCACAAGCAGACGGGAGCCCTCCGTGTGCAGGCACCTGCCCAAGTCTAGCACCAGTTCATGCGGCAGAGATGGCAGCCGCTGAACGGGCGGCCTGCAGGGTCCCCTGGGGCCTGCCGTCCGGTGTGAAGCCAGGAAGCGTGGGGCCACTTCGGTAACCTGCCGGGGTGGCCCTGCAGTGCATTCCCACTGGACGGTTCGCTGAAGCGTCCTCTTGCCCAGCTGTGGGATGCCACCATCTGTTTTCATTCTTGCGACTTTTCCACGCACAGAATGAGCTCCGTAATCCTGCGGGCCCAGGGCAAAATGGAAATGCCACCCCCTTGTTAAAACCTCACCAAGCGTTTGGAGACAGCAGCGTGTTAAGCCACCTGCTGCGCCCTGTGGAGTGTGGGGGCTGAGCCACAGCGGGGGGGGGGGGGGGGAGAGCCCATGAGACGGCCCGTTCCCACAGGAGAAGGGAACAGCTTGGCCTGCGTGCCCTGTTATTTCGCATGCTGGTCGCCCCCGGCCAGGCCACAGCGTTAGCTGCTGTGCGTGCTTTCCCCGCTCCCCACACGACCACCCTTCTTCTCTGTGCAGAAGGTGTCTACGCGCTCCAGGCGGTCCTTTACGGCGAGCCTCCCAGAGCTGAGGTGCGGCTCGGGCCTTACTACGTGGAACTGGGCCCCGAGGCCCCGTCCGTGTTCCTGAACGCCACCAGTGTCCCCAGGGACCACGTGCTTGCCTTCGGGGGCTCCCCCACGGATCTGAGAAGTAAGCTGGGCACCCAGCCCCGCGCTCTGAGCGTCCACATCCTCGCGAGTCCCCGTGCCTCACGACAGCACCGTGTGTGCCTCCCACACAGAAGCAGACCATTTCAAAGGCAGCGACACAGCGACCAGGCAGGGCCCTCTCAGAGAGAAAACACTTAACTTTTTAAAAATAGACATTTGCAGTGATTTCAGGGAGAGAGGGAGAGGGAAAGAGAGATAGAAACATGAAGGATGAGAGAGAATCATTGACCGGCTGCCTCCTGCACGCCCCCCACTGGGGATCGAGCCCACAACCCGGGCCTGTGCCCTGACCGGGAATCAAACCGTGACCTCCTGGTTCCTAGGTTGACGCTGAACCACTGAGCAACCCCAGCCGGGCAGCACTTAACATGTTACTGAGAGAAATCTTGTGGCAAAGTTCGGGTTTCCCAGGCCTGTCTGTCTCCAAAACACAAACTGAATTTTGAGTGTACTGCAGTGGAAGGGGAGACGATGGAGGGGCGGGACCGCGGGCATGAGTGACAAGGGAAGCCGCTCTGAGACCGTCTGCCTCTGCCTTTCACTTTCCTCCCAGGCACCATCGTTTCCCACCGTTTCCCACCCATTTCCTCCTGTAACGTGTCCTTCGCCTCGCAGACCCACGTCGGGGGCAGGTGGGCCTGGTCCAGCATGGCCGTGCGATACCGGATGCAGCGTACGTTTCTACTCTAACTCGAGGTCTAATGAACCCTCTGCAGGCAGCTGAGGTTAAGGCCACGGCAGCACCAGGTCTGCGGTTCGCTCTGCCAGGGCCCCGCTCGCCAGGAACCGCAGACCTGGAGGGATGAGCAGGTGGGCGGTTCCACGCACAGTCAGCAGCGTGGCCGGGTCCCCTGATGAGCTCGGGCCGAGTGCCCCCAGGTGCCCACCACTGCTCCGTGTGCAGCCCGGCGTCCAGATGGCCGTGACCACGCGGGAAGGTGGGGACGCGACTTCCCTGGCTGATCCCAGTCTCCCGGCTGAGATACCCTTATACCCCCTCTGTCGCAGCCGTCTCTGTCTACACCAATGGAACGGTGTTTGCCACTGACACCGACATCACTTTTGTGGCCGTTACCAAGGAAACCACTCCCCTGGAGTTCACGTGGTTCTTCGGAGAAGACCTGCCCGTGAGGACAAGACGCAGGAGCATCCAGAGAAGGCTCGGCGCCCCCCAGTGGTGCGTAGTGGTCCTCACCACGGGCAGCTGTGGCGGGTGCAGCGCAGTTTGCAGATGCCGAGCTGGCGCTGACGTAATGTAGTGTCACCCTCGCACGGAGGGCTGCCCCGTGATTCGGTCACACACGTAGATCTGAAGGCCGCGGTGGAGGGTGGGGCCTTGGGACCAGGCAGTCCGGGCGCAGGTGCCATTCCGCCCCATCACGGCTTAAGCGTGTTCCTCGGTAAGGACGGTGACAATGCTCTCCCGTGGCTGTGACTGGTGCGCTCCATGACAAAGAGGGCGGTCACTGTGTCACCCCTCTGCCCAGTGAGGCGCAACCACGGGGCGCTCCCATTATTCCTGCAGATGACCGCTAGCTCCCGCCTTTCTTGGGAGAATGGTGGCGTTCCTCTCTCTCTCTCTCTCTCTCTCTCTCTCTCTCTCTCTCTCTCTCTCTCTCTCTCTCCCCCTCCCCCCCGTCCCCCCGGTCTGGTCGCCACCTGACCTTCCTGTTCCCCCACAGGTACCGTGTGGTGGTCCAGGCTTCCAATGGAATGGGGAGCGTGGCCTCGGAGCCCCGCCGTGTCCAGGCTCAGAGGAGAGTGGTGGCCAGCGGGCTCGTGGCCACGGCCTCGGCTCTGGTGAACGCCACCGTGACCTTCCAGTGCAGAATCAGCTTCGGCACCGACGTGGCCTACCGCTGGGACTTCGGGGACGGCACTGGCGGCCTGGGGAGCAGCTCTGCCAGCCATGTCTACAGCAGGTGAGCGCACCGTGGGCAGGACCCGCCTTCTCATGCTCCGGGACCTCCATGCGCGACCCCACCGTTCTGAGTGCCTGCCCACGGGCATCGTTCGCAGAACAAACATGCGTTTCCTCAGGAAGCACTACCTGCTTGGCCAGGAACTAACTGCCACACCCTTCCTAGTCTTGCCTCTCCCCCCAGCTGGGCCCCTCCACCCCCCTGGGCCGGCCTCGCCTCCAGGCGGTGGGTCTGTCACCTCCGGGACAGGAAACAGAGCACACGAAGGTCCAGAGGTCCCCAGTCCCAGGTCCGGGTGTCCACCACCTGGAGACCTGAGGGTGTCCCTGAGGGGTACAGAGGGACTAGCCATGCTGGGGGGTGGGGCTCCTAGGAGGGGGGCAGCATGTCCCCTGTGGGTGCTTGCTCCTCGCTCAGCAGGTGCCATCGGTCGGGTTTGGTGCCTGTCCCGACCGGTGCTGGGGGGCAGCCGCCTGTGGATTGGGCCCTGGTGGCCTCTGGGACAGCCTCCTGACATGAGTACACAGACCCGCTGGGTGTGACGACGAAGGGCCGTCAGCCGGGGGGAATCCGTGTCTCAGTGTCTGTGCTTGTCTCCTCCCAGGGAAGGAGAGTTCACAGTTGAGGTCGTCGCCTTCAATGCCGTCAGCACCATCTCCCTGAGGAAGCGCCTTTTCGTAGTGCGCGTGCCCTGCCAGCCGCCCCCGGTGAAGAACATGGGGCCAGGGAAGGTGCAGGTAAGCCTGTAGTCACTGACCAACGTCAGCCTTTCTCCAGGGGGAGCCTGAGTAGGGACGCTTCCTCCGGGTCAGCCCCCCGCCCCCGCGTTGGTCATAAGGGCCCCTGGGAGGGCTCCCGAGGTCCTGGGGTGGGGAGGTCCCGGAGTCCACCGACCCCAGGGAGGGGCACACCTGCCTTTGAGCCCGCCCTCCCTTCGCCTGTGACTCGGGTGTGGCTCAGTGCCCCGTGACAAGCTTGTTACAAACCCTGCGCTAGGAACTGGGTGTTCAGGAGGAAGGAAAGCAAGGAGATGGCCAGCTGCTTGGTGAGCGCCTACTGTGGGTTACAGAAAAGGGTTGCTTTCTAGTCCCTTACCCCTGAGGCTTCTGTCTTGGAGCACCTTGTCCTTTCTAGGGGAAGAGTGCCCACCTGGCAGACACACGTGAACCCCCGTGACGTGGCTACATCTGCCGGAGCTCTCTGTGGCTTTCTAGCCCAGAGGTCGGTCGCTGGGCCCGAGTCTCAGGTCGGGCACCTCCCACCCTGATGTGGCCGTGGAGAGGAGGGGGCACAGAGTTAGGGTTAGGGTTAGGGTTAGGGTTAGGGGCCTGTGGCCTTTCCAGGGGGTCCTCCCGCCAGGTCCTGAGCCCCAGGACCTCACAGCTTCCTGGGGCCTGGGGAAGCCTGGCCCGCATCTCAGCCTCCCGAGCCGACTCCCGCCCCAGGCGTTTCATAGTCTTGCCTGTTATTATCACTGGGTTAAGAATTAGCATCTCAGTGGCAGGTGCCCATACATCTGTGCTGTTAAGTGACAAATGCTGGAATGGTGCATGTTCAGGATAGAAGCAATAAGCACGATTGTAAAGTAATTTAAATAAGGACTAAAGCCACTTAAAGAAAGCCAAAGGTAAAATCGCAAATACCAATGTGTTTTAAAGTCCTACTTTCCAGCTCCTAGACGGGGGTCCTTTCCCATTTTTACGGGAGAGCTTCATTAGCAGTCCTCCAGGGGGCGCCCCGCACCTGTGGCCAGCTGGGGAGTTCTTCCCACTGGGCAAGATCTGCGCGTGCACTCCACCCTAAGGACAGTCCTCATGAGCGTGTTGTTCCATTGTTCCCGGGCTGTAACCGTGGTCTCCAAACGCTCCAGCCCTGGTCTCTGAAAGCTTCTGTCCGCCCGAAGGATCGGCCTTTAGCTACGAAGGACGTGAAGCACTTCCAGAGTAACAATACCGGGATTACCATCAGAAATAGCACTTCTTATGAGCTTTCAGATTTGTCTCAAGTTCCTGTTGCCCTTAAACCAGAGCAAGCACGTCAAACTCGCAGCCCGTGGGCCGCATGCCTCGTCTATTTGGCCCGCACTAGCCTTTGGGTTTGACATGCTTGGACTAGAGCCTCAGAATGCTGTATATTAAGATTACTTGAAATACCTCTTTATTCTACTACTTGTTTAAAGTACAGCTACTTTCGTTTCCAATGATCAATTGCTCGGTTTCCAATGATTAGTTGCTCAGTTTTCTGTTGGAGACTTTGAAATGTTTCTATTGGTTTTAAATATTAACCCTGTCATATACACTGAGTGGCCATACTATTATGATCTCTGAACGCATAATCATCTGGCCACTCAATGTATATCCTACATAATAAAAGGCTAATATGAAAATTGTCCCCTCGACCAGGAGTTTGACCAGCAGGTAGGCCAGCCAACAGCCCATGTCCTCTTCCCCTGGCAAGGCTGGCCGGACCCCACCCAAGCACGAATTCATGCACCGGGCCTTTAATACACACACACACACACACTGAGTGGCCAGATTATTATGCGTTCAGACATCATCATAATCTGGCCACTCAGTGTATTTTGCAAATGATTTTCCTTTTTCTCTGATTGCTTTTTTAAAAATAATATTTTTAAAAAATATATTTTATTGATTTTCTTACAGAGAGGAAAGGAGAGGGATAGAGAGTTAGAAACAACGATGAGAGAGAAACATCGATCAGCTGCCTCCTGCACACCCCCCATTGGGGATGTGCCCGCAACCCAGGCACATGCCCCTGACAGGAATCGAACCCGGGACCCTTCAGTCCGCAGGCCGAAGCTCCATCCACTAAGCCAAACCGGTTTTGGCTTAAAATAATATTTTTATATCCAAAAGTTTAAAATTTTTATATAATCGAATGTATTGACCTTTTCCTTTGCTATTTCCCCATTAATTTATGCCGATAAGGGTTTTTCTCGTTGAGTGTGTAGGTCTTCATTCTCACTGACTGTGTCACACAGACACAGGGTTGAAGTCCTGCGTCTTGGACCACTTCCTCTGGAATAGGCAGGGCATTTCCAATGAGACGTCTTTCTCCACCCTCAGGTGTGGCGGTCCCAGCCGGTGACACTGGGAGTGACCTTCGAAGCCGCCATTCTCTGTGACATCTCCCAAGGCCTCTCCTACGCCTGGAGCCTCACCACCTCCGCGGGGTCGCCGGTGCCTCTGCCTCCTGCCGTCAGCACCCACAGGCAGACCTTCACTGTCCCCCACTACTTCCTGGAGCCCGGGAACTACACTGCGCTGGCCCAGGTGGGCGGCGGCTGGCGGTGGCACCTGCCAAGCTCCTGCTCCCTTCCCATCAGCCTCTGAGACCCTGGGACCTGCACTGGTCTGTCCCCGAGGAGGGGTTCTCTCCAATCCCTGGCGTTCCTTTAAGGCCGTGAGACGTTCGGGGTTGGGAGAGGGAGCTTAAGCCAGGGAACGCTAAGCAAAGTCCGACACCACGACACAACTTACTGTCGGCACAGCCGTGGGTGTTCCTGTGTCCCCAGACCCAGAACCCAGCTTCATGTTAACACAGACATGGAGAGGAAAGTGCTCCTGCTTCTGTCACCCAGCCCCTCTGTCCCCAGTGGGCCTCCTCCTCCCAGAATCCAGCCCCTCTGTCCCCAGTGGGCCTCCTGTTCCCAGACTCCAGCCTCTGTCCCCAGTGGATACCCCGCCTGCCTCACCGATGCCCCCTTGTCACCCACGCTCCAGGTGCAGGTGCGAGGCAGCCCCGTGCACAGCAACTACTGCGTGGGAGTGGAGGTGCGTGCCCGGGCGCCTGTCAGCGTGATCTCCGAGGGCACGCACCTGTTCATCCCCAGGACCCCCTCGTCTACCATGGTCCTCAGGGGGTCCCTGTCCTACGACCCCGACAGGCCCGGGGCCACTCTCAGGTGAGCACTAGGGCTGTGGGGCCCCTCTTCCTCATCCCAGCCTTTCTCCTCCTCTGCCCTCTCCACACTCAACTCAGGGGCGCTGAGCTATAATCTACCCAGTTGTAAGGATTTATACTTTTATTAACCAAAGCAGTGTTTCATGTGGGATCACAATGTAAGGGAACCTTGGGAAGGGGCAGAAACAAACATGAGCCTCTGTGTAGGGGGTCCCTCAATGTCGGGTCACTGGTCCTCATCTCCACCCACTCGCATCCCTGGGTGCCTGCCCCAGTGGCCTGCCATGGACACTGTCCACACTGTTAGCCCCTGAGCACAGACCTCCACGGACACCGTCCCCATCGGTAAGCTGGGACATGCCTCCATGAGAACCAGCCGCAGCTCCCTGGCAGAAAAGCCATTTGGTGACACCGTGGTCGCTAACTGACCAGAGCAGGTGCATCAGCCCCTCCATCGCTTCCCCACAGGTATCACTGGGCGTGCACCCCAGCCAGTGCCCCCGGGCGCCCCTGCTTCGCTGGGCCCTCTGTGCGCAGTCTGGATGCCGGGGCGCCCACCCTGTCCTTTGCAGTGGACTCTCTCAGCAGTGGCTACGACCAGTTTCTCGTGACACTGACCGTGTCCAGCCACGGCCGGAACTCTTCCGAGGCGCAGGTGTTCCTGTCCACCCTCCCCGACACGGCGCTCAGGTGCCAGCTGCCCTGCTGCCCCCACAATGCCCATCTGGGTGCCCAAGTCAGCCTGGGGGTGGGAGCCTCCAAGAAACCCACTGGGCATGTGGGAGATGGGTTCAGACACCAACCCGCGGCGCTGACAGTGGGGCTCTGAGGGGGCGGTGCCCTCGTACCCTAGCAGCTGCCCGGAGACGGGGGTTAGCTCCAGGGCCCAGGGCCAAGGGCACGAAGAGGCTGAGTGTGTCAGGGCCTCTGTCCTGGCCTCCAGGCGCCACTGGGCAACGTGGGCCCGCAGGGGGGAGGCACCTGTCAGCTGAGTGTGACGTCGAGACTGCAGGGCAGAGAGAGCTCAGAGCTCTGCAGCACGGAGACCACGGGCACCGAGGGCCACGCCCAGCCCCAGACCCTGAACGCAGGTCAGCGTGTGTCACAGCTGCCCTGGCCTCCTGGTGGGCGGGGTGGGTGCCGCCTCGTGCCCTCAGCTCCGCAGGACACCTGGCAGGGCGGCCTCCGTCCCTGGACCCTGCAGGGGCCTGGGCCGTGACTGGTGTGAAAACACCTCGTGGTCACAGCCTGGGTGGGCGAGCTCCGGAGGGCTTCTTGGAGGAAGCGCCAGCCTCCCTGAGCTCGGTGGGGTGAGGTGGTGCACCTGCCGCCTGGGGCCAGGTGATCTGAGCAGCCCTGACCGGGAAAACGCGGCCAGAGCATCTCAGCCTGTTTCCCGTAACTCCGACCTGACCTGCACATTGCAGGCGCGTGCACATCTCCTGGGCGACGTTCCGAGGCGTCCCTGTGAACTGGAACGAGGAGCTTTCGCTGCGGGCGGCCTGTGAAGCCTGCGGGGAGGCGGCCCTCTCTTACTCCTGGGACCTCTTTTTGGTCAACGCGACAGGAAGGGGCAGAGAGGAAGGTACAGACCGCATGGCTTCGTTTTCATTTTACTGTTTTAGAGAGGGAGCGGGAGGGAGAGGGAGAGACAGAGAGGAACGTGGATGTGAGAGAGGCACATCGACTGGTTGCCTCCTGCACACACCTGACCTGGGCTGGGGGTTGAGCCTGCCACCGAGGTCTGTGCCCTTGACCAGAATCAAACCCGGACCCCTGCAGTCCGCAGGCCGGTGCTCTATCCGCTGAGCTGAGCCGGCAAGGGCACGTGACGCTTGGCTTTGCCGGCTGAGCGGTCATTTTGAGATTGCTAACAATGTGTGAGCTCCAATTTGTTGGACCCAGCGTGTCTGGTCTTGGCCATGAGCTACTCGCCCCAGTCCCCCCGGCTTCACACCTGGGTGAGCAGTGTGACAGCCGAGACCAGAGCCCCAGATGCTGCTCTCAGCCCGGGGCAGCTCTCCTGGTTTACAAGCGCCCTGAGCGCTTTGAAATAGCACGCGCCCCAGCCACTCTGCCGGGGCCATTGTCCCTCCCTCCTGCGGTCCTCGGGGCCGCGCGTGGGACCTGCAGAGGAGCCGTGGAAGGTGGGCCTCGCTCCACGCACCGGCTGTGATGGGAGCACTGCTCTGAGACTGTTTCCTTGGGTGGAAAATGTGGGTCCTAAGACTTTGCAAGGAGGTGAAGTCCGAGAAGTCACATGTGGGGACACAGCCCTGGTGGCGGGCATGGCCTGTGGGTGGTGGGCGTGGCCTGTGGGTGGTGGGCGTGGCCTGTGGGTGGCAGCCTCCTGGCTTTGGGCCTGGGGTGATGCTGTGCCGGGGCCACGGGGACCGGACAGCGGAGGGGCGGTGTCCGGAGCTGGCTGCGCGGCCCTCAGCAGGGCTGTGCCTCCCACACTCCTCACGTGGTGATGCCTCCTCGGCTCCACGGGCCACGAGAAGCTCACATACTGGGAGTGGCCTCCGTGCTGAAGGGACAGAAAGACACGGAGGGCCACGTGCCATCTGGCCGGTGACCGTGTGGGTCTGAAGCCACACCTGCGCTCCGTGTCCCAGGGCACGGGGGTCCCCGCGTGGCTGCACTGTCTACAGGGCCGGCGCTCATCCTCCCGGCGTGCCAGCCCTGTTCTCACAGATCTGACTCACGTGGCGACAGGGACGTCGCTGTGGGCTCTGCTTTCACGTCCTTGCAAAGTTGTTCCTTGTTCTTGATCCTGTTTCGTAAGTCCCGCCAGCACTCGGTGGCATGAGACGCTGATTGACAGGTGAAGGCAGGTTCGGAGAGGCTCTATGTGCCCAGGAGTTTCTAGAATCCTTGTGAACACCCCAGTGGGTGCAGAGCGTGTGGTGGGGCCCTCTCGGTGGCCCCCTTCTTAGCCCGGGCCTGCGGGGGGTGAACCGCAGGGCAAACGGACGGGCCGGCCCCCAGCGCCGTCTGCCCACGACACCTGTCAGTGCCGTTTTCACGTGGCGGCGGGTTATGTAGGACAGAGCGTGCTCATGGGATCTGCACACTTAGAGAAGCCCCATGTCTTCTTTGTTCAAGTTCCCTTTTGCAGGACCGTGGGGCTGCTGGGCTCCTCAGGACTGGGGTCCGTGTCGAAGCTTTCCGAGTCCTACCCACAGTCCACGGGGCCACGCAGGGCAGAGCCCCACGTCACGCCTGTGCCGTTCACACGGAAGCCATGGCCCGGGACTCTGGGCCGGGCTGACCTCTCAGCCACGGGGAGAGCCTCTGCGGAGTCCACGGTCCCTGCACCCCAAGTTCCCGCTGTGGCCCCAGAAGCGGATCCCTGGGATGAGGGGTCCCCAGGGAGCCCAACCCCTCACCCCCCTGGTAAGTGCTGTCCGCTCACTGGTACCTGCCCTTGCCCTGGAGGTGCCCTCTGGGCCTGGTGTTCCTCTCTAATGAGACCCAGGATAGTCGGCTGAGCCAGCGCTCTGCCCATACCGCCCCCATCCTTCCTCCCTAATGGCCACGGGTGCCCTGTGTCCCCGCTTCCAGGTGGGACAGGGACTGTTTCGGTGCCTAGAAGCTGAGAGACATTCATTGTCAATGATCCAGGCTCTGGCCCAGCACTCACCTTCCCCTCCTGTCCCTCCCTGACGCCATCCAACGTGGCCGCTCAAGGTCATGTTCCTGAGCCCTGGCAAAGGCCCGCACCCCAAAGTCCCAGCCGTGGGGTCGCTGGTGGGAGAGCCTCCATGAACCCCTCACCTGTAGGAGGGAAGTGCCTGGGGACAGAAAGGTGACAGTGGCAGCCGGACACTCCTGTCGGTGTCTCCAGTGTGAGACAAGAATGAGGCCAGTTCTGGGCCTCGGCAACCCCCCAACCAACCACATGGAGCCCTGCCTGTTGGGGGGCGGGACAGTGACTGCCTCCCCACCGTTATCATGTGCTGGGCCTGGCCTCTGGGGGTTTTGTACCCGCAGAGCAGGGGCCCTGAGGTGGTCAGGGCGATGTGTGTGCTCCCTTGGGGTCCCGTGCATGTCAGGGGAGTCTGGTTTATGTGAAACGCTCTCATTCTGTCCTTCACGCAGACTTTGAAGCCTATTACAGTGACGTCCAAGAAGCGGTGCCCTCGAGAGGAAGGCAGCCGGCTGCCTGTGAGTCTGCTCTGCCTCCTGCTGGCCCCCCTCCTCTCCTCTGAAACCCAGGCCCACACGCCCGCCCTGTGCTCCAAGGCCAAGGCGAGTCTGCGCTCCTTTGGGTGACACGGTCTGGCCCTGTTTCTAGCTCACCTGCTGGGGAGCCCAGGCCCAGACACTGCCCCTCTCCCGTCCTCAGACATGGGCTGGTCCCTGCCAACGTGCCTCCCTGGGCGCCCTTCCCAAGTCCTTGCCTTAAGGCTTCCTCCTTCCTGGGTCAGCTCTGATTCCTCTCTGGGAGGCCCCTCCCTCTCGTCACTGCCCCTCTCCCCACCCCACTGTCCCTGGGCTCTTTCTGTCTCTCTACTCTGCTCCCCAAGGCAACTTTCTTGTTTTAAAATAATTTTTGTTTTCAATTTTAGTTGACAGAGGATGTGACATTAATTTCAGGTGTACACCATAGTGATGAGACATTTAAGTATTTTACTAAGTGGTCCCGCTGGTATTTCCAGTCCCCACCCGGCACCATTCAGAGCTATTACAATATTATTGACTATATTCCCTGTGCTGTACTTCACAGCCCTGTGACTATTTTGTAACAGCCAATCTGTGCTTCTCTTTTTAAAAAAATATATTTTTATTGATTTCAGAGAGGAAGAGAAAGGGAGAGAGATAGAAACATCAATGATAAGAGAGAATCATTGATCGGCCTCCTACATGCCCCCACTGGGAATCGAGCCTGCAACCTGGGCATGTGCCCTTGACCGGAATCGAACCCTGAGCCCTTGAGTCCACAGGCTGGTGCTCTATCCACTGAGCCACACCGGCCAGGGCCAGTCTGTGCTTCTCAATCCCTTCCCCTTCTTCACCCATCCCCCAACCCCTCTCCCCTGCAACCGCCAGTCTGTTCTCTGTATCTATGAGTCTTTCTGCTCATTTATTTTGTTTTTTAGATTCCACCTATAATTGAAATCATACGGTATTTATCTTTCTCTGTCTCACTTATTTCACTCAACACAGGAGCCTCTAGGTCCCTCCGTGCTGTCACAAATGGCAAGATTTCACCCTTTCCTACGGCTGAGTCATGTCCATCCTGTATGCTCGCCTGCTGCTGGGCGCTCAGGTTGCTTGCACGCCTGGGCTCTGTAAAGAGCACTGCAGTGAGCACAGGGGCGCGCATGTCTTTTTGAACAGTGTTAAGTGAGCACCCAGAGCAGGCTTACTGGCCCGTCTTCCTCTCCTGGTCCTTCCCTTTACACGTCCGGGTCCAGTCACTGCTGCCCCACTTCTGAAGTTCCCGTTTCCGTGAAATATCTTCCCCACCCTCGCCGCCCAGCCTGCACCTTTGGATCTGAGGGGGCTCTTGTAGGCAGCACATGTAAGGGTCTTGCTTTCTTATCCACTCACCATCCCACATCTTCTGGTCGGAGCATTTAATCCATGTACACCTAGCGATTGCTGACAGACATGTACTTGTCGCCACTTTATCATTTATAGTTTCGATCTTCTTTTTCCTTCTTTTAAAGAAGTCCCTTCAAGTTTCCTGTAATACCGGTGTGTTGGTGACGAACTCCTTTAGCTCTTTCTTGTCTGGGAAGGGAAGGTTTCCAAGGCAGCTGTACACTTGCATTGGCCTCAGCGAGCACGTTCTCGCGACAGTGAACTATCGGGAGGGGCGGCTCATCCAGCCCGTGGACAGATGCTTAACGATGCGCCACCGTGAACAGCTGGTTTGTCGAATGAATAATGAGTGAGTGAGAGCAACTTGTCTACCGCATGGCCAGATGGTGGTCAGTGAGCACTTTGCTTATGACTCACTGTGCTGTGCTCTTTGGCCGTCCCCCTGATCGGCCTGGACGCTGGCTCCTCCGGCCACCCCACGCTCCTTCTGCTCCCCCAGGGCTGGGAGGGCTCCCTCCACGCTCCCAGCAGGCGCTTCACAGATAACGCTGAACGAGGGAAAGGCTTGCATTCACAAGTCACTCCTCCTGATGGTTCCGTCCTTTATCCCCAACATGGATCCGCTTTATCACTGCACCTTGTTTAACGGCATTTGTGTGGAGTCTGACGCCCGCGTTTCCTGAGCAAGCCCAGCACCCTCCCCCCGCTGGACATGCAGACACTGTCTCTGCCCAGGCCCACAGCCCAGTCACCTCACACACCCAGCCCAGCACATCCCACCAGGCCTGCCTCCCAGGGCACATACGGGGGGCGATGGAGGGAGCTGAGGTCTCATCTCCTCTTCCCCGCTCGCCCTCCAGCCCCACCCAGACCCTCCCTGAGCAGCTTTTTCCAAAGCCCATTCCCTTCTGTCCGAGCCTCTGCCCTGGGCCTGCCCACCCGGCCCTACAACGGCCCGTCCCAGCCCCTCTGTGCGCCTGCTCGGTCTTCCCCAGGGCACTCCCGTCACTGGCTGCGTCCTGCCATCGGTGTGTTTCCTCGAGTGTTTCCCGACACCCTCACCTGACATCCACATGGCAGGGCCCGCTCTGTCCGCCGTGGTGTTCCCGTAGACTCACTCCTGGGCTCCGTGGCCCAAGAACGAGAGCCGAGCAAATGCTGCGGAGCCACTGATCCTGCGGGACGACATTCGTCTTAGGTGCCATCGAGACGGTTAGACAAGCGGACCGGAGAGAGTGCACAGCACTGACCTCAGCCTTGAGCCATTAGCCCTCCAAGGAGACCATGGCCGCCTTGGTCTCAGCCATCCCTGACCTGGCGTGTCTTCCTAGGGACCAGCATGCACCTCTCAGCGTCGGGACCCGGTGCCAGTGAGGACGAGAGCCGTGGGGATGGGGACAACGTGGTGGGCCCCTTCCTCCCCACCGCCCGGCCTACGCTCCTGGTCGACTGGCCCAAGTCCCCCGTTAGCCGAGCGGTTTTCCAGGGCTACACCACGTCCGGTATCAGCACCCCTCCGCCTCAAACCTTAGCAGTTGCAGCCTCCCCTTCCCCCATTGCTCCTGAGCCTTCCCCTTGGACGAGAGACAGACGGGGGTCACGGGGTCACGATGCCTCTGTAGCTGTGCTCGTCCCTCAGTGGCCCCAGGCCAAGGCTCCAGCCTGCAGGTGCCCCCCCACCCCCCTTTGGAAAGTCAGGGGAAGAGGCTGCTGAGCAGGCACAGACGCAGAGGACAGTGCCGCCCCCTTGTGCACGCATCCTGTAGGCCTGCCGGGGTGTGCGCGCCTCCCAGGGTGTGTGTGCACCTCCCGGGGTGTGGGCGCCCGGCCTGCAAACGAGTGCAGGACACTGCCCGAGGAGCATGGAGGTGGCTGAGTGAGCCTCTCTCTGAGATCTCGGGCCCAGGAGTCCCTCCCGGGGGCTCCTGCAGACACTAGGAGGTTTGAAAGGGATACACTCGGTTTAGGGATGCCTCAAAATACACGGACAGCGTTCTTCCCAGAGTCCTCTCCTCGTCTGGGAGGCGGGGGCCTTTCTGACCGGCCCTGGACCGGGCTCAGTTTGACTGTTGAGCGGGAGCAGAGGTGAGCTTCGTGCTCTGTAACAAGGGGCCGGGGGTAACGAACAAACATGGCCTTTCCAGGTGGGACGGGCGGGGTTAATGGGACCTCTTTGACTGCCTCCTTCAGCTGCAGTGGCCGAGGATGGGTGTGTCTGACCTGCTGCCCTTCGGGTGCCCTGACAAGTGGTCCCTGCCCCTCCTTTTCTGTAGGGATCACGGGACAGACGGTGACCGTGAAGCCGTACTCGCTGAGCCCTGGAGAGACGTACGTCCTACAAGCAGTGGTGGGTAGGTGGCACCGGGGCCTGGCGGGGAGCTGAGCAGCGTGCCTACTGTTAGGGTGAGGGTCAGCATCCTCAAAGCGTTACACAATTTACACATGTAGCTCATGCCTGTAATTTACCTCAAGAAAAAGACGTCGGAAGTCAAAAACAACTTCATGCATGCGAATGATCGTTTCAGGGCGGTTAACAGTAGCAGAAAATGAAGGTGAAATGTTAGTCATTGGGAAGCAACAGTTCAGCATTTTGGAGACTATTTAGTTACGACACGGAGGTTGAACGCTGTGTGGCATCACAGGAAATACGGTATCGGTGCAGCTCACAGAAGCCAAGTGGAGCCCCTGTCAGTGCTGTGGAGTCAGCAGCCATACTTGCGTGTTCCCGGACGAGGCCGCACGCAAGCGGGAGTGGAGGGGTCTGGCGCGCTGGGTGAGGCTGTTGTCTGGCTCCCAGGTCTCGTCCGTCCACTGGCCTCTCAGGGCCTCGGGCACGGCTGCCCCAGCTGGCGAGCACCCGACAAATGGTGCTGCATCAGTGGGTGCTGCACGGCAGGGGTCCTGGGCCCAGCGTCCCCCGAGGCAGGCGCTGACGCAGATCGCTGGCCCCTCAGGGTCTGCCCCAGCTGGTTGGGGTGGCCCGGAATCACGGTTCTGTCAAGGTCACAGCAACGCCAAAGCCGCGATCTGGAGGCCACACGGTCTGAGCTTTGGGCACCTCCGGGGCTGCCTTTAGTTCCCAGCATGCGGGTGTCACCCTCTCTCTGCAGCTTCGGGGCACAGCTCTCTAGGGAAGGCTCAGCTGTATGTGACCGTCAACCGTGCTCCGCGGGACGTGGCCTGCCAGGTGCAGCCCCACCGGGGCCTCGAGGCAGACACCATCTTCAGCGTCTTCTGCACGTTGGGGAGACCGGTGAGCACGCAGACCCCGTCTGTCCTGAAGGACAAGGTTACCAGCTCTCTGATGAAACGCTGGGGGTGCAAGCGTCCTCCTGGGCCGGGGACCAGGCCGTCAGTGTGGACAGCCCCCTACTCCTGCCCCATGTGTGTTGTACCCTTCGCTGTGCATCTTCAGGAGGCCCCGACCCTGGCGCTCACTGCAGCCCCGCTCTGAGGCTGAGGGTGTTTCCCGCACATGCCCTGTCCCATCGCCCATGTGTTGTGTCCCCCAGAGGGAAGCAGAGGTGCAGCCTCGTCCCTCCCCCCACTCTGTGTGTCTGTGACTGTCCCAGGTCCTGGCCAGGAGGGCCCACGACCCCAAGTGACAGACACAGCCGCCTGTCCCTGCCCCAGCCTGTCTGCACCTGACCTGGGTGGAGTGAGGACGGGGCGTGAGGACTTACTGGGGTAATCCTGTTTGCTCACCGTGCTCTTTCCTTCATCACGGAACGGATCGCAGGACTTGCGCTATGAGTTTGGTTACCGGATAGGAAACGCCTCCAGGCGCACCCTGTACCGTGGGGCAGATGCCCAGCACTACTTTGCACTGCCGGCTGGGGAGCCCGTGGACGGTTATCAAGGTGAGTCCTGGACAGACAGACGGATGGTGGGCAGGGCTCAGCCCCGCCTCCCCTGCAGGGTCCCCCCCCGCCCCCCACAAACCCTGGCCTGGTCACAGGAAGGAGTTCCCGAGTCCCCAAAACGCTGCTTCCTGCCATGCCCGTGTCTGTGCATGAATGACTTCAGTGGGGTTCTCCACGCCTTCGCCTGGACCTGCCACAGCCCTGCCCTCCCTCCGCCCCGGTTCCAGCCGTACCAGCCTGGACTGGCACCTCGGGGTCTGCGGACCCCTCCCTGTCCTTGCCCGTGCTGGCACGCGTCACGTTTTTAACCTGACTATAGTCCTGAGCAGGCAGGGAGGTAGAGACACGGGCGGTCCTGGTCACCATGGCATCTTGCTGCCGCGGGCATGCAGTGCAGCCCAGTGACAGTGCGTGAGAGCGTGTGAGCCATGACTCACTTCCTGACCCTCCGCACGCCGCCTGCCTGCCCCCGCCCATTCTGCGGCTGCTTCCCTCCTGGCTCTGCATGCACCCACCTGCCCTGCCCTGTTTGGTGTGGAGGGTGGTCCCCCACAGCCATGGGGAGTCACCCATGGAGGTCCCATCACCGCCCAGCACACAGGTGGGCCAGCGGTGTGGGGGCTGGCCCTCTGGGCTCCCGTCTCTCCATTGCCATTGCACTCGGAGGAGTCTCTCTGCCGACACAGGCCGCTGACCTCTGCCATGTCCCTTCCAGTCCTGGTGTCCACTGTGATCACCGATGGCGACGGCTCCCAGACGCAGCCCTGCACCGTGGCCGTGACTGTGCTGCCCCGTCTCCACGGGGACGGCTGCCCCGGCGAGGATGTGTGAGTAAGGCTCTGTGTCCCCAGTGCCTCCGTGGAGTGCTTGGTGGCGCCTGGGCCTGCGGCTCAGTCCCCGACGTCTGCGCGGGCGCCCGCGGGCACTCTGGGGCTGTACCACACGTCGTCTTTCTGCGCACAGCTCACTCTTCATGGGGTGTCACTCATACACCAGGGGTTCGCCTGTCTGCAGTGCACACATCCTTGGGTTTCCTACACTTAGACTTGTCAGCTGAGGACATCTCATCGATCCCACAGCCCTTGTTCTCATTGGTCCCATCCCTGCCCCCACCCAGCTTCCTCCCTCCAGCCCCAGCCCTGGATCTCATCCGAGAGACCACTTCTGTCCCCAGACTTGCTGATTCTGGCCATTTTATGTCAGTGGGGTGATGCCCCGGTGTCTCTGTGACTGGCTGCCCGGACTCACTTCCGTTACGTGCCTGAGGGGCATCCTTGTCACCAGCCCTCACTCCTCTTGGTGCTGAGTAACGTTTGCCGTGGGTGTGCCACGGTTGCTCTCCGTCACCAGCTGACGGCTGCTACGGACATGCTGCTGTGAGTGTAGATGTGCACGTGTTTTCGTGTCCCACGCGCACTCCTGGGCGTGGCTGCTGGGTCTCACAGTGACTGTGTTGACCATTGTGAGGTCCTGCCGGGCTGTTTTCCCAAGCGCTGCTCATGTACCTGTGGGTCCCGCGTCGTGTCCACCACGCTGGCTCCGTGTCCGCTCACCAGCCCAGGGCCGGCCCGCTGCACTGTGCCTGGCCCTGGTGACGGACGCTGTTGGCCTCTGTCCACGGCTTTGAACCATTGCTGTCTGTCCCGACACCGTGGTCTTCACCGGGCTGTCTCTCCACGACTGAGGCCGAGAGTCCCCCATGTTCTGGCGACGTCCCGCGTCAGGGAAGTGACTTGCACGCGTTTCTCCCACGTGGGCTGCGCTTTCTCTTCCGTGTGGTGTCACCGAAGCACAAACGTTTTAAGCTTGATGAAGTCCAGCCTGTTCTTTTACTGCTGGTGCTCGTGATGCATCTGAGAAGTTACCGCCCACCCCGAGGCCGGACGGTCACTCCTGCTCTTCTACGAGCCTCGCGGTGTCCCGCAGGCACTGAGCCTTGGAGCCGGGGTGGGGGAGGGGAGGGGGCATGGTGCGAGGTCAGGCTCCGGGCCTGCGCTGCTGCACGTAACACGCAGTGTCCCAGCCCCCCAGGCCGGAAAGATCACTGCCCCCCGAACTGTCTCCGTGCCTTCGTCAGGAATCAGTGGGCCACAGGCGTTATGTCTGTTTCTGGGCTGCCCACGCTATTCCATTGACCTTGGAGTCTCTCTTTACCCCAGAAGCACACTGTCGAACTACTTGGCTGCGAAGTAACCCTTGGAATGGGAAGCATGACCCCATGCTTTTGTCTGCTGTTTTCAGGGTTGTTCTGGTCACTCTGACCTCCTGGTTAGTAGTTGGTCATTTTCAACGAACAAGCCCCTGGCGCGTTGATGGGTTTACTGAGCCTGGAGGTCGCCTGGGGACATTGCCGGCTAACCAGGAACAGTTTCCCACGTGCCTAGATCTTTGCTTTCTTCAGTCACATCTTCAGTTTTCAGGGTACACGCGTGGAACTTTCTGTCACATTGGTCAGAAGTATTTTATTCTTTTGGATGTTATTACGAATGTCTGCATGATCACTGGGAGTTGTCCATCGTGTGCGCTGGTAGTTACATATGGGTCGTGTATCCTGCAGCCTTCTGCTCCCTCACCAGCTCTGGCAGGCTTTAGCACGTTCCTCGGGATTTTCCGTGACTACGACGAGAGAGGCTGCTGCTCTCCCTCTCAGGCTGCACACTCCTGCTTCTCTCTCCTGCTGAGCAGACGTGGCCGAGGCGGAGATCCTGGTCCTGCCCAGGCCTGGGCAGGAGGCAGTCCGCCCTCAGCCTCTTTGTGTGACATTGACGTAGGTGCTCCACAGACGCCCTTTAGCGGGTGGGAGAAGTCCCTGGCCTTCGTAGATTCGGGAGATTTCATCACGCAAGGTCGTCAGATTTTGTCAGTGCTTCTGCCAGACCCATTGAGATGATCTTGAGGGCTTGTCCTTCCGTCTGTTGACATGGTGTATTTCATAGTTTGGTTTCACCTGCATCACTCCTCTATCCCTGGCCTCACCACACTTGGCCATGGTGCATCACCCCGTGTGAGGCAGGCGCCCCCCCGACCCCCGTGGGTCTGGGTGCTGCTCATCGCCTCTGCCGATGGGACCACCAGCCCCTGCAGCCGTCGGGGTCTCCTTGTTCGGCTCGGCACTAATCCCTTCACCTGCCGTGTGTCTGTGACACTCTGTGTGGCTTCCTGGACTGTTCAGCTCTGCTAAAGGTGGTTCACAGGATTTGATAGGGCTCCTCCCTGCGTCTCCTCCGTTTCCTCTGCACAGACCCACCCCAGTGTGTTTCCGTGGGGGGCACCACCCGTGGGGTTGTGGGACGGAGCGTTTTGAACGTGGTGGATGCTCATGGGAGCTGCTCCGTGTCCTTCAGGTACAATGCCAGCCTGAGGAACCTCTCCACCCTCCAGCAGATGGGGAGTGACAGCGAAGTCAGGAACTACGTCTCCGTGACCGCCAGGGTCCTGAGTCGCTGGGCTAGGGAGGGCAGGAGCCCCTCCTGTGGCCAGTGGTCCCGAATCCAGGACGCGCTCGTTCCCTCAGTATGCAGATCAGCTCCCCAGGACCAGGTACGGCCCAGTGTCTGTGGGTCTGCCTGTTCAGCAGGGACTGAGACTGGTCGGCTCGCTAGCAAGTGGTCGTGCTGTGAGGTACCCTCAGTCATGAGACTGGTGGGCCGGCCCGCACACTGATGCGGGGCTGCGGCTCTCGCCTATGCACATGTCTCACAGACCAGTGGGCTGGTTACTAGAGACCCACGTCAGCCACGTCCCCGCAGGTGGGCCCACGTCCCCGCAGGTGGGCCCACGTCCCCGCAGAGGGGCCCACGACCCGCAGATGGGCCCTGTCCCCGCAGAGGGGCCCTGTCCCCGCAGAGGGGCCCACGTCCCCGCAGAGGGGCCCACGTCCCCGCAGAGGGGCCCACGTCCCCGCAGACGGGCCCTCGTCCCCGCAGAGGGACCCACGTCCCCGCAGAGGGGCCCTGTCCCCGCAGAGGGGCCCACGTCCCCGCAGAGGGGCCCACGTCCCCGCAGATGGGCCCTCGTCCCCGCAGAGGGACCCACGTCCCCGCAGAGGGGCCCACGTCCCCGCAGAGGGGCCCACGTCCCCACAGAGGGACCCACGTCCCCGCAGACGGGCCCACGTCCCCACACATGGGCCCTCGTCCCCGCACATGGGCCCACGTCCCCGCAGAGGGGCCCACGTCCCCACAGAGGGACCCACGTCCCCGCAGACGGGCCCACGTCCCCGCAGATGGGCCCACGTGGACGTAGGAGAAAATGATGTAAACCCAGCCTGATCCCCCTGGTAACAGCGGCACAGCAGTGAGGCTTACGATTCTGTGCGGCTTCCAGGGCAGCGACCACGTACTGCTGTGGCACTGTCCTTGCCAGCACAGCTGTGCCTCTGTCCTGCCACTGTCACAGAGTTCAGTCGCATCTACTCCATCGTCACCATGGCATCACCATGGCAGCAACAACCACATCTCAGGGCACGCTCCATTGTCACCATGGCAGCAACAGCCACATCTCAGGGCACGCTCCATTGTCACCATGGCAGCAACAGCCACATCTAAGGGCACGCTCCATTGTCACCATAGGGCTCAGGGACCAGTTCCCCTGCTGTCCTCCTGGCCCCTGAGGCCTCGGGTCCCCTCCTGATGGGGTGGGGTAGCCAGTAGGCACAGGGCAGGCGGCCACCCTGTGGGGAAACGTGGGACCGAGGTGAGGTCTCTCCCGTGTCAGCCTCCCCGGGTCTCTCAGCCCAAACATGTGGGGTCTGCTCCGTCTCCGCGCAGCGAGCTGAGTGGCGCAGCCATGACTGACGGCTGACTTCCTGCCTTGTCTCCTTGTCGTTTCCGTTTCTCCTGGTCAGGAGGAAGCGACCGACTCTGTCCTCCTGCTGAGGGACCTGCTGCGCTTCCCCAACAAGGTGAGTCCTCGGTCCAGGTGAGCTCCCGCTGCTGCCCGCACGCGGAGGGCCCCGGGCAGCCCCGGGTCCTGCGAGGGCTGCTTGCACGCCCGCAGGCGGGTCCGCTCAGCAGAAGGCACCCTTTCGATGTGGCGTCGCCTCCGCGAACAGCGGCCTCGGCCACGTTTCCTGGCACTCCATTAACGTGCAGAGGCCGCTTATTCTCTGGTCATTTGATGGGTCTGGGACGGACTCTGAGGGGGAGCGGCCACCGGTGAAGCTGGTACCGACCCGGACCCGGGCCTGGCCCGTCCTCCCCACCTGGCGCGTGGTGTCCCTCCGGAGGGGCGGGCAGGCGGCGTGTGCGCCTGAGGGTGCTCTACCCCCGCTGTTTCCGTGCAGCTGAGCCTGGCAAGCGCTCTTCTCATCCTCCACTGCGCGCCCGCGCTGCTGGCCCCCAGCCGGCCCCCCGCAGGCTGCGCGGGGCATGCGGGCCAGGTGCGGGAGCTCCTCCTTCTCGTGTCCCGGGTCCTGGAGGCCACCGACCACGGTCACTCAAGGAGCTCGGGCCGCCTGCTGGAGGAAGGTGCTCAGGCCGTCGCGGACGCGCTGCTGGTGCGTCCTCCTCCTCCTGGGGAACGGCTGCTCCTCCCTGGGGCAGCAACCGGCTTAGTAACTGCTCTCCAAACCCACGATGCACTTGGTGCCTGGGGCCCGATGGCTCCGATGCTGGTGCCATTGGTCTTGGGGATGTTCCTGGTGAAGGCTGTCTTTCGTGGGTATTGGAATGTGCAGTGATGTCACTCCTGCCCCGTCCCGTGGGTCCGGTGGGTTTCCAGGTGGGACATGGGGGCCCGTCCCCTGAGGGACGCAGGGAGGGATGCGGGTGGTAGTTATGTGGGAAGCAGCCCCGACAGACCCGGCCACCAGGACGCCAGGACGCCAGGTCATTTCATGTGCTCCTGCTGCAGTGACCACAGGACACTGTCTCAGGATTGATTGGGTTCCTTCCAGAAGCTTCCATGTCTCCTCGGTCCCCGTTTATCCTCCCTCCTGCCCAGACCTGCTGGTCATGTAACTGATACTTGGTGCGACGCCGGGAGATGAGTGAACGGGTGTTCGATGTGAGCCCAGTGACTGCAGCCAAGCAGCTGTCAGCACCTTTAGAGGGCGCCTCCCGCCTGCACGCCTGGCGCCCTCCCTGCTCCGCGCCTGAGGCGCTGCGCTCGTGGCCCTGGCAGCCCCAGCACTGTAGCAGCCAAGGTCTTGGCTCCCCTGGGGCTGAGGATCCCACGGAGCCAGCTGTGGTCACAAGGGAGTGGAGCATCTCAGGAAGACGCATCTACACAAAAGCCGCTTGCGTCCCGTCACGGGGCTGCCCCATCCTGGTGTCCGGTCCCAGCGCAGGCCTTCCCAGGTGTTTCCGCTTCTCGGGTCTGATCCGGAGGGTGACCCCACCCGTCAGTGTCTGACCCGTGCTGTTCCAGGGCTGCCTGTCCTCACGCGGCGAGCACCAGGTCCACGTGAGCGCTGGGCAGACGGAGGCCCGTGCGCAGCTTCATCGCCACCCTCAGAGCTCCGTGCAGAGCCTGGGCCCCGTCCAGGTGCGCCTCCCTGCAGACCTGGCCAGGCGGGAGCCCAGCCCGTGCTACGTGAGCCAGCTCCTGCTCTTCAGGAGGAGCCCCTTTCTGCAGGGACGCGCTCCCGGCCAGGTGAGCACGCCCTGTGCAGCCGCTGGGACCCACCATCAAAGCCGGAGGCGGAGTGGGCCGGGGTGCGTCACGGCAAGGCTGGCCACTGGGTCCCGGGAGGTTGAGCCAAGAGGGGACCAGAGTCAGAGGGCGCGTGCCGGTGGGGACGCGGGGAGGATGGTGCCGGTGTTTCTAGGCTCTGGGAACATGGGTTTCACATCTGCTTTCGTCCGGGTCGCGGGGGCTGGGGCCGGGCCCACGCGCCATGCTCCCGTTCCTGTGTGCAGACTCTCGCTCGAGGCCTGGCTCCCTGGGCCCCGATAATGTCTGATGGACGAGCGTACACGAATGACAAACTCATCGTTTCGTTCAAAATGTTCATTTTAAACACCAGTCACACACCTCTCTTAGGGAAATGGACACGAAAATAATCCCAACTAACAAGCAATAAAGAAATAGAGATTAACATGAGTTTTTCGCCCTGAGAAGTGCAGTGGTGCAGAGACATACCCTGTGGAGGCGGAGCGAGCAGGTGTCTGCCCCCCTGGGAGGCACTTGGTCCAGGCGCCCGGGGCTCCAGAAACACCCGGACCGTTGTTTCCTTCCCCCGCCCCCCAGGAAACAGGAAGAGGTTTCCTCAGAGCGAGTTTCATGTGTTGATCCCGAACGATGGCAGTTCTGATAACCTGGCTGTTCCACACACAGCCAGCCCACTGGTTAGGGGAATGAATCAGGAGGACCGTAGGTAGCTAATCAACTGTGTCAACCAGGGAGTTGTAGTGACTGTGGAAGACTTCACGCAGAAAGAACAGGAGAACATTTGCTGTCCGCCCGCCCGGTGTGTCCCCTCCCAGGAGCGCCCGGGACACCAGGCAGGCGTCCTCGGGTAAGGCTGGCGGCGGTGGCTCAGCAGTGCTGGGGGCCCTCTGCGCCTCTGATCATCCTCGCTCGGCAGCTGTGGCTTTCGTACGAGCTTTTAGAGTAAAAGATAAAATACTTAACAAACTCTGAGAAGGATTAACTTAATAAGAGTAGTGCAAATGAAGCCATCCCCCCGCCCAGTCCCGCCGCTCTGGCCCGTGACCCCGTGTTCCCTGATGATGTAGCCGCCGCCCGGCTGGCGTCACCCACTGCGAGGCGCTCTGTGTCCCCAGGTCGGCACTCTGCTGGCCCTGTCCCTGCGCTGCTGCTCCAGCCGACGGCCCCTGCCCAGGCCACGGCTCAGGATGCCTGTGACTGTGGAGTTCGGGGAGGAAGACGGCCCGGTGAGGACAGCCCCGCCCGGTCCCCTCCACTGTGTGTAGGCCGCCCTGGTGACATGTGACATCTCCACTTTCCCGAATTCTGCCAATTCTGCTCGTTGTCCGCATGCTGACAGGGTGACAGGAGAAATGAAACGACCTTTGTGCTGCTCCGGGACAGAGTGAATGTCCACCGCTTCGCGGGGCTCTCTGCAACCAGCCCGGAGTCCCTGCAGATCCGAGTGGAGTTCTCCCAGCCGGCCGCCAGGGCGTTCCCCGTCATGTTGCTGGTGAGGTGCGTGGCGGACGCTGCGGGTAAATGGGGTCAGGGCAGGAGACGCGCCCGTGAGAACTCCTGTGAGTGAGGTTGCACTGTGCAGCGGGGGTGAGGCAGGCTGTTGAAGAGATGGAGTGACAGGCCTGCTCAGGGAGGAGGTGTCGCTGCCACAGACGGACCAGCCTGCCATTTGCAGGAGAGACCGGACGTGGATGAGAGCACAGGTGTCTGTCCAGGACTCTCAGTGCATGCCTGGGCAGGACTCTCAATCTTCTATTGTTCTAAAAATTATTTTTATTCATTGCAGAGAGGAAGGAAGTGGGAGAGGGAGAGAGAAACATCAGTGATGAGAGAGAATCATGGATCGGCTGCCTCCTGCACGCCCCACACTGGGGATCGAGCCTGAAACCTGGGCCTGTGCCCTGACCGGAAATCAAACCGTGGCCTCCTGGTTCCTAGGTCAGCGCTCAACCACTGAGCCACGCCGGCCAGGCTGCTGTTTATTCTTTAGTGGAGCCAGGAATGAGTGTCACGTAGTCCCAGTGGCGACGTGGTGGCCTGAGGCCCAGCCCGCCTCACTGGTGAGAGGGTGTCAGCACAGAAGCCTTGGCAAAGGCCTGAGGAGGAAAACCGAGACCAGCCCGTGCTCAGGGCTCTGTGCTTGTCCCAGGTTCTCCGAGAAGCCGACTCCTGCTGACTTCCTGCTGAGACAGCTGCACCGCTGGGAGGGGCTCACGGCGCACGTCTCCGTGCCGGCGGCTGTGCTGGAAGGTGGATGGACGGGACGCCGTGGCCCTCGGTTCTGTCCTGTGATGAAGCCCCGGCTGTGGCGTGGGTGTCGCGGTGCTGCTGCCCGTCCGCCACTCATCCGCTGCAGGGACAGGCTGCGCCTTTTCCCAAACCTCAGGTTGATTCTTAATTTACTTTTTCTCTTTCAGGCCACACCCATGGCTACCTGTCCCTGTTGGACGCAGACTACGACAGGGAACCTCCCAACAAGTACTTGGCCGAGGCCGTGAGCTATGTGGTGCGTTTTCAGGGCGTCCACTGCCTGCTCTGGGACCCGCGGCGGGAGCCTGAGAGTCTCCCCGCCCAGCCGGCAGCTTCCCCGGGGAAGGTGCACTGCAGGTGAGGCGGTGGTGCGGGATCGGAGGTTTGCAGGGACGGCTTCCTCCTGCACGTGGCCTGCATGCGGCAGCCCCGGGGCGCTCACCTCCTCCCCCGGCCGTGGGGTGGTGCTCAGCGAACATCTGGTGGACGAAGGAGTCAGTGGGTGGATGAGACCGTGTGGATTGTGTGTCTTGCTCATGCTGATGACCCCCCTCGGGCGGGGCCTCTGCTCTCCCCGCCCCACCCTGTGACCCCGCGCCTTGCCCTCTGCATTGTCGTGAGGGTGAACTTTACGACAGGGCATGCCTCGCTACCCGACTGTGCAGCTGCCCGGGAATTTCCGGGAGCATCGGGCGTGCCCCCCGGTCAGGAAGTCTTTATCCAGATGCAGAGCTGGCTGTTCTGTCAGGGGCCGTGGCTGTGTTTGGTTACAGTAGAAACACCTCGTAGGCACATGTAGGAATCATCGTTATCTTAAGAGAAGGGCAATCACAAAGCTATCTCCTCGCTGCCCGGGAGGAGGCAGTGTGTCCACACCACCCGTGTGTGGTGCCCGGTCGCCATCCGCGGCTGCTCACGTCCACTCCGCCGTGCACAGCGCCGACGCGGGGCGCTCGCTCAGGCGGGCGGTCAGGCTCGGGGTTTCCTGGGAGGGTCACGTATTCGTTTCCGCATTAATGCCATTGTTCGCCGCCTGCTCCATGGCTCTGTGTGGCACCCAGGAGCCAGGGCATGGTCAGTGCGGTGGGCCCTGCTCACGGAGCAGTGAGGGGCAGGTTGACTCTGGGAGGGTCCGTCTTCAGCAGTTACTCGTGATGGGCACCGGCTGCGCCTGGACCACAGGCACAGTGCACAGTCTGTCCCTGGCCTGAGGCTGGACTGGGGGCGGGGGCGGGGGGCGGGGAGGGCGTTGTCATGGAGAAGTCAGCACTCGGTCCCCGGGCCTCACCAAGATGTCTGCAATGCGCCCCACGTCCACGCCGAGGACAGCCGAGTCCCGGCCTTGGAAGTCCGCAGGCGCAGATGGCCGAGCCGCACGTCTCACTCACTAGCTGACCCTTCCCACTGGGTCTGAGGGTGACCCGTGACGGGAACCACCGTCCCCACCCTTCCCCCACGGCGGGCGCCCGTGAACACTCGTGCACTTACCGCATCTCCCCCGCAGCTACGACCTCCTCGCCGCCGCCTACTCCATCGCACGGAGAAGCCTGAAGGCCAGCTTTGAATCAAGGGGCGTTTCCCAGTTCCGGGGGTGAGTCCCGCCTTCCAGACCAGGCCCGTTTTACCTGCCCGGCCCCTGGCTGCCCAGGGGTCCACAGCAGAGCGTGGGCCTGCTGCTCGGGATCGTTTTGCTTGTCAGAACCCGCCTGCTGAGAGGTGATTGTTATTCACTACGGCCCACGTTCCTCTGTCTGCTCACACTTACTGGCAGGAGAGAGATGGACACGGAAGTCAGTGGGAATCTGGGCGGTTGCGACTGACCAGTGGGTCAGCGTCCACAGTGGCGACACGGCCGGGCCCGCGGTTGCTGCTCTCTTGTTGTCCCAGCCCCCTTGCTCCTCAGCAGGGCCCGTTTCAGAGGCAAATCTGAAATGCCCCTGCCCGTTCACTGTGTAGATAGCTCCGTGTACTCGGGCTGAGATGTGGGCGAGCAGAATGCGAGCTGGGGCGGCAAGAGCTCGGCTGCCTCGTCCATCTGTCTGTCCAACCCCACATGAGGCATCAGGCTGCCAAGGCCATCGGGGTCAGTGCCTCATTCGTGGGGTCAGACTCTGCATTCCCTGGTGCTGGGTGTCATTCTCCTCCTCACATGTATGCCTTAGGGACTCCACCTGGTTAGTTAACCAGCCAAGAGTGGATTCCTGGGTAGACGAGTGAGTGGGTCCCCTAGTTGGTAATAAGCTAGTTACTGATGCTGCCGATGCTGGTGGTGTGAGGTCACCTGGAGTCAGGGACTAGAACGCAGGGCACAGCAGGTTCCACTGTGCTGTCAGACACCACTGGGCTGGGGAATCCCTTTCTGTGTGTGTGTGCATATGTGTTAGACCTGTGTGTCTGCACATGTGTTAGGCAGTATGCACGTGTGAACAGGTGTTTGCCCTGTGTGCACGTGTGCTTGTTAATTAGCCGGTGTGCATGTGTATGCACGTATGTTAGCCAGTGCATGAGTGTGCCTGTGTAAGCCCTGTGTGAATGTGTGCACGTGTCAGCCCTGTGTGTGCATGTGAATTACCCAGTGTGTGTGTGTGTCTGCACCTATGTTAGCCCTGTGTGTGTGCACATGTGTTAGCTCTGTGTGGGGAACATCGGCCAGTCTCGGACTACATGTTTATCCGCACTCTCTGTGCTCCTTTCTTTACAGATGCCCGGGAAACCTGCTCCCCGGCATTTTTGTTGTGGCCATCACAATTCTGTACGCACTTTTGGCCACTAAAAGCAAACGTGTGGATCGCCGTGAGAGAAAGAAAATGGGTCACATTTTCCTGCAACACAGTGCCCCGCCCAGTCACCAGCTGTACGCGGTCGTCATGGACACGGGCTTCCGGGCTCCAGCCCGCTTCACTGCCAAGGTGCCCGGGCATCCGGGAGACAACGTGTGGGGGTGGACGGTGTGTGTGCAGGTGTGGGCGCATGGCTCCGATGTGGCCATCTGTCTGTCCATCTGTCCTGGAAACTCCAGGGAGGACAACAGGACATGAACAAAACAAGAATCTAAGGTTTGGAAGGAGAGGAAATCAGTTCCTGGCAGGTGATCTGATGTCTGCATAGAAAATGTGAGAGAAACGTCAGTCAAATAATTGGAACCAACATGAAAGTTTAACAAAATTGCTGGATTACATGGTTCAGGGAATGTAAGAGGAAGGTGAGCCCTGATCCAGGGGTCCTGGTAGGACACGGCGCGCACCGGAGCCCGGCAGCAGGCAGCGTCTCTCCTCCTGCAGGAGGCACCTGGTCCGGGAGCCGCGCACCGAGAGCTGTTTGTGTCCCTGACGCACCTGACCTGCCCTCACTCTTGATTGGTGCGCAGGCGCACAGTCTTGCGCGATTGGCTAATTCACAGGGAGGGGCTGGCCTTTGCTGTTTCAAGATGGTGGCCCCCAGGGAGCTTCAAGCCCTGCGGCCAACATGGCGGCTGCCTAAACTGTTCTCTGACAGGAAAGATCCCTTGTTTATTCTCACAGCGAAAACCCTCAAAGGCATCTTCATGCAACAACAAGGACCACATAGGACACATAACTAAGACCACATGTTCCCCATCACAGCCACACTGGGCACCCACAAGACATCATGAGAAAACCGGCACAATATGCGAAAAAATACCCTATATAATAACAGGCTAACATGCAAATCGACCGAACAGCTGAACGACCGGTCGCTATGATGCGCACAGACCACCAGGGGGCAGATGCTCAATGTAGGAGCTGTCCCCTGGTGGTCAGTGCGCTCCCACAGGGGGAGTGCCGCTCAGCCAGAAGCCAGCTCACGGCTGCAAGCACAGCGGTGGTGGCGGGAGCCTCTCCCACCTCCACAGCAGCACTAAGGAGCAGCGAGCCGGGCGGTAAGGACGGAGGGCTGCTGGGCTGCAAGAGGGAACAGCCTGAGTTGAGCACCCTTCCACCCCAAGTGCATGAATATCGTGCACCGGGCTCTAGTGTAAATAGACAGTAATATTTACTCATGGACAGGAAAATCAGTCTTCCTTGTCATTCCTCCCACGTTAACCTTGAATATTAATAACAGTGATAACACCAGCTAACAGGAATAAGGACTTTACTATGTTGGGTCTTTTTAATCCCCCCAAACCTCAAAATACTTGGGAAAGAGTTCCATTTTACAGGTGAAAAACCAGGCAGAAAGAGGTTAAAGTCCATGCACTCCAACCAAAACTTTAGGACGGACTGTGTGGAGCTTGAAGAGCCAATTCTAACATTTAGCTGGAAGAAAACACAAGAACAGCAGAGACTTAGAGGGCCGTGTCACCAGCAGAGGGAGCAGGCCGGCTCCGAGGGGCCCCGGGCCAGCTGGAGTGGGACGGCTAGGACAGTGTCGCGTGTCAGGAGACAGACAGGTGCACGGGACAGACTACAGACCAGGCATGTGGGGGCCGTGCAGCCCAGAGCACAGCAGGGGTCACGCCGTGAGGTGCTCAGGGATGGTGGTCCGTGTGGAAAAGCAACGTGAAACCTTCACGTCACGCTGTGCCCAGAAATGCGCTCCGAAGGCTAGAGGGTTAAAGGTGAAACACGCGGGAGTCGCTCCGAGGTCATGGGCACCTTGCGCCAGGGAGGGAGTTAAGAGAACAGAGCAAACGGGGCTTCCCCCCACGTGAGAGCTGGGCAGGTGGCACACATCGGGATCCCACGTTTCTGTGCCACAGAAGCCACCCCCCTGGGAACCGGGAGCCCAGCTGCCGGGAACACGCCCCGTGTGTCCATGGCGCCCTCATCCACCCAGTCCACGGAGTGCAGGGAGGAGGGCGGGCCCACGCGTGAGATGGCCACGGGGCCCACACGTGAGCAAGCCATGTGCCCAGTGACCCGAGGGGGCGTCTGGCCTTTCCTGCCTCACTCTGGCAGGGACTGTCCCGGGACAGGTCCAGGTCCACATGGGGCGCTGGCTTCCCGGATGGGGTCTGGGGGGAGGGCTGGGAAGAGGGTGCAGGGGGCTCTGCCCAGCATTGGTTAGGGCAGTGGTCAGCAAACTCATTCGTCAAACGATGGAAATTTCTTTGGAGAGCCACATTTTTTAAACTTAAACTTCTTCTAACGCCACTTCTTCAACATAGACGCTCCCCGACCGTGGTATCTTGTGGAAGAGCCACACGCAAGGGGCCAAAGAGTTGCATGTGGCTCGTGAGCCGCGGCTTGCCGACCACGGGGTTCGGGTCACAGGTTTGGTAACTGACCTCTGACCTGTGTCTGTTTTGAGGTCTACGTTGTTCTCTGCGGTGAAGATGGGCTTTCCGAACCCAGGGAGCTGTGCTGCCCAGAGAAGCCGCTGTTTGAACGGAACTCCAGGCACACCTTCGTCCTCAGGTGCCGGACCGCCGCCCGTGAGGCCCGGTGTGGCCGCCAGGGCAGCCCCCCCGCGGGACCGGCGGTGCCATGGGGCAGCTCACAGTGTCTTCCCCGTGTATCTGAGGTTGACCGATAGCACGTGAGGGACGGACGGAAGGACAGGGGGCCACGGGACTTACACGCTAGTAAATGCATAACCATGCGTTTTCTGGCACTAAACCTGCGTAAAGGAGTCCGTTTCACCCCAAACGCAGGTGCCGAGGGCACGAGGCACGCAGAGCCGGGCGGGTAAAGCGGTTTGCCAGGACAGACAGGGCGGGCAGGACGGTGGGTGGCTGCCCTTCCCCGCACATTCACGCTCAGGGTCGGGCTGCGTCCTCGCTGAGATAGGACGCTCCTCGTGGACAGACCGTGAGGTTAGAGACTGGGTTTGAGGGGGCTCCGCAGGGTCGCCGCCCCGTGCGGCCGGCCTGTACCGAGGGGCCTCCTGGGTCGCTGCTTGTAGACGGTCCTTCCCGCCCCGTGGGTGCAGCGGGCCGCGCCCCTGGCTGACGCCACGCTGTGTCCGCAGCACTCCGGCAGCGCTGGGCCCGCTCCGGAGCATCCGCCTGTGGCACGACAGCGGCGGGGCCCATCCCGCCTGGTACGTCAGCCACGTGATGGTGAAGGAGCTGCGCGCGGGCCGGGGCCGCTGGTTCTTCCCCGCCGAGTGCTGGCTGGCCGCGGGCAGGCGGGACGGCCGCGTGGAGCGGGAGCTGGCCTGTCTGCGTGGGGGCCTCGGCTTCCGGAAGGTAGGTGCCATCGTGTCCCCGGGGGACCCCCGGCCACTGCAGACACAGCGCGGGAGGTGAGGAGAGCTGGCCTTTCTCCGGTGCGGGGAGCTGCGCGGGGAGGGGCCGAGCGTGAGGGGTTCAGAGCCTCCGGGGACCAGCAAGGAGAGACGCGATCGGGTGCGCGGCGAGGGTCTGTAAAGGGAGGCTCTAGAGGAGGGCGTGAAGACACTTGAGGGAGACACTGGCGAGGGGGGGACAGGGCCCCAGAGCTCCAGGCCCAGGGGAGGGGCCAGCACGCCCAGTGTGCCGAGAGCGGGGAGCAGGCCCGTGGCTGAGGCTGGCGCAGGCTGGGGCCACAGAAGCACGCGCCGCTGCCTCTCTGATCCCGGCCGCGCCCACGCTGTTGGTGCCAGCGCCCGGAGCAGTGAGGTCTTGCGTTCCGTTTCAGCTCCTGCTCTCCAGGTTCACGGAGCAGCTGGAGGACCTGCACGTGTGGGCCTCGGTGCACAGCCGGCCGGCGGGCCGGGGCCCCCTGCACACGCCGCGCCTCAGCGTGGCCTTCGCCCTGCTGTGCGCCTACGCCTGCCTGGCGGCCCTCGTCACTGCCACAGGACACGGGCAGGTGGGACACCCTCCTTAAGTGGCCCCCAAGTCCCAGACCTGCAGGGTGACACCTTCCCGAGTCATGTTAGCGATGTTCACAGTTCTCCAAGGGGCTCACAGCAGGGAAGGGCCTGGTGCTCAAGGCCAGGGGTGGCACAGGCCTGGCGGGACCCAGGGATGTCTCCGCTGACTGGCCGTGGGGGAGCCCCGTGCCACCCTCAGCCTGGTGCTCAGGGGAGAGCCCTCAGCCTTGTTGTCGGGTGGCAGTTGCTCGAACTCCCTCCGAAGGAAAGGCAGGGATCCCGATGGCACCCCTGGCTGCGGGGCGCTGGGCCGCAGTGGCCGCTCCGGTCTGTGTCCCCACGAGACAGAGGCGCGCTCTGATTCGGGCAGGCGGCTAGAGCAGCGACCCCGCTGTGGGGGGTCAGCAGTCACAGTTGCTCCCGCGACCACCTCGTGGCCAGTCCCAGCCTCACAGCCGGAAGGCGGTGCGGGTCTCTCACAGGGGGCGGTGGTGCGTCCACAGAGGGCCCCGGGCTCAGGGGTCACTGTCACGGCGGCGGGTCAGCAGACGCTTCTTGGAAAAGAGCGAGTGTGTGGGATGTGTGAGACGGTGGTCGCAAGTCGCACTGAGCGGCGTGAGGGGACAGCTGTGTCCACCCACCGGGGTGAGATGGCCACGCCCGGAGCCTAAGGTTGGCTCCTCCTCCTCTGGCGCCGACAGCTGTCTGATGTCTCCGCTTTTCTGCTGGGACATGTGGTGGCTTCTGGTCAGACTGTGGCGAGGATCAGCCGGCTTTGCTCCCGGTGCCTGGTGCCAAGCGGGCGCTCAGCAAACGTTTGTTGCATCCAGGGTTGTGCAGGAGGAGAGCAGGCTTTCCAGCGGTTTCTTTTTTCACTCCCGAGTGGGAGTCCGAGGTTCGGGGAGAGAGAACTTCGTGAAGGACGACGCACGCACTCACATGGACTGCTGTGTGGTTACACGCGATGCACATGCTCACGTGGACTGCTGTGTGATCACAAACAATGCTCATGTTCACATGGACTGCCGCGTGATTACACGCGATGCACATGCTCACATGGACTGCCGCGTGATTACACGCTATGCACATGCTCACATGGACTGCTGTTGATTACACACAATGCACATGCTCACATGGACTGCCGCGTGATTACACACGATGCACATGCTCACATGGACTGTCGCGTGATTACACGTGATGCACATGCTCACATGGACTGCTGTTGATTACACACAATGCACATGCTCACATGGGCTGCCGAGTGATTACACCCGATGCACATGCTCACATGGGCTGCATCGTGACCGCACCTCTGGGCCGCACTGACTGGGGCGGCATTTCTCTATTGTCCCTGCAGCTCCCGCCACATGTCGGCCCGGCCGGCATCCCCCTCGGCTCCTTCTGGACGGGCTTCCTGTGCACCCTCCTGGCTTCTCCGGGGGCGCAGCTCCTGTCGCTGCTCTTCAGGCTCAGCCAGGTGCCCGGGTCCCGTCTGCGCGGCCCTGTCCTGGGCAGGCCCTGGGCGCCATCCTGAACCGTGTCCTCACCCTGCAGGATGCCTGCGGCCCCACCCAGTGCAGCCCTGCCTGCCCCTGAGCCACAGCCAGCCAGGCCCAGGGACGGAAGGGGATGAGGAGCCCATAAGTACACATGGGACCTGTGGGGGACAGGCCCCGGGCCCCAGCGCAGGGCGTGGGCGGGGGGGCAGGTCCGTGGGAGAGATGCGGGGCAGCGGAGGGAGTGCGGGGACATGAGGCGCTGCCTGTGCTGGGTCCGCCCTCCAGGCCTCAGTCACGGTGGCTTCAGTGGGCTCTTGTCCACGGCAGCGTGTCCGTGTGGCTCCTGTGCTCTCTGGACTCCGAGTCCTCGCTCAGAGCCTGTCCTTGAGCATGGCACTCGTCCCCCGGCCTGTGGTCCTGGCTGCTCTTGCCTCCACTGCACTGTCCCCACACCAGGCTGGCTCCCTGCCCTTCTGCCCGAACCCACCCCTGCCCCAGGTCACGCGGCCACGCAGGGGCAGGTGCGCACTCGCTCTCAGCTTCAAGGAGCCTGTTAGTAGTTAGCGTCCCGTCGTCACCCGGGGCTGCCTGCGCCTCCCCTAGAATCCATCCCAGCTTGAGGCACCACGAGGTCGGCCAGGCCATGCCCTCCCGAGAGGCTCACAAGGGAGTTCCCGGGGTACAACCTCACCCTGACCTGGTCTTTTCTAGCAAAGCGCACCGGCCGTTCTCTGTCGGGGAGCCCCGGCCCAGAGCACAGCCAGTGGTGATGGGGCCACCCAGCCATCCCCTGAGCTGGAGGCACGCAGGGCTGAGCTCAGCCAGCGGGCTCCGAGGGAGAAGAGAGACTGCGTTCTCGGTTTACAAGGTGACGTGGGTGGTGGGTGTGCCACGCCTGGCCCCGTGCTGCCCCATCCTGCACTGGCTGTTGGGAGAGCTGGGGTGTGGCACGGGAGCTGGGGCACCCTGTGAGCCAGTCAGGAGATACAACACCAGTGACCGAAAAATGACGAGGTCTGTCCACACGCCTGCCTGTCTTCTCTTCCTTAGCCCCCAGCCGTGCGTTCGAAGGACTCGTCACAACCCCGTGGCCAAGGGCACCACGGCCGTGGCTGCGCTCTGCAGCCTGGGCCATGTGCGGGATGGTCTCCGTGGCCTGCGGTGTGGGGACAGTATTTCTAGGATATAGGTGAGCTGTGAGATGTTCCCAGGTCCTTGGACGGCAAGTCTGCTGTCTACAAGGAAAGCCCTAGTTTTGGAGAACCTGTAAGGTGGGCCCAGAAGTGGCTCTGGCTGTCTCAGCCCTCGCTGCTCCCCCATCGCCCGGGGCAAAGAGCGTCCTGTGCAAACCCCAGAGGGGGGCTGGGACTGCTGCTCCCGTGTTAGGAGAGGTCGCAGGCCCGCCCCCAAGGTGGAGGGAAGCGACTGCTGAGCTCCGACAGGGCCAAGAGCATGCACGTGACAGCCACCTGGCGATGGAGAAAGCGCACGCCTGGGAGAGGAAGCCGAGCGTGTGTCATAGGCGGCGATACTGTGCTCCGCACACCTGCTCAGCTGGCCCCTGGCCGCTCGGCCATCGCCTGCCACCCCAGGGTCATTCATCATGGCTCCAAGGGCCCACGTCCTAAACCGCGAGAGTCCCAGCGGATGGCGCCTGCTCGGGGCTTAGGGGAGCAGAGGCGGTCCTCAGCGACCCTGTTAGCGCAGGGCTGGGCCCGCTCTGCTCCGCAATGTGAAGTAGTTATTACTGTGATTGCCACCCCCACATCTCCATCTCCGTCCCTGCCTGTGGGATCTCCTTTCTCTCCCGCTGAGCAGCTTCAGGGTGGCTGGCGACCCCTCTGAGCAGGAGACCTCACTCCCCTTTGTTGGCGGAAGAAAAGCCCACCCACTGCCCCTTGCCCAGCACCCCACCTTCATCAGTCACCGGTCATGGGGGGAGAGTCCAGTCAGGCCCTGAGTGCAGACAGGAGGTGACGGCGCGTCTCCCGGGCAGGTTCACCCCCATGCAGTGTGGGCAGTGGCTGTGCCTGCTGACCGTCTCCGTGACCTGCTGCGTCTTCGTCACCCAGCCCTTTATGGTGAGCACCCTTCCGCGTGGGAGTCGTGTCCACCACCGGGCCGGGAGAGGCGGGTGCCTGCATGTGGGGACATGGCCCTACCATGTCACAGCCTGATGAGAGGCGGGAGGCAGGGCTTTCTGTGGGGGCCGCCGGTCTCACACGCCCTCAGCGCCATTGCTCCGGAGGACATCCGTCCTCAGGGAGGCCGTGCTGGGAGCAGGCAGGCAGGAGTGGAGGCGGGTGGCCTGTGAACCGGCCCTGGGTCCTGAGCAGGGAGCAGGCGGCTCCGTGGGGCACAGATGGGCGCCACGACTGTGCTGTGCCTTGTCCCTGCAGGTGGGCCTGATGGCTCTGAGCTTCGCTTGGAAAAGGAGAGACGACGAGAGCTTCTTCACTGAGTCTTTACAGGAGGCCACCGAGGGCCTGGGCACCGGCCTGGCGGGGCTCTCCCCAACCCACGCGCCCTGCTGCAGCGACCCCCACGGCCTGGGCGAGGTTGAGAGGGTGAGGATGGGTCTGGGGCCTGCAGGGTCCCTGAGCGGAGAGAGCTTGCTGTGGCCTCAGCACACGTGTCTGAATCACATTCTGAATCCAAATTTGGCTGCACCTTTAGAGACCCGGGGGTGTCCCGTTCTGAAGCTCCTTTGTACACACGTGACAGGGGAACTCCTAGGACCTACTCCCTTACCTTCGCCCCGATCCCAAAGGAACCAGACCACGAGAAAGCCAGCTCACTTTACAACGCTGAACAGAGGAGGTCTCTGGGCCATGCCTTTGGAGATGCTGAGGCCTTCTGCACGGCCATGGGCTCACCGGAACCTCCTCCCTCCCTCCTGCTTCCTTCGAGTGCAGCATTATCCTGGTCGCATGGATGACAAAAATGAGAGATAGAAACATCCATGATGAGAGAGAATCATTGACGGGCTGCCTCCTGCACGCTCCCCACTGGGGATCGAGCCCACACCTGGGCATGTGCCCTGACTGGGGATTGAACCCTGACCTCCTGGTTCATAGGTGGACGCTCAACCACTGAGCCATGCCAGCTGGGCACGAGCGCACTTTAAAATGGCTTTCCCCACTTGGAGGCTCTGGAAGCAAACTGCCCTGTAGCTGGATGTGACTGGGACTGTGCCAGGGCCCTGTCAGTGTGGCCATGGCGACGGGACAGAGTGAGAACAGTGTCCTGCCACTCCGGACAGCTGCCCAACAGCCTGGCTCGTGGGACCAAACCCCAGGCCAAGTGCAAAGGCGGTGACCCTGTCCTCCTGGCCTTGGTGGGCACCTAGGCCTCACTCCCTTGCTCTGCAGCCCAGGCCCACTGCCCTCTCCTCCCCACAGGCCTTGGCTGAGCGACAGCGAGCTCGGCGCCTGCGCAGGGTGCGTCCACCATCCACAGCGAGGCTCAGGGCCACGCGGGAGAGGATGCGGAGACAGACGCGCACCCGAGCGGTGCTGAGGTGGGTGGAGGTCCCGCGCTCTGGTCCAGAGCAGCCTGCCAGCATCTGGGAGGGGGAGCAAGGGGGGACTCCTTGCTGGCCCAGAGCCCGCCGTGCGCCCCAGCCCACGGGATGCTGAGAAGCTGGAGTAACCTGGGCTCTGCAGGAACCGGTGGAGAGCAGGGCAGGGGTGACACCGCGGGTGCTGGAGCCGGAAGACAAACGCCTCCGCCTGGGACGCGGATGGAGCCGGGGGGAGGGGGAGGGGGGAGGGGGGTGGCGGGTGATGTTCTCAAACCTCTTACTGTTCAGTACGTGGCGGATCTCAGCGCAACAGTGACATGACACTTTTCAGAGAAGACCCGGAAGTTAGGAAGTGTGTATGCCCGTTAAGCCGCCCCGTGTGGGCTCAGACACCTTTCTCTGGGTGACACCCACCGGGTCGTGGGTGGGCTGGACGGCTGTGGGGAGCCTCGCGCACTTGGCCGCGGATCGTTCTATGACTTCCAGGCGTCGCCTGCTCGTCCTCCCATCTTGATGGTGCCGTCTGTGAAGCACGTGGGAACCCAGACCCCCCATGCTGGAGGGCAGCCGGGAGGGCACCACGTGCCACCCCTGGGACCAGTGTTCGCCAACACAACGGAGGCTCGGCCATCTCTTCGTGGACTCCAGGCCTGGGGCGTGGCGGCAGACTTAACGGCCCTTTCTCCCTATGGACCCGCCACGGCCCCGCCAGGAAGCGACAGAGCCCCCGCCTGACCACGGGCAGCCTCCAATGAGTTCATGGTCTAAACATCGATGGTCACAGCGACCCACGTAAAGGAAGAAAAAGAAGGACCAGACGTCAAGCATCTCCTGATGGCAAACACGTCCCCTGTGGGGAGACCTCCCCACGCCGCCGGGTCCTAATGTGATCCAGTCTGTGCCCGCTCGCGGTTCCCAGGGACAGCACCCAGCGCGCCTCGGGGAGGGCGGGAGAGACTGGCACAGAGACCAAGGGAGACAGACGTGCTTCCTGCGGTAAGAGACACACGGGGAGAAGGAGTTAATGTGCTTGCCGTCTGAACAGACCCGACCAGACAAGTCACGTGAGCATCTCGAGAGACGCACAGAAGGCATTTGACACAATCGACGTTCCCTCACGAAAACAAGACAAAAAGCCTCTCTGCGAAGTAGGACCAGACGGGAATGCCCCTCACTCGCAGAGGGCATCTGTGGCCCCAGCCGAGCCTCATACCTGCTGGGCAGTGAGCGCTTGCTCAGGTAGAAACCCGGCCCCTACTTGCCCCTCCCAGGAAGTCCCGGCCGTGCATAGGCAGGGACAACAGAGGAAAGCTTATAGATTTGAAAGGAAGAAATAAAACAGCCTGTTGGCAGGTGACGTGCATAGTCTACACAGAAAACCCCAAGTGATCCTGAGAAAGGCTCCCGCGATTCGCTACAAGGGAACCCGAAGGGTCACAGGAGCAAGTCGGCATGAGCCAGGCGGGTCCCCCTCAGCCACGGGCAGCTGGAACCGAGGGTGAAACAGCAAAGCCATTTACCCAGCGCTCGAGGAATGAAGCGCGCAGCCCCAGGGCGAAGAGAGCGCGGGGTGTGGATGCCAAAAACCACGAGGCCTGAGAGAGGAGATCGGCGCTCGGAAGCAACGGAAGGCGCTGTGTTCTGGCCGGGGGCGCGGTGTGGTCCGTGCCAGCTCTGTCCAGCGTAGGGTCCGTGCGATCTCAACCCAAACCCGCAAGCTGAGCTGTCGCTGCCGACAGACTGCTCCCAAAATGTCTGTGGGGAGCAAGGGGCTGGCCTGGCCAGTGCAATCCTGGAAAAGGCCAGTGAGAGGCTGACAGTCGCGACCTCAGGGCCCGGCGTAAAGCCCTGGACCCGAGACACTGGTGGTACAGACACGCAGACCAGGGGCAGGACAGAGAGCCCAGGAATAGGCCCAGACCAATGCCCAGCCGGTCTTTGGATGAAAGCACAAAGGCAGTTCATTTCGAGGGTGGTGCCAGGAAAGCTGGGTGCCAATATGCAGGAGAAGGAGCCTCATCCCAGACCTCACCCCAGACACCAAAGCGTCCCCCAGGACACGGAAGCCACCGCCCCTGGAAGCAGGCGGCTGGGCCTGTGAAAATGCCATCCCACCCACTGTCTTTCTCACAGAGACGCCGGCATGTCCGTCCTCATGCTGCTTCTACACCTGCTTATAACCCACGCGGCGTCCTCCCGGGATGAACACTCTCTCAACCACGCCATCCGGAACACCTTCACCAGGTAGGACCCGAGCCATGTCCACCGTTGGTTATGGACAGTTCCTGCCAGCAGGTGGCGCCATGTGCTCAGCAAAGTGATCATTTGGGCGGTCTCTCTGGACCTGGGAAGCTCAGCCGGGGGGGGGGGGGGGGGGGGGGGGGGGGGGGCCCCCAGCCTGCTCACGTGGGCACACAGCTGGCCAGGAGCCCGTGCCGTGGGGAGGGTGGCAGAGGGGGCCTGGGCTCTGGAAACGCAGGGAGCTGTGAGTGGTGACGGCCGTGATTGGGAGGGAGGTGACACACCCTTCCCTTCTCTGAGTGCACACGTTGGTGACATGTCACGGACCTGCCACGAGCTCCGTGTTGCTCTGCCTCCTGTCCTCACACGTGGCCCGGGTGTGTCATGCTGGCCAGGCTCTGCTTAGTGGGGGTCTCGGCTGAGCGGACGGGTTTCACTGTCTGAAACGCTCAGTGGCCTGGAGTCAGCTCCCTGGGGGAGGGCAGCAGACCGCTAGCTCACGGGTCAGTAGGTTCACTGGGAGGCAGCACACTACACTTGCTGACTCCCCGCTATGTGCTGTGTGTGCCTGGCTGAGCGCCTCAGCAGACCTCAGCCGCTGGAGCTGGGTCTGCTGCTCCGGTTTGCAGGCTGGGAGGACGGAGAAGCCACGGCCAGCGGGTGCCGGTGCAGAGAGCACTGTGTCTCTATCTGCGGGTCCCACGCTGCCTTAGCACCAGTTCAGCAGCCTCCGTGCCCTCCCGTAACCCCCTGGCACATGCCCATCCTGGCCTGTGCCTCTGTCCCCTCAGACGTCCCTGTGGGCACCTCCATCGCCTTCAGTCTCTGCTGAAACGTCCCCGCGTGCTGAAGTTTCCTGGCTGCTTAAACTAAGATCCCACTGCCCACTGCCCACGCCGGTGTCTCTCGCTGCTTTCTCTCCCCGATGTTTGTCACTGTCATGTGTGGCTTATGTGTTTGTGATGTGAGATTTGACAGGACAGGGATCGGATTGTCCGTGTCCCAGCGCCCAGAAGAGGGCTGGACAGGTGGTGGTCTTCCCCAGTGGCCCAGGTTCAGAGGGTGACCGAGTGGGTGAGCCACCAGGAACGAGTCCACTGTCCCGTCCTGTTCTCTCACCGCCGCTCAGGGGCCAGGCGCTCCAAGGCCCAGTGCCTCGCGCTGCAGATGGCTTCCCTTAGTTCCCGCAGGCCAGGCTGCCTGCCATTTATGTTACAGAAAGTGGCCTTTTATTTCTCCTCTGTGCTAAGAGGTGCCAGGAGCTTCTCCGGCAGCCTGAGCAGCGTGGATGCCTGGTGGGACTGGAGCCTGACCACACTGCTGGACGGCCTGTACCGGGTTGGCGAGCCTGGCGCTCAGGTGGGCTTCCCTCTGCTCTGCCACCACAGTAGGCGGGGTCGTGGCAACAACGCAGGTCCAGAATGATGCTGCTGGGGGAGGGTGCAGGCTCACAGTGCACTGTGCTGGGTGAGGGGTGAGGGGTGCAGGCTCACAGCGCGCTGTGCTGGATGAGGGGTGAAGGTGCAGGCTCACGGTGCGCTGTGCTGGATGAGGGTGTAGGCTCACAGCGTGCTGTGCTGGGTGAGGAGTGAGGGTGCAGGCTCACAGCGCACTGTGCTGGGTGAGGGTGAAGGCTCACAGCGTGTTGTGCTGGGTGAGGGTGAAGGCTCACAGCGTGCTGTGCTGGGTGAGGGTGCAGGCTCACAGCGTGCTGTGCTGGGTGAGGGGTGAGGGTGCAGGCTCAGAGTGCGCTGTGTTGGGTGAGGGGTGCAGGCTCACAGTGCGCTGTGCTGGATGAGGGATGAGGGGTGCAGGCTCACAGTGTGCTGTGCTGGGGGAGGGGTGAGGGTGCAGGCTCACAGTGCACTGTGCTGGGTGAGGGTGCAGGCTCACAGCGTGCTGTGCTGGGGGAGGGTGAAGGCTCATAGTGCGCTGTGCTGGGTGAGGGTGCAGGCTCACAGTGCGCTGTGCTGGGTGAGGGTGCAGGCTCACAGTGCGCTGTGCGGGTGAGGGTGCAGGCTCACAGTGCGCTGGGCTGGGAGAGGGGTGAGGGTGCAGGCTCACAGTGCGCTGTGCTGGGGGAGGGGGGGAGGGTGCAGGCTCACAGTGCGCTGTGCTGGGTGAGGGTGCAGGCTCACAGCGTGCTGTGCTGGGTGAGGGTGAAGGCTCATAGTGCGCTGTGCTGGGTGAGGGTGAAGGCTCATAGTGCGCTGTGCTGGGTGAGGGGTGAGGGTGCAGGCTCACAGTGCGCTGTGCTTAGGGAGGGGTGAGGGTGCAGGCTCACAGTGCGCTGTGCTTAGGAAGGGGTGAGGGTGCAGGCTCACAGTGCGCTGTGCTTAGGGAGGGGTGAGGGTGCAGGCTCACAGTGCGCTGTGCTTAGGGAGGGGTGAGGGTGCAGGCTCACAGTGCGCTGTGCTTAGGAAGGGGTGAGGGTGCAGGCTCACAGTGCGCTGTGCTTAGGGAGGGGTGAGGGTGCAGGCTCACAGTGCGCTGTGCTTAGGGAGGGGTGAGGGTGCAGGCTCACAGTGCGCTGTGCGGGTGAGGGTGCAGGCTCACAGTGCGCTGTGCTTAGGAAGGGGTGAGGGTGCAGGCTCACAGTGCGCTGTGCTTAGGGAGGGGTGAGGGTGCAGGCTCACAGTGCGCTGTGCTTAGGAAGGGGTGAGGGTGCAGGCTCACAGTGCGCTGTGCTTAGGGAGGGGTGAGGGTGCAGGCTCACAGTGCGCTGTGCTTAGGGAGGGGTGAGGGTGCAGGCTCACAGTGCGCTGTGCGGGTGAGGGTGCAGGCTCACAGTGCGCTGTGCTTAGGGAGGGGTGAGGGTGCAGGCTCACAGTGCGCTGTGCTTAGGGAGGGGTGAGGGTGCAGGCTCACAGTGCGCTGTGCTTAGGAAGGGGTGAGGGTGCAGGCTCACAGTGCGCTGTGCTTAGGGAGGGGTGAGGGTGCAGGCTCATAGTGCGCTGTGCTTAGGAAGGGGTGAGGGTGCAGGCTCACAGTGCGCTGTGCTTAGGAAGGGGTGAGGGTGCAGGCTCACAGTGCGCTGTGCTTAGGGAGGGGTGAGGGTGCAGGCTCACAGTGCGCTGTGCTTAGGGAGGGGTGAGGGTGCAGGCTCACAGTGCGCTGTGCGGGTGAGGGTGCAGGCTCACAGTGCGCTGTGCTTAGGGAGGGGTGAGGGTGCAGGCTCACAGTGCGCTGTGCTTAGGAAGGGGTGAGGGTGCAGGCTCACAGTGCGCCTGTGTCCTCCCTCCCGTAGCCCGGAGCTCTTGGGGGAACATGCTACCTCATAGGCCCGGCAGTCCTTAAGCAGCTAAAACTTTCTCCTGGACCTTCGTGTGAGGTAAGAAGCGATGAGGTCAGATGCCCTTTTTTTTTTTTACTTCTAAAAACACAGGGAATGTGAAAAGTCTGAGCACCCCATGGGCAGAAACCCAGGCCCTTGGCGCCATGTCTGGCTGTGAGGTATCATGGGCTCTGGGCTGGGGGGCGGGGCTGACCGCCTTCACCTCCCTCTCCTCCGGTCCGACTCCTCCCCGAGTGCGCCTCCGTCCTGGCTCTGCAAATCCCGGCGCTCCCCTCTCCAACTGGAATGTCACATACCGTGTCCTGATGGGAGCAGGGTGGATGGCATGCCCCTGGCATCGTCGGTGATGGAAACTCTGACATCCAGCTCAGACTGGGTCACCCAGGTGCAGCCTCTCCGGAGGGGTCGGGTCCTGGTCTCAGGCTGGAGCCCGGGCACCACACAGGGGAATGAGGGGCTGGGGCCGTGTTTTAGGTCAGCATGTGCCCGCACGGCCCGGCCAGACACCCCAGGGTGCAGGCAGACGTGGAAGTGCCTCTGACTCCTGCTCTGGTTCTGGTTGGTCCTACAGCTTCCCAGGCCACTCTCAGTGCTTCCCGAAGACTCTCTGCCTACGTGTCACCCCGAAGCTGGAGGCTCTGAAACCCCCTCTGTGACCAACGCAGAGACCCAAAGAGTGGCCCCGAGTGACCCCACAGCCTGCAGGGAGCACTGTGAGCTCAGCCTGGGCAGGACAAGGTCAGTGTGACGGGGGGTCCAAGTCACCCACGTGCCCGTCCCTCACTCCCAGGCCTGGGCAAGAGATGGCGTTCTCTCCCAGTGGGACCTGGGACAGAAGGCTGCCCTTCTCCAGGGTCTCCTCAGCCTGGGGTCCCACCCAGGCAACGAGAGAGGGGCAGCGGGCAGTGAGGAGTCGGAGGACACAGACAGCCACCTGTGCAGTCCTGTGAATGCAGGGCCACGGCGGGGGTCATAGGGCCACAGCAGGGGTCATAGGGCCACGGCAGGGGTCAGCAGGGGTTGGCATGGGTCAGCAGGGGTCAGCAGGGCCTGGACTGGAAGCCTCCCTGCATGGCATCCCCCCTCTGACTTGTACGCTTTGCAGGTCCGCGGCCCGCGCAGTGCTGACTGGCCTCAGGGCTCGCCGCTGGGTGGACCAGCACACCAGGGCCGTGTCCATGCACTTCGTCCTCTACAACCCTCCCACCCGCCTCTTCTCCAGCGTGTCCCTGCGCGCTGAGCTGCTCCCGGCCGGGGGCCTCACCCTTTCCCTCCTCGTGGAGTCGGTCCCCATCTTCCACAGTGACTCAGCCCCAAGGTACCACCTGCTGATTCCCCAGGTGAGTTCACCGGCCACTCGGCCACCCGTGGAGTGGAGTACAGTGCCTCCACGTGCCCTCCACCAGACCCCTGCCATGCCCGCCGGGTGTGGGCACAGGACAGGGAGACCCCCAGGGGAACCAGCCAGACTGAGTGGCTGGTGCACATGCAGAACTCTCGGGGTACCGATGCCATGTGGGGCGCTTGGGACTGAGGCCCAGGCCCTGCCCAGGGCTCACTCAGGCTGCCATGACCTGGGCCTCACACAGGCTTCAACTCAGACACTGGCGCCCCTCACCCTGTGGGAACCGAAGATTAGGACTCGAAGCGTGGCTGTGGGCTACCAAATGCTGTCCACACACGCTCCATCTTCTGTGACGTGGCTGCTACTGCTCTCATTCTTGTCCTGGGCCCGGCACCTGATCTGTGGTGGCCGCACGCGCCCTGGTCCCCAAAGGGGGGGAGGGTCCCCAAAGAGGCATTTTTAGCTTCAACGTGTTCCCTGGAAGGTGCACAGGACCCTGCACGGCCGCGTGGCTCAGACAGGCAGGGCCACTGCTGCTCTCAGGGAGGGAGGGAGGGAGGGCGTGAGGCAGTGAATAAATGAGGGTGTGAGGGAGTGAATGAAGTCCTGGTGGGCGGGAAATCATCAAGGTGAGATAACCATACACAGAACCTTGGGAAATTTCTAAAGTGCGGGATCTTCCAGAAGTTTCATACGGCCACGGAGACTGTTCTTACATTTCATGTTTTCCAAGTTCACGAGCATTCTTTCTCTGGAGCACCATGAGAAAGGACTGGGGGTGAGCAGGGTGAGCAGGGTGAGCAGGAGACCCCCGGGCGCTGGGCAGTTCTCACAGGCAGGGCTTCCATGGGGGCTCCCGTCTCGAGCTCCCGTGTCCCCTGTCGCCCGCGGCAGGCTCTGAGGCTGGAGGGTGGAGAGGTGTAAATGCCCGGGGCCTGCGGCCACCGCGTGTGTCTCAGAGCTCCACGTGGCCAGGAACAAGCTGGGGTGGAGTCCACTCCTGAGAGTGGGCGGGAGTTTCAAGCTTCCCACTCAATTCATGGGACTTCTGTCGTCTCTTATTCGCGTCCCTCCAGCTGGCCTTCCTGGCGCTCACACTGACCCACCTGTGTCTCCAGCTCTTCCGCCTGGCTGAGGAGGGCGCCCGTGGCTACTGGCAGAAACGCGGGACCTGGCTGGAGGTAGGCCCCGGGTCCCTCACAACTCAGCAGACACAGCTCTGCTGGGCCGGCCTGCACACCGGCGAAGCCAGCACGGGGCCGTCCCCATGGCATAAGAGCCGGAAGGGCTGAGGCCGGTGCATTCCCTGCACCCCAGACCGCAGCCCTGACGGTCTCTCCCTGCCCCCGCAGCTGCCCATCGCCGCGGCCGTCCTGGCCTGGTACGCAGCCTCTGGCCACCTGCTCTCTCTGGCCGGGGAGGTGGCCGACCAGTTCCACATGGGATTCCTGCAGGGTTTTGTGGACCTCAGTCCCATGGCGTCATGGAACCGGGTAGGACACACAGTGGGGCCACAGGGGTGGGCCCTGGGGACCTGCTCTCGTTCAGCCGGGCGGCTCCTGTTCCGTCGCCTCCTTTCCTGGAGCCCCAGCTCCGTCAGTAGAAAACGGGGCACTTCTAGTGTTAAGATAAAATTTACAAATGTGCATGAGCGATGGTGTCCGTCAGGAGCTCACTCTCACACAGGCGAGGAGCGCGGGCACCGAGTGCTGCGTGTGCCCGTGCGGAGGTGGTCTTTCCCTCTCCGGCCCCTGAGGCTGCGGCGCGCAGTGCCAGCCTGAGCGGGCCGGGCCTCTACGGAGCCGCACGGTCAGACTTGGAGCTGGCCCTTCCGAAAAGCTGTAACTCTACTTGCTCCTCCCTGGTCCTTCCCTCTGCGGATGCCTGACACGCGCACCCTCTCACATCGTGGCTGTGGCTCCTCACACCAGGGCACGGCCGCACGCAGGGGTGACGACGCCGTGCACCCTACAGCAGGGTGACACGTGGCTGCTGTGTTCTCTGCCGCAGAGGGCAAGGTGGCTCCAGGGAGCCCTGTCGTTCCTCCTGACCCTGAAATGCCTCCGTCTGCTCGGCTCGCACAGCGCAGTGGCGTCCTGCACCTTCGCCACACGCCGCTCCCTCGTGGGCATCATCGCACCCGGGGTGAGACTTCTCTCAGGTTATCGTTAGGGCATTTACACGCTCTGCTCCAGCTCTCCCTGGCGTGTTATTGTTAGGATGTATGTGGTCAGTGCCGCCTCCTGGGTGCTTGCCTGGTGCAGGAGCGGTGCGTGGGCCTCCTCGCCCCCCTCGCTTCGTGCCTGTGAGGGTGGATGGGGAGCAACCTAAGTCCTGGGCCAAGTGCCTGGCCGGTTACCACGGACAACGGGACTTCACCTGAGCTCCTCTGGGCACACGATGGCTCTTCCCGTCCTTCCCGCAGCGGCTTGTTCTCCTGAGCCCTGAGGGGCACCAGGAGCAGAGGCCATGAGACAGGTGCCCCTGGCAGCGGGCATGGCCTTCAGTGGTCGGGGTGCAGATGGCAAGGAGGAGGGGCCCTGGGGGGGGGAGGACCAGGGGAGAAGGGCACCTAGGCTGAGCGCCTGGGGTGAGTGGGGTGGGGCTGGCGCAGGAGGCCCGGAGAGGGGCCAGGGTCTCACACCCGACGATGTGGTCACATCCGGAAACGGCTCCTCCGAGCTTTTCCTTATTTTAAAGCATCTAGAAGCTCCCGCCAGATTCTGGGGCTCCCGGGACCCTGTGCTCAGAAGGTCAATGTGGCGGGTTTGCCCTGCAGCTGGCGGGGGTCCTGGTGCTGGCCGCCCACGCCCACCTGCGCGGGATTCTGCTCCTTACCATGGCTCCTCCATCGGGCACCTTCGCAGACGCCTCCCACCACTTTCCAGGCAGCAGCCGAAGAGACATCCTGCTGGGCCTCTCCAAGTCCGAGGGGCGGGCCACGGTGGGGTGCTGCGCAGCCCTCCTGGCGGCAGTGACCACTCTGTGGATAGGAACGGTACGTGCCAGCTCGGACTCTGAGGGCAGGGTTAGCAGACGTTTCATCCTCGGCCGGCCAAATGTCACTGTCGTGACTCCCTGAGGCTCATCTCTCCTGCGCTGGACAGGGCTGCACCTGGTCCAGTCGGCTGGACAGTTTCAACAAAATGACCAATCGCTCCAGGATGCTGCCTCCTCCAGGGAGCCTCCCCGCTGAGCCACACCCCTTCTCTCCCACCTGATTCCGGGCAGTTCTCACCGCGGCCGTGCATGCTGCCCTTGTCCTGTTACCTTCATCTTCCCATCCCCTGACATGTCTCCCATCAGCCCGCTGCGCAGACCACGTTCTCTGGGCTCGGGCTGAGTGAGGAATGGGCTCCCTGCGTCCCACCCTCCTGCTGACCTGCCACATGCAAACCTAGTCATGTCACACACACCACGTGCACACGCACATGCACACACACATATGTACGCACACACAGCCTCTGGCTTAAACTCCTTCAACAGTTCCCCGTGACCTTCCCTGCCGCCCCTACTTGGGGCTGACGACTTACAAGCAAAACTGCAGGACATCCAGCTGGTAGTCCGTCTCAGGCAACATAAATGCCTCTTTAGCAGCACTCTGCCCTGCAGCCGCTCAGCTCGCCTGCATTTAAGCATTTCTCATTGCTCCCCTGAAAGGAAGATGTAGGTAGGCCTCCTGCTATCGCCACCCTGCCCTGCCTGTCCCGCCCTTCCCCACCCCGCCCCGCTGCCTGCTCTGGCGCCCGGGTCTGCGGTTCTCAGCCAGGCCTCCCTAGTTCCCCCCCAGGTTTGCTGTCTCCTTCCCAGCAATGGGGCCCAGCACCCCAATTTTCAGAAACTTCTCCAGGTGTTCCTGTGAAGACAGTGCTGGGAACCTGCTCTGTGTCCCACCAGGCACAGTGTCCCTGGGAGCCTGAAGGCATGTGGCCACTCCCCTCCCCTCCCGCCTCCCTGTAGCCCTGCCCCTCCACCCGCCTCATGTAAATCCTCGGAAGACAGGGAAGACAGCGTCCGTCCATGGGAGGTCACCCTAGGAGCTTCCCTGGCTGCTCCTCCCTCCCCCACAGCTGTGTGCGGCGCCATGGTGACAGGTCCCTCACACCTGAGACACCCCAGGCTGTGCCGTGGGGAGAGGGGGAGGGCAGTCTTGGGGAGGGTTTTGTGTGGGAAGTTGCCCAGCAGCACGCGGGAAGTCTCCAGCTCGGAGAGCTCCCAGGGGCAGCAGCATTGGGGCTCACACCTGCAGGGCCCCGTCTTTCCAGGGGTGACAGCTGTCTGTGAGGTTTGGTGGGGCACAGAGCAGGCTCCCAAGGGCTAACACTGCTGGTCTGGGCTCTGTACACGGGCCAGTGCGCTCGCAGGCCTCAGCCTGCAGTGGGAGACAGACAGCCCGGGACCCATTTGCAGGGGCCTTGGCTGGTGATGGGCAAGCTGAGTCCTTCTAGTGGCCCTTTCTGTCTCCAGGCAGGAGCGCGTGGTGGGGCGGGCCGCCAGGGGGAGCCAAAATGCAGGCGCGGATTTTGCCTGTGGAAACGCAGGTCCAGTTCAGAGTTTGCTGCGACTGAGCTCAGCTCCTGAGAGCTAGCTGCCTGACTTCTTTGCTGCGCAGCTGCTGCCGCACGGACAGGAAACAAACGCCATCGGACATCATCTCCTTTACAGCTGAACAAACACACAAAGCTATTTCTTCATAACATGAAGTGTGTCTTCATTTTTCCCTCTTCCCAGCTCAGAGGTTCCCTCATGGCTTTTGTTCCCCAACGGAAATCTTCCCAAAGCCGATCTCTTGTGAGCCTTGGAGACGTGTGGGAGGAGGCCTGCTCAGCGCTGGGGCTGGCGAGGCGGCCACCGGAGGAGGCTGAGCCGGCCACGAGCCACGTAAGCTGTGGGCTTGCCTCGGTGAGCCATCCAAGGTGCCGGTTCCGGTGCAGACGTTGGCTCTTAGTTATCAAAGCGCGACTGTGACTCTGCACCAGTATCCCTGCCGCGCCCCAGAGCTTCACTTGCAGCTCTAAGGCTTCCCCGTCCCCCAGGCCCACGCTCCCCACGAACCCCTCTTTCCTGGGAATGACCTGCAGGGTTGGCAAGGGGGGGCGTTTGCATTCTCCCCAATGCACACGCCCTCTTCTGGCCTTTTAGCCACTTGAGGGTCGTCACCCAGACCCGAGTCCAACAGATCAAACAGGTGTGTGCACACAGGGGCCGCTCTGAGCAGCCGCACGTGTGGTGGCAGTGGGCGTGTGTGTGCTTCCCTGCTTGTCCTACTTTCCACAGACAACTGCCTCTGAGTCCACTTAACAGTCCTTCCTGCAGGCGCCTGAGCCTCAGCACCAGATGCACGCCTGTGCGACGTGCTGAACGAGGGACAGGTGTGCACGCTGTGTGCAACGTGCGGGTCTGTGCACACCTGTGCACCGCGCAGTGCGTGAGGGAACTGAGATGTGGGTCCCGTGGGCTCCACAGCACATGCCCGCTGACGTCAGTGCCATGAAACGCTTCAGAGGATGAGGGGGAACCGGGCTCCCGGAGGCCGTACTAGTCTCTTTTCCTCCCCCCAGAACCCCTCCCTGGATGAGTTTGCGGACCTGCTGGATGAGCTGCTGCTGAAGATCGACAGTCTGTCCGCTTGCCGCCCGCTCCCTCTCCCAGCGCAGCCGCCCCGGGACGCGCCGCGGGCTGGGGCCGGGGCAGCAGGAAGCCCCTCGGGGGACGCTTCTGGAGACCACACTGCGGGGGTAAGCACGTGACACGTGTTTTGTCAGTTTTCTTGACTGTTCAAGTCTGAGGAAGTTTGAGATGGTCGCCGTTCCACAGCCCGTGTGCATACCTGTGCCGTGAGCATGGGTGACAGCGTGGTGAGAGGCGCTCGGGCGGGAACTGCGGGGCGGGTGACGTGTGCGCTGGGGTCGGGAATGTCTGTCTGCTCCCTGGGTCTGACTAACGCCGGAGCCGCAAGGAGGCTGAGCACAGGATGGGCTCCATTCTCGGAGGCCCCGAGGAGTATGTGTACAGACCCAGAACATAAGCGGATCCGCTGGCGGCCAGCAGTGAAATTAGGCCCACGGCAGAGAGGACACGCCGCGCCCAGGGGCGCACGGAGGGCCCACGGGGACCCCGGTCTGGAAGAAGAGGTACCAGAACAAAAAAGAGTGAGCGGAACCTGCCTGGACCACACCACAGAGCCTGGGGACCAGGCGTGAAGGAACGCCATCTTCGTCCACAGCTGCTGCGGTGGCAGCGGGGGGAGGGGCTGTTGGTGGCTCACCTGGAGCCACACCAGGTGCACACAGGACGGAAGGGCGCTGGGCCCAGTGCTGACACCTCTGGCGGTGGCTCCCCGGGAAGAGTCGGCATGGCACACGTCCGGTGGCTGTGCGTGTCTCCCCGGGGAAGCGCCTGCTCTCAGACGCTTCCCAGCCTCTCCCGGGAAGGGCTCCCTCATGCACAGATGGGGCCCTGGGGTAGAAGTGGCCGTTGGAGGGACGCATGTCATCACCAGGACTGTGCAGACGCGCTGTGGGGAAGGGTCGTCACCAGCTGCCGCGGAGAAGGATGCGAAGGTGGGGCCGCGGACAGGTCGGGTGGGACCTGGTGGCCCCACACCCAGTGAGCTCGTGGGAAAAGCCCGGATGGAAGAGCTACGCGATGCAGGAAGGAGGGCGAGAGACAGAGGTGAGGTCAGAAATGGGGAAGAAAAGGGGAAGCGACAAAAGGGGTCCTAAACTCACAGGGGAGGTGAGGGTGTGGGTGGCGGCTCCAGGAGAGTCGGAAAGATGAGAAGAGAGAAGAGTGAAACCCGACCGTGGGAGGTAACCACGCAGAGGTCAGCCAGGACACGCCTGGCCAGTGTCCCCCTCAGAGAGCCAGGAGCAGGGAGCAGGGGAGTACTGGAAGATGTAACTTAAGAGAACGTTCCTGGATTGAAGACATAGATTCATATATTTTAAAATAAATCATATTCAGGAAAGAAATGGATTCAAATCTATTAAAAGCGGAACAAGTCCCGTAAGTGATGGATGAAGACACAGAGGTGGTCCTACTGGGACCCGACACCTCCTGGTCCCCATCAGCCACCTCCAAGCTACTTATCAATTATGTTGTTAAAAACTTCACATGTGCCTATCAGTAGCAAACCGAGCAAAACATCGTTGTATAGACGAGGTGATGTAATGAGCGACTGTGAAAGAGTGGAACGAAAAAGGACAGGGTGCTCCTTACATTTGTAGCATGAAAACTATGACCTGAAAACAGCCGATGAGCACGCACTTACCTCACACCGTAAGGCTCATGCTGGCGCTTCTGGTTACAGGTTAAAACAAGGACAGGCTGTGCTGAACTAGTGCTTCAGGGAAAATCTGTGGCCTGTGTTATGGGCAACAACCAAGACAGTAAACCACGCAGGCACTCACCTCAAGCAGGCAGGAAAAATGCACACACACGCATCACACACATGCACACGCCTGCATTCATGTGTGTATCACACATGCACACACCTGCACCCACACGTGCCTGCACATGCAAACTAAGAGCACAAGGCAGGCATTTGCAAAGCTGACTGTCTAATTTAATTAAATCAACAGCGAAGATGAATGAACCCGAGCGATGACCCAGTGAACCAATAAAGTGAGTACAACAAAGGTATGAAATGTACGTGAGAAAGGAATAACCTTAAGGAAATGGGATGAATTCAGAGCGTTTGGGAAGAGAGAACAGCTATCGAGACTCCCGTGTCCCAGGCATGGATCCGATGTGCACAGTGTCTCAAGAGCTCACCCCTGAGAGCCCCCTCGCCCAGGGCGCCATGAAACACACGAGATTGCCAGGAACACGGAGTGGCCCTCTCAGGCAGTTCCCGAGCCCGGGCGGAGAAAAGCTTCCAGAGGCGTTTTTATGAAGTAAAGCAGCAAATGGGTATCAGAGCCGGACAGAATCCCCGATGTGAAAAGACCGAGCCTCAGGCCCGTCCTTGGGTTTGCCGTCGAGGCATCCACGCCCAACACCGACACTCAGAGCCAGCACCAGGCGGAGGGTCACATGCCTCACGTGAGATCGAGTCCGGAGCAGACACGGCTTCTCAGGAAACACGTGAGCAGCCTTCACCCCAATGAGGGGACATGACTGCTTTCCTCCTGGACTGCACCTGAGTAATTCAACATCTAATTTTTAAAACACATCGTAGTGTCGCTTCTCAGCCTGTTGGCTAAGGTCAAGTGTAAAGCATATCATAATAAGAAAGGGGGAAAAAGAAAGGAGCTGATAAAATTAAACATAGGAATCGCCTCAAGTTAAGAGCCAGAGCTGCCACCTGCAAGCCCTTCCCTCCGCATTCAGGAAAGGAGACATTGTCAGTTCGAGCCCCTGGTCACACTTCCGGGCGGACCCCCTGTCACTCCTGTGAGCACACGTCTGCTGCGGGGAGACCTCACTGCCGGCCGGAGGGAACTGCACCCTAACCTATACCACGGGGCGGTCTGCTGCGGGGAGACCTCACTGCGCCCTAACCTATACCACGGGGCGGTCTGCTGCGGGTGGACCTCACTGTGCTCTAACCTATACCACGGGGGCGGTCTGCTGCGGGGAGACCTCACTGCACCCTAACCTATACCACAGGGGCGGTCTGCTAAGGGTAGACCTCACTGCGCCCTAACATATACCACGGGGCGGTCTGCTGCGGGGAGACCTCACTGCGCCCTAACCTATACCACGGGGCGGTCTGCTGTGGGTGGACCTCACTGCGCTCTAACCTATACCACGGGGACGGTCTGCTGCGGGGAGACCTCACTGCACCCTAACCTATACCACGGGGCGGTCTGCTGCGGGGAGACCTCACTGCACCCTAACCTATACCACAGGGGCGGTCTGCTAAGGGTAGACCTCACTGCACCCTAACCTATACCACGGGGCAGTCTGCTGCGGGGAGACCTCACTGCGCCCTAACCTATACCACGGGGCGGTCTGCTGCGGGGAGACCTCACTGCGCCCTAACCTATACCACGGGGGCGGTCTGCTGCGGGGAGACCTCACTGCGCCCTAACCTATACCACGGGGCGGTCTGCTGCGGGGAGACCTCACTGCGCCCTAACCTATACCACGGGGCGGTCTGCTGCGGGGAGACCTCACTGCGCCCTAACCTATACCATGGGGACGGTCTGCTGCGCGCGGCACAGGCCCCGTGGTCGCTGAGACTCATGTCGAGGCCTAGGAGACGCTCAGGTGGCCATGTGGCTGCAGCTGGCACCTCCGCCCCCACCTGTTCTCAGTCGGGGGCGGGGGGGGTGGGCGCAGGACTGCCTCTGACCCGCATTCTCTTCCTGGGACGCACGGTCTTCAGGCGGCTGCTCTGAGGCCCTGCCCCGGGTCCCACAGACATGGCCCCGCCAGCCAGGCCTGGCCTCACCTGGCAGCAGGTGCGCAGGGCGTGGGGCCCACGGCGGTGTCGCTGGCATCACAGCGGCTGACTCGGGACAGGCCTGCCTCTGTGTGCTGTGGTCTCAGGAGACAAGCCGTCTGAGTGTCTAACTGGGGGCATTGCTCCTCGCCTGCACCTCACAGTGAAGATGGCGTCTTTGTGGGGGAGGATGGCCCTGCGGCTGTGCACACCCACCTGCGGTCCCACTGTCCCCGGCTCCCGAGTGGCTCAGGCAGCGAAAGGCCAGCCGCCAGTCTCCTCGCCCGGGGTTTCCTGGCTCTCCTCCGCCCTCCCCTCGGCTCTGCTGGGCTCCTCTGCCAGTCCTCCTCCGGCCACCTCCTGCTCCTCTCCTGGTCCCGGTTCCCACAGGAGAGGACCTGCGCGCAGTGGCCTTCTACCGGGCTACCCTGGGGGGCCCCCTCCCCAACATTGGTGCCCGGCTCTGCCAGGGCTGCAGGCCTCGGAGAGCGCCCATGCACGCTGGCAGTGCCAGATGGGGTCTCCACACTGTTCCTCCTGACTCACTCTGATGATGCCCAGAGAGGTCAAGTAATTTGTCCCAGGTCACACAGCTGTGCGGGGGTGGGGGTTGGGGAAGAGCGAGGACGGGCACCACCAGGGGCAGGCGCACAGGGTCTCCCACCGGAATGTGCGTGTGCCCCCACGGCTGCTGCTCCACGGTTTCCATGCCCGGACGCCCACGGGGCCCTCCCCTCCCAACGGCAGGGGCACCGATTGCTCTTCCTTCTACCGCGCATGCAGCTTGATGTGGATCTGTTTCCTTTCAGCCCTCGGGCATCGAGAATCCGCCGCGGCCTGGGCTGTGCTGAGGTGCTCACAACACGGGTCTCCTCGCGCACGAGGACCGCCAGGCCCCTAGAGGTGCCACTGGGCCAGCTCCCACGCGCAGCCAGAAGCAGCCACGTGGAGCCAGGTTCACGTGTCAGGCTTGTCCATCGGGTTTGGGGCGGCTCTTCCCGGCCCCCTCTGCCAGGCGCCCTGGAGCTGCGAGTGGGAGGCTCGCGTTTGTGCGTTCGCCTGACTGACTGACTGGGTATCAAAGGCTAAAATCTTACTTGGCGGGATTTCTGTTCTGTCCATGGAGTCTGATCGTGCACGTTGTCTCAGAAACCTAATAAATGCAGTGGAACGGGCCAGGATGGAAGCCAGCTCGTCAAATAAGGTTTTGGAATGGAGTCCTCGTTTTGTTAACAATTGAGTCTCGCAGACTAACAGCTCTCGTTTTTCCTGACTGCCTTTCACCATGAAGTGGTTATGCAGACGGACACTCGAGTTTGCCTGGGCTGATGTTCGAAACGGTGTAAAGACCTGCAGGCTCGGACCAGAAATTGCTAAGCTGGTTATTGAATTTGGAGCATACGCTCCTATTTTTGGATTTAAAATAAGTTCAAAATGCCTGTTTGGGGTGTGGGAGAAGGGGCGTGAGAGCAGGCGGGGTGTGGACACGGCTCCAGAGTCCTGGGGTCTGGGCTGCGATGGGGCAGGGCTGGGCCAGGCCCCTGGGAGGGTCAGGGGTGTCCGGACCAGGCAGATCCTCGGGCCAGGTGCCCGCCTGCCTGGAAGCAGAGTGCAGTGGCACCTGCGGGCAGTTTCACCGGAATCGGGATGATCCCCTGGGCAGGTGGCACAGGCCTGGCAGCCAGCACTGGCCTACTCGGAGCACGTGCGTTAGTCTCCGTGCGCACTGATGCCTCTGGGAACACGGAGGTCTTCCCTGGGAGGGGAGTCGAGTGCGTGGTTGGCAGGCTGGGCATTGGGCCCCGTTTTACCTCTCTGAGCTGTGACAGGGCGTCCAGACGGGAGACCCCTGCTTGAGCCGCTTGGCCTGTGGTTCCCACGATGCCTGCTGGGCACCAGAGAGCACCTGCCTCCCCAGCAAAGTCACAAGATGCAGAGAATACAGCCTCACTGAACGTTGCGGTTTCGTCCCGTGGTCCTGGAGTGGCTGGCTGTTCTCACGACTCATTCATCCGGAGCATTCATTGAGCGCCCGTGTTTCCAGAGCATCTGTCCTGGCAGGGGAGGTGGCAGGCGGGGCCGGACTGCCCCTTGGGCTGGCGTCTGTGTGCTGCAGGCCTGGGGTCTCGCTGTGGGCTCCTCTCTTGTCCGTGTGGAGTCACTGTTCGTGATGGTGTGGGACGAGGTCCGGTTTGCTTCTTCAGCAGGTGCGTGTCCAGTCTTTCCAGCACGTTGGTGAGGAGACTGTTCTCTCCCGCTGTGTGTTCCCTCCCAGGACCCTTGTCAAAGGCAGTCGACAGGAGGTGTGTGGCCTTCTTCCTGGGCTCTCTAGTCTGTCCCATCGTCTCTGTCTGTTTTTATGCCAGGACCTTACAGTGTGGAGGACTATAGCTTTGCAATAGAGTCTGACATCAGGAAGGGTTTTGTGTATGTTTTACCTCAAGGTTGCTTTGACTATTCAGGGTCTTTTGTGGTTCCATACTCATTTTAGGATTGTTTATTGTTGTTGTGAGAAAAGATGCCATTGGCGTTTGGGTAGAGATTGTAGTAAACGTATGGATCCCTTGTGTACTGAGGACGTGCTCACCACGTCAGTTCTTCCCATCCGAGAACAGGGCGCCTGGTTCCGTCCAGCTGTGTCGTCATCAGTTTCTTTCTCCGGTGTCTTACGGTGTCCAGCGTAGAGGCCTTCCACCTCCTCCGTTAAACTTATTCCTGAGTATTTTACCCTTCTTCATGCTATTGCAAAAGGAATTCTTTTCTTATTTAAACTTTAAAAGTGTCCCCTGTATAAACAAAGTGATAAGAAAGCTCAGAGTGAGAAGGGGGATTGTTAATGCATAGAGCTGACCAAGCATCGTATGCAGGACGTGAGAGAACGCCTCCACTTCAACACGCAAAGGCACATTCATCTCAACAGGCAAAGCATGACAAGGCAGAGGAAGCTGCGTGGTTGATATGCAAATGGGGAGCTGCCCAAACCATCAGCAACCAGGAAACACGGGGAAAGGACCCTCCTTGTCATCCCACGCCACCAGCTCAGCACAAGTTCAAGTGTGAGGGTGCGGGAGGTGCAGCCCGCAAACCCTGCATGCTGCCGGGCACCGAGGCTCCTGCCCGTGCGGTGAGAAACTGCGGGCGACACGCCGCCTCCTGTGCGCCCTGTGGCAGCGGGCGGTGCTGGCGTCCGTAAGTCCCGCTCGGAGCGTTGGACACAGCACCCTGGGCCTCGCCAGCTCCTCAGGCCCGGCTGTGCCCGGCTCCAAGGCCTTGTCCCAGGACCAAGTCCGGGGCCCGCATCCGGGGCCTGTGGCCACTGAGTCCTGCAGGCTCCCATCTGTTCGGGGAGGGAAGGGGAGGCCCTGCTGGGAGTGCGCCTGCCCTCTGGGGGAGAGGTTGAAGGACAGCCATCTGTCTCTGCTCTAAACACCAGAGCAGTGATGAAAGGGCCGCAGGGCCTGGCCTCCCCCCCCCCACCCCGCAGAGAGGTGAGCGGACATAGGCTCAGGTTTGTTCTCCGGCCTCCCGGCCCGGGTGGCTCGGGGAGACACACCCTGTTTCTGTTGGGGGTCAGAGGTCACAGGGCTGCTCCAGGCCACACAGTGAGAGGCTGTTTCCATGGCATTCCTTTCACCTGTGTCAGCACCCAAAGCCCCAGGACTTGGCGAATGGCCGAGGGGCCCCTGCGGTCATCCTGCCTCTCAGGACAGAGGACGGGCAGGAGGAGGGCGCCTGTGCCCCGAGGACCCCCCCTCTGTCCGCACGCTGCTGGTCCAGGGCTGGGACTTCAGCATCAGGATTTGAGGGACACAGTTCAGCCCAGAATGACTGCAAATTGCTCTTCAGAGACAAAGGCGGTCAGCCCCTCGGAGCAGTGCACCGGGTCGGCTCCCGCCTCACCCTGGCGCTGGCTGCTGTCTCTCTCTGAAACTCTCACTGGTGGGTCTCCCACGGGGACGCCCTCTTCAGTGACCCAGCGCGGGAGCGGGCTGTGGGCCTTTCGCAAACAGTACTTCCCCTGTGGGCAGGACCCGGCAGGGTGCCGTCGAGGGGATGACTGGGTCCCTGCAGGCTGTGGGTCCCCCCCCCCCCCCCACGGAAGCTCCTTCCAGAAGTGACGCCCAGCCGGACGCTTTCTCATCGGCATCCCGCGCCGGAGGCTTCGTCTTCTCGGCGGAACGCAGAGACAGTTGCCCTGGGAGGGAGTTAGGCTCGTGGGACAGCGCTGGGGGGCGGCTGAGGACCCCGCCGGGCCTCCAGGAGCCGGGTCTGCCTGAGGAGCGAGCCGGCCACATGTTCCTCGGAGCAGATGCCCAGCACCGGGCTGTTCCCGCGGGGGCCGGCGGATGAGCGGGAGGGCAGGCCTGTGCCGTCTCATGGCTGGGTCCGTGGGTCAGAATTGAATCACAGCGAGCGCGCAAGGACCCAAATGCAATCACCGGTCATGTTCCTCATTCAGCTGCTTCCTCCTGTCCTGGGCAAATTCAATTTCCCTCCTTCTGATGAAGCTCCGGGGAAATCGGATCACAGCCTCATTTTCATCCCAGGGATTAAGCCGTGATGGACGAGCACAGAGGACCTGGTTTGTGGAAGGGGCCGAAGTGAGCGAACGGTGGCGGGCTGGCCTTCCTGACTGTCCGGGTGACGGCGGGGGGGGCCGGGGGGGAGGCCCACGCCCCCTGACATCATGTCAGCTGGGACCCCGTGGACCAGACTCAAAAGAACACCAACCATCCTTCCATTTTCTCAGAAACACAGGACAGCTGGAGCCCCTTCGCAGCCGCCCATGGTCTGTTCCCAGAGAGCAGGGGACTGTCGTAGACGCTGTCCCAGAGCGAATCTGTCCGCAGGAGGCAGCTCACGCCGAATCAGCCACTTACATTTGGCAGTGGGATCTGACTTCCTGCGCAGAGGGCGTCCGAGCTCACCGGGCACTGCCCCGCTGCGTGTGTGGGTCCTGGCCACGACGGCAGGGGCTAGGGGGGCGAGAATTGGAGCCCAGGAACTGGGGTTTGTGTTTTTTAAATTCTCAACAGAATTAACCAGCTCCTCCACGAGTTACTCTCTTCCAAATTTTTAAAAATAAATTTATATCCCCTCCAGGGGTCCTCCAACTGCGGCCCGCCGAGGACATGTATCCGGCCCGCCGGGTGCCGCTGCCTGTCCTGCTTAGCAGCCGACTCGTCCCGGGCCCGCAGTGCGCACAGGAATTTGTTCATAGTTTTTTTTAACTGTAGTCCGGCCCTACAACGGTCTGAGGGACAGCGAACTGGCCCCTATTTAACAAGTTTGAGGACCCCTGCGCCTACACTCATTTATTTTATCCTCCAGCTCCTTCCTCTGCAGCCACCAGTCTGCTCTCTGTATCTGTGAGCGTGGCTTGTGCTTCTATTTGTTGTTTTTTTAAAGATTCCACATAGAAGAGAGAGCCTATGCTGTTTCTCACTTAGTATAATGCCCCTTAGGTCCATCCACGTTGTCACAAATGGCAAGATTTCATTCCTTCTGATGGCCGGATGGGATTCCAGTGTGTGTGTGTGTGTGCGTGTGTGTGTCGCAGTTCCGGTACCATTCCTCCATCCATGGACACTTAGGCTGCTTCCAGATCGTGGCTGTTGTGAGGAACTGCAGTGAACGTGGGGGTGCAGATATCTTTTCCAGTCAGTGACTTCATTTCCTTCAGATAAAATCCACAGTGGAACTGCGGGGTCACGTGCTGGCTCTCTTTTATTTTGCCGAGGAAGCTCCGGCCGTTTTCCGTGGTGCCTGTACCAGCGCACATCCCACCGCAGGCTCCCTTTTCTCCGCGTCCTCACCGGCACACACTGTTTCTGGAGGCAGCAGCCATCCCGGCAGGTGTGAGGTGACAGCGACTGTTCTGATTTGCATTTCCCTGGTGATTCCTGATGCTGAGCATCTTCTCGTACACCCGATGACAATCTGCGTGTCTTCTCTGGGAAAACGTCTATTTCGATCTTCTTCCCACGTTCAATGGAACGCTTGGACTTCTGTTTGTTGGGAGGCTTTTGATTACTGATCCAATCTCCTTACTAGTCACCAGGCTATTCGGGTTTCTGCTTAATCCTGATTTAGTCTTGACAGGTCCATGTTTATAGGAATTTAACAATTTCTTCCAGGTTGTCCCGTTTGTTGGAATATCGTTGCTCATCGTAGTCTCTTACACGCCGTTGTATTTCTTTGATAGTTTATAACGTTGCCTCTTCCGTTTCTGACTCTATTTGAGTCTAATATCTTTTTTCTTATTGCGTCTCACTATGGGTTTCTCGATTTTGTTTATCTTTTCGAAGCACCAGCTCTTGGCTCTTTTGTTCTTCTCTGTTGCCCTTTACGTCTGTGTCTCATTGATTTCTTCTCTGATCTTTATTCATTATTTCCTTCCTTCTACTGCTTTGGGGTTCTATTTCTGCTTCCTTTTCTAGCCCCTGGAGGTGCAACGCCGGGTCGTCTGAGTCGCTTCTACGTCTAAGTCTCTCTCTGTGACCGTGCAGCTGCTCTGGGGCATGCACTCAGGTTGGCCGCCATGTTTCCATCCTTGCTTGTCTCGGTGCTTCTCCATTTCCCTTTTGGGTTCTGCTCTGACCGTTGGTTATCCCACAGCATGTTGTTTAATTCACACCTTTGTGAAATTTCCAGTTTTCTCCTTGCAGTTAACTTTTGGTCTCATACCATTTGATTCAAAAAGCTGGTTCATACGAGTTTAGTCTTCTTGACTCGATTGAGACTTGTTTTGTGTCCGAGCATATGGTTTATCCTGGAAATGAGTTCTGTGCCCTTGAGAACCCATGTGAGTTCTGTTGCTTTGGGGTGGAATGTCCTGGATATACGTCCATGTGGCCTGAGGTCCTGTAAGGCTGGCGGTTTCCTTGTGGGTTTTCTGCCTGAGGGTCTGTCCACTGGTGTGAGTGGTGGGTATTAAACCCACCAGTATCATATTGCCATCGGTTCCTCCTTTCAGGTCTGTTCACATTTACTCCATATATTTAGGTGCTCCTATGTTGGCTCTGCACATATTTACAAACTAGAGGCCTATGCATGAAATTCGTGCAAGGGTAGACCTTCCTTCCCCTGGCTGCCGGCACCGGCTTCCCCTGGCACCTGGGACCTGGGCTTCCCTCGCAACCCTGGCTTTGTCCGGAAGGTCGTCTGGAAGGACGTCCAGAAGGACATCTGGTCTAATTAGCATATTACGCTTTTATTACTTTAGATTATTTTAGATGTTAGGTCCTCTTGTTGGATTGACCCCTGTATCACTCTGTAACTCCCGTCTTTTGTCTCTCATTACGGTTTTGTTTAAAATCTAATTTTTCTGATATGCATGCAGCTGCTCCGACTTCCTTTTGATTTCCATTCACATCCCTTCCCTTCAGCCTGTGTCCCCACCCCTGAAATGTGTCTCCTGCAGGCAGCATACAGGTGGGCCTTGTTTTTCTGCGCATCAGCCCCTCTGTCTCTGATCGGAGAGTTGGTCCGTTTCTGCGTAAAGGGTTTGCTGACGCTGTGCACCTGCCACCCTTCACAGTGAAGTCAGCTCCTTCACCGTTACTGCAGGTTTGGGCTTCCTCTCCTGTCCTCCCTCCCGCTGTCTTCCTGGCTTCAGTGGTGCTCGTCGCTGCTCCTTCGGGTGCCTCGGGCCCCGTGTGTGGGCCCGTCAGTTCCCAGGTAACAGCCTAATTTTATTTTAAGTGGATGACAGCTTGTTTCATCCCGTTCCCAGGCCACACATGCCCCTCCGGGCCCGTAGCTTATGGGTTTGACATCACGGTCCTACTTACGGTCACTTTTCCTACTGGTGCCTTTAACCTTCTCTCTACCTCTATCGGTGACTGATCTACCAGTGCTGCTACACACGGAGCGGCCATATTATTATGTCTCTGAACGCAGCATCATCTGGCCGCTCAGCGTACATCCTATAGAATAAAAGCCTAATATGCAAATGGTCCCCTCGACCAGGAGTTCGACCAGTGGGCAGGTCAGCCAACCACCCATGTCCCCTCCCCCTGGCCAGGCTGGCCGGACCCCACCCATGCACGAATTCATGCACTGGGCCTCTAATACACACACACACACACACACACACACACACCCCAAGTGGCCAGATTATTATGCGTTCAGAGATCATCATCATCTGGCCACTCCATGTATACTTACCTTTCCAGTGAGGTCATTCTCTCAAGCGTTCTCTTGTTGCCAGCCAGTGCCCCTGATGTCCGGCTCAGTGCAGTCCCTCCACATCTCCTAGGGGTGGGTCGTGGGGATGGGCTCCTTTGGCCTTTGTTTGTCTGGAATCCAAACACAGCCCTCCCACTGAGGCCCGGATGTGAGCATGCCCTGAAGCCCAGCGTCTCCAGGAGCCCCTCCGCAGAGCCGCTGCTGGGCGACCAGCCTGCTGACGCCCAGCGCTGGGACTCAGCACAGCCAGAGGGTGGGAGGATTCACTGCCACTCAGTACGGCATGAAATCTAAAATGTATGAGTTGCTTATTTCTGGAATTTTCCATTTAATATTTTCAGACTGTGGTTGACCATGGGCAGCTGAAACCACGGAAGGCAAAACCGCGGATGGGGGTGGGGCGCCGCATTCAAGACTGAGCGGGACTGAGCGACGACACTGGGGGTCAGCCCAGCCGTGGCCTTGGGAGACCGAGAGGGGGTGGGGACGAGTCACGCAAGGACTCGGGTGGAGGGGATGCCGGGGACACGGGGCGTCCATAGTCGGTGAGCACGCCTCCGACGGTGGTCACGATGCTGTGCTGACGAGAATCAGGCCCTGCACTGGCGTCTCCGTGCACAGGGTGGGAGCGGGTAACGCAAGCCTGCGCTGCAGCGAGGCCTGAGCACAGCCGGAAGCTGCCACGCCGTCTCCCGCCCACAGCGCCTGGGAAGTGGGTGTCGGCCCGGAGAGAGGAAGCCCTTCTGGTCCAAACGGGCGGATTCCCCTCTGAGCTACATGTGTCGCACGGAAGATGCTGAGTCCTTCTGGGCAGGAACGTTTTCAGTCTTAACATTCTTCCAAACATGCGCCGTCCGGGCCTCCCGACTGTAAACAATCCTCGCGGAAGGTCTTGGAAGGCCTCTCCCCGGCGGGCGCCCCGGCTCCACGGACGCGCACATTTGGGGAGAAGATGTGGAGCTGAAGCTCTTAGCGTATCTCCGGATGTGATTGTTTTTGTAGCCTTGCAATGCTCTGTCCTGATCCTGGGATCCTCTGAGCGTTAGAAGGAAGGACACATGTGGCCCACATTACATGTCTCCTACGTAATACGATGCACAAAAGGAAATTGTAGAACTAACAACCAAAGAGTAATGGGAGCGGAGAGGGTGTCCCCAGATCAAGGGGCCGCCTGGCTGTGTCTGGTGTGTCGGTCGTCGCCTCTGCCTGCGTGTCTTCGATTTCACGGCCTTCCCACTGCGCCCGGAGACGCCGAGGGGCCGCGCCTACCTCGAGGCACCCTGTTCCGCCGGGCACGCAGAGGGGAAGGCCGGCTCCCGCCTCGGGCCGCAGGGCCAGCACCACATCGTCGTGCCCTGGGCTGTTCCTGGGAACGCACCGAAAGCTCAGGAAACGGGCATTCCCAGTGGCCCTCAGCATGAAGGAGAATCGGGCGACGCCTGGATGGTCTGAGACAGTGGTCGGCAAACTGCGGCTCACGAGCCGCAGCCACGGTTTGCCGCTCTGTTGACAAATGAGTTTGCCGACCGCGGGTCTAAGAGAACACACAGCGGCCAGCACCCTAGCTCCCGCCTTTGCTCTCCGCTGTCCCCTCTGCCGCCCCAGGACGGAGCCCGCAGTGCCTCCCGGGGATGGTCCCCCAGCTGTACCCAACCGCACGAGAGTCCTCAGTGAAATAGCTCTAGACAGGAGTGCCTCCCAGTGGGTGTGCGGGAGGAGAGGCGGCAGCGGGCAGAGAGCGCGGGAAGGGACAGGGGCCTCTCTGTCACGTTCTAGTCAACGACAGAGCGAGTGGCCGTCGTCGCTGCCCGCGGAGCACGAGAGGAGGCCGAGCCCCTCGCTCTCCGTAACAAGATTTCCTATTGCTCCCCGAGACCAGAGCCTGAGCCCATGTCCCCCGACGGACGTGATGGGTGGGCCCGGCGCTGAGCTCTGACCTGGCCAGGCTGCCCATCAAGAACGCCGGGTGCAGATCCTGTTCTGCCCGCTAATGGGGACGTTACATTTTCCCGAACCGGCCTCGCTGAGCGGTAATCGGCTTAGCCTTTCGCCATCCGGCCAGACCGCCTCCACCTGGCTCCCGGCAGCGCCTGGCTGATGTTCAAGGGGTGGGGGGGGCTCGGCCTGGTTGAGCTCGGCACAGGCTTCATGGGAAGGCAGCAGGGTGTCCTGGTAAAAATCAGAGCCGGGCAGCAGCGGGGGTGCCAGCCGGTCTGGGTGGGAAGCCCTAGCTCCCGGGGGTCGTGCTTCCTGCTGCCCCAGCCCCCCTGGGTCTGACTGACCTCCCGCCGACACCCTCCGAGGGGCCGGCATCTGTGGTCCCTGGCTCCCTGGGCCATTTCACCTCCCCCACCTCCTTCGGTCATTTCACATTCTAACCAGCCACAAAGCAGCAGGACTGTCTGGTCGCCGCGAGGAAACCGAGGCAGACACACCAGGGAACGTGCCGAGGGGACGTCTGGTTTTGTCTGGCACCAAATCCCACCACGTTCCCAGTGGGCGACTGTGCTGTAACGCTTCCTCTCTGTTTGAGTCTTCATTTTATTGATTTTTTTTTTTTTTTTAGAGAGAGAGAGAGAAACATCAACGATTGCTCAGCTGCCTCCTGCACGCCCCCCACCGGGGATCGTGGCCACAAGCCGGGCCTGTGTCCTGACAGGGAATGGAACTGTGACCTCTAGGTTCATAGGTCAATGCTCAACCCAATGAGCCACATGGCCGGGCGTCTCTATTTGATTCTGGATTACACATCCCTCAAAGCCCACTGGTGGCATAACGCCCACGTGTAACCCGGTAACAGAGAATGAGGGCCCGAGTCAGGGCACGCAACGCGGCTTCCCGCCTGCAGGGAAATCCGTGCCTGAGGTGCCGTCAGAGGAACGTCCGTGCCGCCTCCGGGACGCGCACAGCGGGCGTGCGCAGCACAGCCTCGAGGGGTGCTCGGTGTGGGCCTGGGTCTCCTGCGTGGCGTGTTTCCCGGACCGAGGGCAGGTCCACAGCAGCTCCGCCGTCCAAGAGGGGCGCATCGGGGTCCCGCAGACGCGGCTGCAGCCCGGGGAGGCCTGTCCTGTCTGCGCAGCAGCTCAGAGGGGGCCCCTCGTCACGCTGATTTCTGAACAAAACGGTTCTGTGTCAGCTCACATGTTCTGTACGAGCTGAGCGCTCAGGGATCCTCAGAGGAACAGAACCAGCGGGGCAGAGCAGGGGTGAGCGGGGAGTGAGGGATTGCTCGGGGACTGGCTCACACAGGTGTGGAGGGTGAGCAGGCAGACCCACCGCTGCAGGCTGGACACCCAGGGCAGCCAGTGTCCGCAGGCTCTGGAGCCAGCACCCTCCTGCTCAGGGGCAGCCAGCCTTTCCGGAAGCCCTGGGACCGGTGAGGTGAGGCCCACACTGGGGAGCATGATCTGCATTGTTTACTGAAAGTCCACTGATCTCATCGCAATCTCGCCGAAACCCTACCTCCGAGCGACAGCCAGCATCGTGTTTACGGAAGGCCTGGTCCCCTGGCCCAGGAGGTTAGCCATCAGAACCTTTCACTCACGTACAAGCGTGTCCCCATCATGGCATCGGGTGTCCAGCCCCAAAGGAGTCAGGGCTTTGGGCTCCTTCAGAGTCAACCCTGTTCTGAAAGTGCCTCGTCTGGGTCCTTTGGGGCAGTTTGTGGCCAGTGTTCAGAGCTGGACAGGAGGGCGTGCTGGGCTCACGGCCTCACAGGGCTCATCTGCTTCGGAGGGGGTCACTCCAGCGCCCGTGAGCATCACTGGGGCTGTGCCCCTGCCTGCCTGGGGAGTGGCCCTCCGGTCTCTCCCAGCCATCCTCCCCCTTCTTCCCAGCTCCAATCTCAGAGCCGGAGGGTCTGGACAGGTCAGACTCTAGGGTGATGGTCAGGACTCCAGCCGCTCTGAGCTGGCCAGGGCTGTCCATGGGAGCCCTGACCACCTGAGTCGGTGCCAACCTCCTCCTCTGACGGGCACGCGGGATTCCTGTCGGCCTCACTCTGCAGCTGGGCGCTGGGTGGGCCTTCTGGCTGACCCTAAAGTCACCAAGGCACCTGGGTCCTAGCTCCCATCCTGTCCCCAGGCGGACTTGGCCCGTGGCCGCTAGATCAAGAAGGGCAGGTGGGAAGGTCTGGGTTCCATCCGTGGGCAGAGACTTGCTGTGTCCACGTCCCAGGTTCCAGGAGGGGTCCTGATGACCTCACCCCCACTGCTGGCAGGGCCCTGGGGCAGGCCTGTGGGCTTGGCTTTCTGCTGGGCTTCCCAGCTGCACTGAGTTTGGGGTGCTGTGGGAAGTGGAAGGACCCAGGAACTGCCCGTAGACACACAGCGCCCCTCATCGCCAGGCCCCTGACGCAGACACACAGCGACCCTCTGTCTCCCAGGCCCCTGGCAGCTGGGGGTGGTTCCCGAGTGCGCCCAGAAGAGCAGAGCCATCCTGGGCAGCAGCTGGAATGTGTGTGCGGGGTGGGGAGGGGGGTGTCCAGAACTTGTCTGCCCTGTGGGAAGGCACAGGCCACCTCCGTGGAGACGGCGAGCAGGATGCAGGAGTGGCCCAAGGGCTGGGAACACGCAGGCATGGCTGCCCTGCACAGCCATGGGCCACCCGGGACCATGCCTGCATGGAAAACAAACGTTTGCAGGCAAACCCTGAGATTCGGGGATGTTTGTTACAGCAGCAGAGCCCGGCCGGACTGACCCACGTGCCCGTGGAGACCGGGGTTGTGACTCATGCCCAGGCTCCCAGGTTCCTTCTCTGGCTGTGAGGACGGAGGTGACGCCGTGGGGAGCTCAGCTTGGCCCCGACCCCGGGTAACACTGATGTGCTGGCCTCCACTTCCCAAAGCCTCGCTCCGGGCCTGCACCTCAGGGGAGCCTTCCCCACCAGCCGGCGTCCTGGCCGCCGTTCCCACCCGCATGCCGGGAGGACAGACAGGAATGTGTGGTTCAGGGGGTCCAGGCTGGGGGGAGCGTGGGAAGGAGGCGCCGTGCTAGGTGGGGGCCGCCCTGAGCTCTGTGTGTGTGGCCAGGGTGGTCGGCCGTCATCCCGCTTCCCACAAACACTGCGCACGCTGACGAAGAACCCCACATCCTCGGAGCAGCATCTAATTATCCTGATTTATGAGCTCTCCGTGCCCCGGGCAGCCTGGACCCGACGTCCTCCGGTCCCCAGGGAGTCTGGGGTCTGGCCGGCCTCCTGCCCAGCCGCCACGGTTTTTGTCATTATGACCATCCTGAGTGCTTACAGTGGCCTGGCCACTGGGGAGAGGCCCTCACTGCGAGTTCACAGCAAGGTCAAAGGCGGGCCAGAGCCGGGGGCAGCGACGGGATGTCTGCGTGGAAGCCGCCTGGGGCCTCGGGACCGCGGCCACCCCGCCTCACCCCGGCCCCCAGTGCTCCCGTCGCCTCCAGGAGATGAGGGAGGAGGCGAGACCCACGGGTGAAAGGCCCTTCCTTAACGGCCGCGGCTGCGGCAGGCGCCCACGTCGTCCTGTCAGGAGGCACGTCTGTCGCTCCTCAGACCCTCCCCTCGGGGTGCTAAGCAGCCGTTCCCAGCGATGGGCAGGGCTCCTCCTCTCAGCGGGGCCCGCCGTGGCCCCTCGCCGTCTGCTCCGTCGGGGCCTCGCTCGACGTGACCCGCTTCAGAGGCAGCTGGAGCCCCCGCCACCCCCTCCAGCGTGTTTAAGCCGTTAGGAGAGTGTGGCTCTGAGCACTTCACACTCAGCAAAGCCCAGGCTTGGCACAGCAGTGCTCTTCCCTGGGTCAGTGATGTGCATGGGTGTGTGTGTGTACACGTGTACATGCACGCGCATGTGCGCACACACGGTGTACGGGTGCGTGTGCGCTCACATGTGTTCATGCATGCGGGCATTCATATGTGCACTCGCTTGTCAGAGCTGACCCACCGCGTGAGTCTCAGGACGATGGCGCTGAGGGTGGCTTGGGAGCTGGGTTGGCAGAAGAAAGTCGGGGTGCAAGGAGACAAAAGGGAGGGCGACGTTCTCCCAGCCCGGGAGTGTGAGGCCTGAACAAGAGGGCAACAGGCACCTTCTCTCACGGCAGTGAAGGTGCAACTTGGTACTGCCACGAGGCGAGGACAGGACACAGAGGCGGGGCCCCCGCTGAGGGCCGAGGGATCCCCAGCTCTCCTCGCACCGACAAGCCAGCTGCTGTCCGGGGTGCGGGGGAACGCGCCCCGAGGAACAGGGGCCGTGGCCTCAGAGCAGAGCGGTCGGTTACGGTTCTCGCTGACGAATCCGGTCCCCCGTTCCCGGCTCCCCAGCAGAGGAGACCCCACGTATGCAGACCCGAAGCTCTGACAACAAAGAGCAGGCGCCTCTGATGGTGGAGACCAAGCATTTCCTGAAACGCAATCCGAGGGGGATTTATTGGTCCTCCTCGTCGGCGTGCATTCCGCACGGTTTTACGAGACACACTGTGAGCTTCTCAGCGCAGAACTCCAGATGGCAGGGATGTGCCTGGGACTCAGCCCAGTGGTGTCTGCGAGAGAATTCTCACCGGAACCTTCTCTGGAATCCCAACCCCGGGGATAAGCTTGGAGCCCAAGGGGCCGGGGCATCGTGTCCCCACAGAGCATCTGAGACCGGCCCCCCCATGGGAGGGACCCAGCCGGTCCGGGCGCGTTCTAAGAAATGTGGGCTGGCCTGGCCGGCATGGCTCAGTGGTTGAGCGTCAACGGTTCGATTCCCAGGTTGCAGGCTCGATCCCGTGTGGGGCGTGCGGGAGGCAGCCGATGGATGATTCTCTCATTGCTGTTTCTCTCTCTCCCTTTCCCTTCTCATCTCTCTGAAATCCACTAAAATATATTTTAAAGATGCGGCGGGAGATAGCCAGACCAGCTGAACAGAGGCATGGGGCGGAACAGAGAAGGTAGAGGGTTTAGAGAGAAATCTAGGATGTGAAACCAACAGAACAAGACTCGTGGCTAATGGAGGGGTCGCAGGGGCCCAGAAGGCAAGCAGACGGATCGCTCTAGCCTAGCCCGCTGGGAAGACAGGGCACGCGGCGACGCCGAGTGCGTGAGGAGCGGTGGGTCCGAGCCAGGGCACTGGGTTGGTCCCTGAGGATCTGGTGAAGGTGCCTCGGGGCTGAGGCTCAGGAAGAGCCTGGGCTGGGGCTACCCTTTGGGGTACACATGGCTGATAGGTGACAGTTCCAGCCTTGAGAGAGGAGGAGGTCACCTGGGGCGTGTGGGGTGACCTTGGCAGCAGATGGCCAGCACAGGCACCACCCAGGCGGCTGGCATAAGTCACCAAGCAGATCAGCGCGCCCAGAGGGAGCAGACACATTCCAACGGTTCAGACGGAGGGGGCGGCGTGTCCTCACCAGTGCAGTGCCCAGGGGCTTTCCCCGTGTGCCCAGTGGGCCTTCAGGAGTTCCACCAGGGCTCTCCCCTCCAGCCACGGCTTCCAGAACGTTCCAGCCCCTCCCGGCTGAGCTTTCCAACCTGCCATGCCTCACCGTTCCAGGTTCCCTCGCTCGCTCCCTCTGCCGCAGGAGGGAGCAAATATCGAAGACGTAACTTTTTAATGATTTAATGGAGAACTAATATTATGCAATGTTAAAACCATCACAAATGAGAGAGAAAACCAAAGTCTAAGACTCAAGGACCAAGTTCTGCTTTTCTACTTGCAAGCTTTCTGTATCGAAATAGCCAAGAACGGCAACTCGGGGAGCACACGCCACCCCCACTCCGCACCTGCTGTTTTAAATAACGACCAGCACTGTGGATTTTCTGAAAGTCATAAACTATTCGGATATTTCTGGCAATGCAAAAACCACATGTTTACTGCGAGTGAAAGATGGTTTAAAAATGTATCGGTCGCTCTTGGAAAAAGTCAAATGTTCTACTCGCATATAACATAAACCAGTCTACCTTTTAAAGTAAGATCCAAACCAGCCCTGGGTGTAAAAGAATAAGTAAGTAATGATGCCGTTTGTCTTAACAACAATTCGTGTTTTAATCGCTCTGTGTGAAACGGGCCAGGTGCAGGCTGAGCCTGGGCCTCGGCGCGTGAAGGTGGGCGTGAGCGCTGAGTGCTCGGGCAGCCCACGCGGTCTGCGTCCTGGCTGAGCCCTGGCTGTCCCGGTCCACGAGGGCGCATGTGTACACACTCAGCCTCTCCCAACGGCAGGGTGAGGGAAGACCAACGAGGAACGGGCTGTTGACACGTACGAAGAAAAACGGCTTTGAGGTAGACTAGCAGGGCCAGGCCAGTGGTGCCTGCTTCCAGGAGAGCGGGGTTTGAACTGGACTCTGTGACCCCTGGGCTGTGTGGTCTGGAGCCCGGGAACGCCCCAACCCCGTGTTGAAACAGCCAGGAAGCGGGGACAGGCCTTCCAGCGGCGCCCACGGTCACTACTGGAGGGAGGACGTGAACGTTCCTCACACTCGTACCGTGGGCCGGAGACGGGCAGGATGAAACGGCACGGAGCTACAGCCGGTGCACCGTCGGCGCTGGGTAAAACGCTTCGCTTTCCTAAAGCAGCGGGCTAGGAAGCCGGTATGCGTAACGGACACTCGAGGAGCCTAGCGAATCCCAAGCGGGCCTGTGTGGGTAATGTGGTGTGGGCGGCTGGCGTGCGGCTGTCCTGTGCCCGTGCCACACACACAGGAAGTGGGCGACTGTGTAACCACATCGCAGCGCGCAGAGGCTGGGACCTCACAGGCCTCTGCCCCCTCCTCCTCCCACAGCCCCCTCCAGCGTCACTGACGTCCACCACGTGCACTTCTGCCCGTGTCACCGCTTAAGGTCACTTGTGACTTTCACTCTGTCCTGTGCCTCCAGGGCCCTCCAAGTCCCCACCCCCCACCCCCTCCCCCACCCGGGAGCCATGAGGCACAGGCACTGGGGAGCTCACCCCTGGGCCTGATAGGCCGGCCCGTGGGTCTGGCTGGGCCCCCGGGGGAGGGGCAGTGGCATGGGGGGGAGGAGTTGATGGCTCTGCCCCCACGAATCAACCTGCGGTGACTTGCTCCTGGCAGCACCACCCGTGCTGGGAGCTGAGGGCCCCGGGTCACAGCCGTCAGGCCTCACGGACTCAGGGTGGCTGCTGACTGCACCCTGACCCGCTCGCATGGACCTCCACGGCGGTGTCTCTGCCCGGGCTGCGTCCATCACCCCTGCTCCTGCATGGGCACTCCCTGCCCTTCACACCCTTCCCAGTGACCTCCCTCCTGCGCCTTTCCCGGTGGGGACGGGCCACCGCCCCCCCTCCCCCGGCCTCTGCAACCGGCCCCTCTGACGTGCCGTCGAGTTTGTTTAAACAGCCGGACAGGGCCTCTCAGTGGCTCTTCGTGCAGACGTGCTGAGAGCCACCTGTCGAGCCCAGGACAGGGAGCTTCCTGGCTTTTCACGGGGCACACGTCACTCAGCACAGATGTGGCCCTGGGGACGGGGGCGGGGGAGGGGGGCGGGGCGGCTGCTCCTGGAGGCTCTGCACTTCCCAGTTCCCCGGGGGCCTGTGTCCATCCTCACTCCCTGGTCTCCCCACCATGCTGCTGTACCTGTGAGCTGTCTCCAGGGAGCGTGGGCCCCCGGCAGGGTGACGTGGCTGCTTGAGGGCCAGCAGAGTCCCTGTGGGGGAGGGGAAGCAGTAACCGGGTTTATGACCCTCTGCAGCCGGGGCTGACGGCTTTGTCACCTTTACCTTTCACGTGGGGTCATTGACCTGGACCGGGCCCTGGGGAGCGTGCAGGGCAGCACCGCTCGTCACGGGACTTGGGAGGCACAGGCGGGAGGCTAAGCGCTGGCCCTGGGCGGTCGCATCCTTGCGACCGGCTGGCTGTCCTGTGCCCTGGCTGTGGTGGCCTCGCTTTGCATGTTGCTGACGGGAAGCGTCAGGGCCAGGCTAAGAATAGCAAACACCGAGAAAGAGAGCGGGAACCGGAGGGCGGCAGCGCGGCAGGTGGGCTGCGCTCGGCAGGTGGCCGCCTGCTGTGACCCGCCTAGGGCCTGCTGCTCCTACTCGTTTTAAAGGCACCCCGTCTGTTGGGGGTTGGGGGGAGAAGCTTTGGGGGAGGCTGAAGCAGTACAGTGGGCGGAGAGGGCTTCCAAACAGCGTCCCCCCCACCCCCCCAAGGGCCAGGGAGTGAGCGTCAGGGCCCATGCCGCGTCTGCCCGCGCTCGGCCCGGCTCAGGGGCCCACAGGCGGGCGGGGGGATGGGTGGCCCCACCTCCCACCCCGTGAACGTCAGCGCTGCTGCCGCGGCCCCTATGCAAACAGCGTGAGGTCCCTCAAAAATTAAAAATAGAACCACCGCCCGACCCCACGACTCCCTCCGGGTGTAGCTCCGAAGGAAAGAAAACGCGACTCAGTGCACGCACCCCCACGCCTGCCCCGCTGTGGCGCTCTTCTCAGCGGCCAAGACGGGGAAACGGCGCGGCGAACGCCCAGGGGTGGGTGACGCAGATGGATGGGCTGTGGATGTACAATGGGACGGGACTCAGCCGTGGCGCGACATCTCACCGTGTCAGCCGCGTGGGGGGCCCGAGGGCGTCGCGCTCAGGGCGAGGCCAGCGGAGAAAGACACACTGCGTGGCCTCTCCCGTGTGCGACCTTAGAAAGCACACCGCACACCCAACACCACGCCACAGACACAGGAGCAGGCCCGTGTCTGCCAGAGGAAGGGTGGGCGGCAACATGGGGAAGGGGTCCAGGGCACCGCCCGGACCCGAGATGAATGAGTCGGGGACGCAGCGGGCGGTGACCGTGGCGACCTTGGTGACACGCTCCGTTACAGAACGTGGCCATTGAGGAAATCCCAAGTTCTCGCCACAAGAACAAAGACTATACATATTTTGTCTTTTTCTTTTTCTCCCGCCAGCTGGGATGACGGGAGCGCTGAGCTTATGTGGTCACACCTCATGATGCACGTGAGTCGGGTCACCATGCCCTACACCTCGCCCTGCGCGTATCCCGTAACCTGGTCGGTTACGTCTAATGAAACCGGGGAAAACCCCCCAAAATTGCTTATGCATTTTTTTTGAAAGTTTGTTTTTGCCCTGGCTTTCCACATAGTCAGCATTCGATGAAATTAGAGTCCGCGTCGTCACCGTAAACGGGTTCACCGCCCCGCTCCTCCCTCCACGGTGCTTCCCGGAAACACTCAGCAAAGGGCTCCCCGGCCCAGTGAATTACATGATGGGGACCAGGCAACTGCCTCCCAGGCCCCCTGTGCCCCCCAGGGCCCACCGCGCCCCCACAAACGGCCACTGTCTGACCACGAGAGCGCCCTCCAGGGCCGCCTTGCTCTGCCATCTGCCCGCCGGTCACAAGGCCTGAGAGGCAGGCAAGGCTAGGCGCTCACAGCCCACCCCACACCCCGCACCCCGCACCCCAGGCAGGGCCTGCTGGGCACACGGCTTCGTTTTTCCCTGGGGCCCGGGACTGGGCACCCCCGATCCTCCCGAACGTGGGGGGCAGGCCTGGCCGTGGGAACCTCGGCCTTGCTTGGGTCCCACCGGCGCCCTGTAATTTCCAGTCTATTTTGGAGGCCTGGCTCCACGAGCGTCTGCCGTTTCATTCCTGGTGTCTCCTGGCGGGTGGGAGGAGAGGGTGCACGGGGGCGAGGGCGTATTTTTGGTTTACACGTGACTCACAGCAGGAATGCCCCTCCTACGCCCTCACATTGGTTTTCATTCTCTTTCCACCAAAAGAAAACGCACTGTGAACGGTTCGCTGGGGAGTGAGACGAAGGGAGAAAGCGTTTCAGTGGTCGGTGTGAATGGAACGGCAGAGGTCACTGTCGGGGTGCGTGTCATCTCCTCACCATGGCCTGGCCCCCGCCCCCAAACTGGGAATTTTTAGTGTTTTAATCTCCTCCCTTCTTCGTCATCCATTCAGCCCAGGGATTTGGTCCCAAACAGGTCGCTCTCTAACTGGCCTGGGAGGGAACAGCCGTGTGATGGGCCGCGGGTCAGGAGGGCCCCGGATCGGGAGGACTGAGTGCTGCTCCCCCCAGGAGGCTGGCCTCTGGGCAGGTCACAGCTGGGAGCCCAGTGCCTGCTCTAGGAGTTGGGAGCGCAGGGGGACAGGCTCGGGGAGGGAAAGGCTGCCGGGCCGCTGTATCAGAAGGAGAAGGCGACCCTCAGACAGAGACGTGGACGCCTCCCGAAACGTCAGTGCAGCGTCCTCAGCAGAAAGCCTCGGAGCTGTCAGGCCACACCCGGTGCTGGGCGAGGCCCTCAGGTGGGGACCGTCCCGCCCCGGTCTCCGCGGGGCCTGGGGGACAACGGGCTGCAGCCGCTCGGTGCTCGGTGTTCGGGATTTTGGCCGGATCACGGTCCACAGACGCATGGCCCGTCTCCGCAGCGTGGTGCCCAGAGGCGGCGCGGGGCTCTCACTGTGGGCCTCAGCGGGAGGCACGAGGCATTAAGCTGAAACAGGCCGGCCTGGGGGAGCCCCGGCCAGGAGGCCTCACCTCCCAGGGGCCAGCGCATCCTGGCCAGGCCTCCAGAGCAGCGCCTCCCTGGGCGCCAGGAGAGGTCGCGGCCTCGGCGGGGTCACCGAGCATGGCAGGCGGAATCAGAGTCAGGGGTCGGCTTTGAACCAGCGCTCTCCTGGGGCCCAGGCGCGAGGTCCCCCAGGGTTCACCTGTTTGTCTTGTGTCTCTTCTGCTTCCCTCTGGACTGTAAGCACCTGGCAGCGCTAACACAGCTCTGGGCTCGGCCGGTGCTGAAGGAGCTAGCGCCCTGTTTGCAGTTCCTCCCATGGACGGAGCTGGCCCTGGGCCCCCACCCCACCGTGTGCCTCAGGCCAGCCACGGACTCCCACGGGGTGGTTGTAGCAGAGATGCCTCCACGCTATGTCTCCAGTTCCTGCAGGCGGCAGGCTCTGCTCACACAGGCACTTCCGATCGGTGAGGTGGCAGGGTCACCCAAAGGCCGCCCAGTGCCGGCCCCAAGCAAGGCCGCCCGGCGAGAGGAGTAGGCAGACCAGGTCCAGGCCCAGAACAGCCCGGCTCCCCAGGGGCAGTCCTGGGCCAGGCAGGGGCGTCAGAATGACACGGCTCGCCTCCCTGCCGTCCCTCACGCTGCCACCCTCCCTCCTGCACACGCCCTGGGCCTGGCCCAGACCCGCAGCCTGGGCTGCCCTGGGTCTGTGAAGAGTGTCCCTGATCTCGGGCCCGCTCCAGACCTCCAGCCCCCACCCCGGTGACCGGTGTGCCTGGCAAGCCCGGAGGCTCCGCCCTGGGGACAGAGGGAAGACGGACACGGACACACGGCCCGCACCTCGGGCCCTGCACTTGGTGGTGTGAGTGCCGGACGCCCTCACCTCTGCCTTTGAACTTGCCCTGCTCTTTGGGTGACAAGGACAGAAGCAGACCTCCAAGAGGCACTGGCGGGTGACGGGCAGACAGCCACCGGGGCTCGGGCCGAGGCCCTGCGGGGACGTGGGGGAAGCTAGACCGGCTGGGCCACTTTATCGGAGCTCCGGCCCTGAGAGCCGGCAGGAAAACAGCGCAAGGCCGCGTTCTGCCGGGCTGGGGGGCGGGGAGCAGGGGGGGCGCGCATGCGGCACGTGCAGGCTGTTCCCTCAGGTTGGCTACATGCTGGGAGCGAGTTTCTCACACAAAGCGGGGAGGAGGGTGACTGGAGGGGGAGACGGTGGAAATGAAGCAGACGCTGGCCTTGGCGCCTGGCCTTGGGCTCGGATCCGAAATCTGTTGGTTGCCAAGGTCTTCCCTGAGTCGCAGCAGAAACTCGGTGGGAATGCGGTTGCAGTCGGGGAAATGGGCCAGGCTGGGAGGTGGGCGGCGCGCTCGCTGAGTGGGAGGGCCCGGGGCTGTTCTGCCCCCGCAGGCCCGTGCATACCGGCTCAATGCTTTCCTGCTGAGACTTTTGAACATGAAAGAGTTTGAGTTTTCAAAGTCTGTCCCGGGCTCTCCTCCCCCAGCCACTGTGGAGCGGGAGGAGGGACCCCTCCGGGCGGGACCCAGAGCCTGGAAGTCCCTTGGCCAGAGGGAAGGGCAGCGCCCGGGTCTCCGGAACCGCGGGTCCCGGGACCACTCTGCCTTTGTCTACAGGTACAATACTTTGTTTCTGAATGCACGCGCCTGTGTGTGCACATGCACATGTATGTCCACACACATCGGACGTGTGTCCTGCACACTCGCACTTGCACATGCTCAGAAACCCTGGAGGTCCTGGTAGTTCTTGCAGTGCAACCCTGGGGATCCCGCCGTTCCTCGGAGTATGACCTGTGGGATCCCGGCGGTTTCCATGGATGTGATCCTGTGGGCCTGGGGGTTTGGGGGCGAAACCACGGGGCGCTGTGGTTTCTCAGGGTTTTTCTCAGGGTACCCCCTGAGGCCTGGGGTTTCTTGGGTGCTATTCGGCAGCCGCTGAGAAAGCTGGCTCACCGGTTCCCTCTGGGGCTGAGTGAGGGAGTCATGCGTGAGTGTGGGGGCCTGGCATCAGAGGAGACTTCCTGGGGGGCTGAGTGAGGGACACATGGGGACGCTTCTGCCCTGTGGGGGGGGGCGGTGTTGAGCACGGCTCCTTCCAAGCCTCCTTGCTGGACCCGTGTTCAGGTTGCTCTCAGACTGCACCACCGTCGGCCGCTGTGAGCCCCCCCTTGTGCCCCCGATTCCTGGTCAGGCCGCCGGTTCTGCGGGGCAGCAGTGAGCTGGGCCCAGGAGCGCTGGGCATCAGATTCCCAGCTCACTCAGATTCTTCCCTGTCCCCCCCAACACACACACACACACAGGCTCTCCCCCCGCACCCCCACCCCCCAGTGAAGCAGAGAGAGGGCTCCTGAGGACGCTCCAGGTGACAGAGCTCAGCTCTCGGGCAGGACAGACACAGGCAGGCCCCTGGGCAGCACATTCCTGGGCCGGCTGGAATTCGGCCTGGAATGCGAGCTCAGCCAGGAATCCTCCTCCGCGCTGCCCCTCCCCCAGAGCGGCTGTGCCGAGAGGCTCCCAGGCACAGGCTCCCGGCCTCGGGAGGGGGGCCCAGGCTTCCTCCCCTGAGGGCAGAGGCCCGGTCCCAGGATCTCTGCTGCTCTTGGGCTCCCCTGAGTGTGGGTCACGTTCTGGCTCCAGGAGAGTGGCCAGGGCCAACATCGCACCCAGGGCTGGGATTGGCTGGCAAGCCAGCACGGGGCACACGTTGATTGGCTGGCCTGGTGCTGGGCCATGAAACCAGCCAGGAAGAGCAGAGGCACAGAGAGGTCCCTTAACGTGCCACACCGCCCAGCAGATCACTGACCGCGCTGGGTTCCACCTCCAGCGTCCTGCTGGCTCCAGGCTGCACCCCAGGGAGCTCACAGTGAGAGAAGACACAGGTGCCTATGAGCGTGAACATACCCGGTGGCCAGTTAGGGGTACAGGGCCCTCTGCTTTGCAGAGAGACACCGGGCCAGAGGGAGAGCACCTGGCTTTTACCTCTAAGCACAGGCCAGGCAGAGGGGCACTCTCACATTCAGAACCAGAACCAAAGCCGTCACAGAGCACAGGGCCTGAGGTCGGAGGTCGTGGGCCATCCACGAGCAGGCCCTCGCACTGCCTCCCAGTTGCTGACCGGATGCGTCCTGGAGCCAGAGGTTGGGGGGCGGGGGTGGGCCTCCGAGAGCAGCCCATGCCTTCCCTCCCGAGAGGGTTCACGTGCGCCAGCCGCCTGTTCCGCGGGAAGGCGTGTCTGGGCGGAATCTTCGTTGTAAAGGAGTACGGTTTTACATAATTCCTGGGACGTGTCTCTGTGTGTGCGGGGCGGGGGGCGGGGGCAGTTCACAGATGCTCCTGGTCTTACCTTTCAGGGCCCCCCTTTCCAGTGGCTCCCAGCAGGCCCGGGAGGGCGCCAGCAGGCAGGGAGGCGGATGCCCAGCTCAGAGGTGGCCAGCGCCTCCCCAGCGTCCTGCCTGACCTCTCCTGGTGGCCGTCGGGCGGAACCTGCACAGGGTGGCGTTAAATCCGACACAGTGGGTGTTTCTGGGCTGCGGGTGTTTATGAAGAAAACCCACTCAGGTACCGAATCGAGGGAGGTCCCAGTTCATGGTCGCAGAGCTCCCAGTGGCGTCAGAGGGGCCCGGCCGCGCCGTGGGGACCTGGGCACATGTGGGTAGGTGGCTGCGGGCTCGCCCCTCCTCCCTCCGGACCCAGTCATCCGCAGAAAATGCCGTCAGTGCCCAGAACTGTGGTCCGAGGGTTAGCAGCGGGTGCCCCGTGCAAAGGGCACGGGCATGGAAGGCAGGAAGGTGCCAGGGAGGGCAAGTCCTCCCTGGAGCGGGGCGCTCTGAGCTGTGAGGGCTGGCCTGGGGCAGCACAGGCTGATGGGACTGGTGGGGGGAGGGGCGTGGTCGGGGCAGGGCTCCCTAGGACCAGGATGTCTGAGGAGAGGCCGGGAGGACAAGGCCCTGCGGGCAAGGGCCGGGTCCCAGCGCATCACCCGTGTGCACGGTGCGTGGGTTCCCCGCGGGAAGCGGCTGAGTAACATCTGAGTGGTTCTCCCGAGAGTCGTCATTGTTTACGTGCGAAAGCACAGCAAACCCAGAGCCTGGTCAGCGGCGGCTGCTCTGAGGTCATTTCTCTGCGCCGTGGAGCGCAGAAGCCGGAAGGCTGGACAGCCCCCAGCCCCAGCGCCGGCCGGGACCAGGGCGGGTAGGGGAGCAGGGCTCCGGGGTCCTGGCTCACGTGCCCCCACCTCCAGTGAGTCCCTGGGCCCCGGCTGGGCTGGGCTCAGGGTCAGGGCAGCGGCCGCCCTCACTCAGCCGCAGGGCAGAACCCGGGCCTTATGTTCATCATCTACAGACACCCCGTCTCTAAACCCGTCACGTTCTGAGGTTCTGGAGGTAGGACCCCAGTACGTGGATTTTGGGGGACACAGTTCAGTCCCTAAAGGCCTCTGGTTCATGGCACAGGTGGGATGTGGCCAATGATACCACGAGGCGCCTTGAGCCCCTGTAACCCTCAGGGGAGAGGCGCTGGGTGGGCCCTTGCGAGGGAGCCCTCCTCCTTCCCCTCGTGGCCTCCCGCTCGAGCCCAGCTCTCCTCCACGTCCAGGCGTGTGGCGGTGGTGGTGGCAGGGACTCTGCAGCCAGCGGGCAGTGGTCAGGTCCCGCTCGGTCCTCAGCGCCGCGGCTGGTCCTGCCCCGACTCCTCTGAGATGTCCTGGATTGCAGCCGGTTTGCCAAGGGCTTGCCCAGCCTCCGGGCCCCAAACACAGGACCCTGTGAGGGTAGGAGCCCAGCTTCCCCTTGCTGGTGCCTCCTGGCCCAGCCCGTGGGAGGCGGGGCTGTGAGCACAAGACGGGACAGGGGTGAGGGTGTGTGGGGGAGGGGCTCCATGCCCACCGCCCTGGGCCCCTGGCCTCCTGGCCTCGCCACTTCCGCCTTCTGTTCTCTGGTGGGGAAATACCGCATCCTGGGGGCCACGGGGATGCCACGCGGGTTGTGCGGGCTGTGTGCTCAGCAGGAGACCCAAAGCAGCCTGGTCCTGGGTTTGCGCTGTGGTGGGGCCATGGCTCGCCTGGTCCTAGTCCTGTGGGGCGGTGGCCAGCCCCCACCCCCGTTTGGAGAACTCAGGTTCACAGCCAGAGGCTGAGGCTGCTGCCTGAGCACTCCCCTCCCGCAGGCTGTGCTGGGCCACCTGGTCCCCTGGGCCTGCCCTGGCACTGGGTGGGAATCCCGCCCTCTCCGCACCGCTCCGCCGGGCTTCGGGCGAGGTGCTCCGGAGAGCGGGAGCCCACGGATCGGACCGCCACTGACTCCACCGATCCAGTCGGCCTGCCGGTTAGGGGCTCCCACGGGACACGGCAGCAGCCGGTCGTGGATCTGCGATCCAGTCGCGGTTACTGTAAAGTACCGCGTGGACACCTGCTCGGTCTGGTTGTATGAAAGGCCGTGAGTACGGGGACTGTGTGTCTCCTGCTGTTTTCTCGGGGTGAAAGTCAGGTGTCCTACAGGCGGAGCAAGAGCCGGCCGCCGGTTGTTCATATGGAAAGTCATCCAGTAACTGACCAGCAGCAACAAGCAGAACTGTGTTCACGCACACGCTGTCACCGCCCTGTACCCTAAATCCTCACGGATGTCCCTGCTGCTTCCGCTGATGTGCATGTGTGAGCAGCCGGCGCCCTGAACAGCCTGGGATGATCTGTTTCAGATCCAGGCAGCAGCCTCCCGTGGGGATGGCCCCGGGGTGAAGGGGCCTGGTCTGAGGTCACCCCTTCGGGGGCTCCCATCCAGGACTGACCGCATGGCCCCGGCACAGCACGGCCGCTCCCAGTGACCCGTCACCTCTAGGAGCCTCTTCCCAGGACCCGGTCGGCAGCCCAGAGGTCACTGTGTCCAGGCTGGGGATCCCCCCGTTCTGCAAAGGCTGATGCATGGGCCTGGGGTTGGGAAGGTGAGGCCGTGTCTGGGGAGAGCAGGGCAGGGAGGAGTGGCCGGCATGTCCGGGGCAGCGGAGGGACCGGAAGCCGCATCTCCCATCGCGTTCCTGCTCCTCCTTAAGCGGCTCTTCGGGAAAGAATGTGCCGTGGCAGGAAAAGACGGGAGAAAAGATCCAAGCCATGCCCCGTACTTCCTGTGATCTGGGGACACAAAGCTGTCCGACGCTGGCCATCGCTGAGACCACGTTCTGCAGCGACAAGCTTCCAGAAAGTGCCTCCACAGCCCTTGGCTGAGAGGAGCAGGAGGGGCTGGCGGGGGAGGGGGGGGGAGGGGGCGGGGGGACAGGGAGCTTCCTGCCCCCCTCCTCTGCTGCAGCGGGAGGGGCCCGGGGCTCCTGGCACAGGCTGCTTTCCCTCAGCTCCACGGGCTGGACTTCTGGTTTCGGATTGAGGTACTGGGGATGGGTGAGAAGGGAAAAAATGTGCGTTCCCTTCCCCAGATGGTTGCCACAGGCCCTGCTCTTGTTTAAATTCTCGGAAACTCAGAGTTGCGCGGCCTGTGAAGTGGGGAGGCCTGGCCCCGAGAGCCTCCCACCAGGAGGATGTGGGCGTCTGCACTTTGGGGAGCCCGGAGGCGGCCGCTCGGGTCGGCACGAGGACACGGGGCCAGCGCGCCTTCTCCCTGCGGGACACGGGGGAGCGCGAGGCCAGGCACTGGGAACGGCTTGTGAGACTCTGCGGTCCCAGAAGCGAGGTGTCCCAGTCCCGGCCCGCAGGGGACGTCAGGGGCGGGAGCTGAGGGAGAGAGCCGAGGGGAGGCGGCCCGAAGGGAGTGAGGAGCCCCCGTCATTCCACCCAAGACGACCCTGACCTTGTGACAGGCTCTGTGATGCCGGGCGGAGGCGCAGAGCCGGCCCGAAGGCCGGTCCTACAGGGGCAGGTGTTCCGTCCAAGAGAGTTGGTGCCGTTGTGCGGAGCAGGCGGGCGGGGAGCAGGTGGCTCGGGAGGCGCTCCGCTCTGATCAGCTGTGGGCCTCCCGGCAAGCGGCCTCAGACGGTCATTTTTACGCTCAGGGGAGGGGCGTCCCTCAGCCTGGCAGGCGCCCTCTCACGGGCCTGAGCCGCTCCCCCCACCGCCGCTGCGCTCGCCAGTGGTGAGCCGGGCTTCTGGCTGAGCGGCGCCCCCCGCCCCCCCACGGGAGTTCACTGACCACCAGGGGCCAGCTCCTGCCTTGAGCGTCTGCCCCCTGGTGGTCAAGGCGTGTCATAGCGACCAATCATTCTGCCCTTCGGTCGATTTGCATATTCGCCTTTTATTATATATGATCTGTTTTTTATCGATTTTAGAGAGAGAGGACGGGAGGGGGAGGGGGAGGGAGAGGGAGGGACATTAACTGGCTGCCTCCTGCCTGCCTCCTACTGGGGATGCAGCCTGCAACCTGGTGCTCTTTCCTGAGTGGGACTCGAACAGGTGACCTCTCGGTGCCAACCAGCTGAGCCATGCTGCCAGCCCGCAAGTCCCCTAGGGTTTTAACCAGGTCCCCTCTCAGTAAAGAGGCTCAGAAAAGCACCAGCCTTAGCCCCACCCAGGGGTCAGCTGGCTGTGCCCTCTGCACCCCCGAGGCTCCTTCCCGGGACTTCCTGCCCCTCGCCTCTTGGGCAGGGGTCTCCCCTCTGGAGGCGGAAGCTTTTACCTCGGGGAGTGAATGACCAGCCCAGTCAGGGGGCTGCCTGCTTTTGCACCCCCCATTCTCCCCCCCCACCCCCACCCCGTAGAGAGTGGGCCTCCAGTCTCCCTAGGGGTGGTGCAGGGTCGGGGAGAAACCCGGCCCCCTCTCTGTAGCTCCCTTTCTTCCCCTGCTCCCTGCAGGGGCAGCACCGCAGGGCCCCACCCCCAAGGGCGAGGTAGGTTTGGGTGTGGCCCCCTGAATGGGGTGGTTCCTGATAAAACACTCCCAGCCCAGCCCTCCTCCCGGTGGACAGTCTCGTCCCTGGGTGCTGGAGGTAGGGTGGGTGCTTCCCTGCTGGCGCCTGCTGTGTCCTTGGGGTGTCCTTGGGTTTCCCTGGGTCCCCAGGGCCAGTGCGGAGGGAGAGCCTTCACCGGAGTGTCTTTGAGAGCCCGCTGCTGCCCACTCCCCAGACTTCTGCACTGGGGAAACTGAGGCAGAGCTGAGTGGGGGCCCCCGGATCTTGGGGACGCTGGCATCTACCTGCCTGGACTCCCCTGAGCACCCCTCTGCCTGGGCCCTTCTCTCCTGTCCGCCCCTTGCCTCTCTGGGTCCTGCACCTTTGAAGCAGTCACATGACCTCTAAAGTCTCCCCTCCCCCGCCCCCCAGGGGCCGGACCTGGGAAGGGGGGTTCCCTGTGGCTTTCTGTTTGCAGGACCCCAGGGGACTGGAAGCTGCGGGCGGGCAGGGAGGGCCCAGGGCCTGAGCGCTGGCCTCAGCGGCGGGAGGAGGGAGGAGGGAGGAGGGAGGAGGCAGAGAAGTTGTGTCGGAACCACCCTCAGCCCGCCCACCGGGAGGCAGCGGCAGGAGCACTCAGGACGGGGCTGCTCCATGGGTCCCAAAGTCCCGGTCCCACCCGGCCCCCACGGGGAGGCCCCTGGGGCGCACGGGACCCCGGCCCGCCCGGCTTGGCCGCATTGTTAGGGCGGCGAGGCCAGGTGACCGGCCAACGCGGCGCGGGCGGCGCGATTGCCCTTCGCGGCCTCGAGGGGGCCCTGCGGCGGCCGCGAGCCGGGAGGACCGCCCGCCCGCCCGCCCGCCCGCCCGCCCGCGCGCTCCTCTGCTGCTCGGCGCCCAGGCTGCTGCGCCATCGCCAGCGGGACCGCCGCTCGCCAGGTACCGGAGGGGCCTCGCCGCCCTCTTTGTTTCGGGTCCGGCGCCTGCATCTGCGCCCCGGGGAGGGGACCGGGGCGCGAGGGGACCGGGCTCCGCCAGGGTCCGGGACGGGGTTGTGGAGACACGGTCCAGGGGCGCGGGGCGGGATTGGGGCGCGCAGGGACTTACTCGGGCGGGCTTGGGGGCTGGGGCCGGGCGCGGGCGGAGGTGGGGGGCCGGCTCTGGGTCTGGGACGCGGGCCGAGCGGCGCTGTTGCAGCGGCCGAGGGCGCTTCGCTCTCCAGGACCGTCCGCGGACTGCGGGGCGGGGAGCCGAGCCGGGACCCGCCACGGGGACGCGGGGCACCCCCTCCTGCCCGGGGCGCAGTCTCCGCGGCCGTCTGTCTCCATTTCCCGGCGGTGGGCGGCAGGGAGGCCCCCGCCTTCCTCCGTAGCCGTGGGCGGGAGGGGCGGCCCGCCACCTGTGGCATGTGCGGCCCGCGCCGCTGACAAGCGGGAGGAGGGGCGAGGGTCTCCGTGCGGGGTCCCCGCGCGCCCTGCGCTGGTGTCTGGGCGGGTCCTTTGCTTGAAGTGACTTGAAAGTCGGTGGCGGGAAGGACAGAAGCCCCCTCCGTTCGCGGACGGCCAGCCAGCACGCTGACATAAAAGCGCCGGCTGTGGGGCGGGAGCACCTGTGTGTGTGGGGGGGGGGGGGGACCCACAGATCAGCGCCCGGAGGGCGCCCCGCCCATCACAGCTTTGATCTCCTGGCAGTTTCCGCGTTTCCCTTGGGCTCCTGGCAATGATAGGAAGGCAGGACCGGCGAGGACTCTCCCCCTAAGTGAATGGTGTGGAAGTCAGGGCGCATGCCTGGTGCGCGGCCCTCGGAACCGGCTTCTGTGCGGTTCGGCTCCGGAGGCCTTGGTCTGTGACTATCCCTGGGTGCCGGCTTGGCGCCTCCGGAACTGGCTGTGCTTGTCCTTGAGGGTTTGTCTTCCACCTGGGCCCCGGGAGCTTGTATTTGCAAATCAATCAACAAGTATTAAGAAAGGCAATTCTGTGAGCGCCTGCTGGGCCGGAGGGGGAGGGCCCGCTGGGCCCCCAGAACCTGGGCCTCTTTGGACTGTCCTGCCCCGGAGACACGGTGGGTGACCTCGTATGAAACAGAACCAGGCTGGCCTCAGACACAGTCTGTCTGGTGGGTGAGTGTTGTTTGTGCTGAGGACGCTGCCTGCGTACAGCCCTGGGGGGTTAAGACCCATTTTGCAGGTGCGCAAACTGAGGCAAAGAACGTGGCGTGGGCGGTGAGCCGGGGAATCATTCGGCCAGGACTGTGGGTGCGAGGCCTGGCCCGGGGGGGCCTGCACCTGTCCGGGTGAGTGGCTCCTGCCCTCCCAGCAGGCCCCCCTCGGTGCAGCCGGGATTCTCTGCCTACAAGTCCCCGGTGGGAGGCAAAGCTGGGCCTCGTCGGTGCTTCTGGGTGCAGATAGACTGACCTCTACTAAGTAGCTTTGGCACCTCATGGTTTTAAATGGAGCCACTTGCACATGTGACGCTGGGAGTTAAGGTCACTGGGTCAGAGTCTGCCTGGGCGGTGGTCTTGCTGGTGTGTGTGTGGGGGGAGCAGGTACCAATGGTCTGGGAGGGAGGCAAACTGGCAAGAGGCGGGAGGGGAGAGGCGAGGCCTGGAGGGGAGCATTTCTGACCCAGCCCGGGTGGAGGCCCCTCTCACAGGCCAGGGAACCCAGGAGGAGGGGCTGGGCCAGCCCTCCGGCTCTGTCTGCCCTGCGACCCTCCCACCATCCCGGCTGGGCTGCCATGAGTCGGGGAGCTCAGGTGGGAGCAGTGATGTCCCGTCACCGCCTTGCTCCCTACCAGCCCTGCCCAGTGTCCCCCACCTGGTGTCCCCGACCCCTGCTGGGGGCTGCCCCTGCTGGACAGGAGGGAGGGGGCCAGGGGAGGCAGGTGGCCACCGCCTGGGCCACTGTTAGGAGTCATAAGTGTCACTGAGGGATTGATGGTCATCATGGTGACCCCTAGACCTTTAAAAAGAGTTATAGTGATTTTTTTTAAAAAAGAAGGCAGTGATCTAGAATTAATGTATTTTGTCCCAAATGGGCTAAATACTAAAAACAAGGACGTGTCTGGTGTCCCTTTCAGTGGCCATGAAAAGGCCTCTGGTGGAGCAGGCTTCAGAGCCACCACCTCCGGGCGATAGACCTTTGCTAATATGTCCCCTGGGTAAGCATCAGGATCTCTTGCTCCCAGCTCAGTAACCTGGCAAGAACCGTGCCTTCCTTGACTGTGGGGTGACTCGCGCGGACCCTGCGGCTCGCTGGGCATGACCCAACACTCCCAGCCTTCAAGGCGTGGCTTGTCTCCTGTTCTTGGAACCGGGCAGAGACTCCCTGAGCTTAGCAGACGTGCCTGTCCCGAGGCTGTGGTCCAGGTCGGGCTGGAACCCAGATGTGTCTGGGGACAGAGCCTGGGCCTGGCCATCGTCCACAGAAGGTGAGGACCCCCTAAATCTCTAGGGACCCGAGCCTGTGAGTGTGTGTGTGGGGGGGGGGGTGGTGCTGGGTGGGGTCCCCGATTGGAATCCAGGTCCCTCTGCAGTGCTGGGACTTCTTCCTAAGACCAGGGGCCTCCAAGGTCCCCCCACCTGTCCCGCCCCTTTCTGGGCAAAGTTTTGAGGAGCCTGGGGCCACAGCCGCCGGGGTTCCTGCCACAGCTGCTTCGTAGGGGCGGGGGGTAGGGGGGCTCGCGCCTCCCTGCACGGCCCCTTCCTTCCTCCGCAGCTCTGATTCGGGCTCCGTTTCGCACGTGGTGGCTGCTGCCTTCCTCTTCCTCTGTCCTGGGAGAGAGGCTCCCCACGCACCCTCTGCAGCCGGCTTTGTTTCCACGTGTGTCAGGCTCTGCACCCTCTCCAGCCTTCCCGTGGCCCGCAGTGGCCGTCCCTCGGCCAGGCGGTTCCCCTCCGGGCCAGGCTGCGCCCCGCACAGGGGACCCTCCAGGTGGGCGCCAGGGTCGCCCCTCACGGTGCCGTCGCGCCCGCGAGGGGTGAACAGGGGACCCGGCTCTCCAGGTCTGAGGTTTGGAAGACACGGGGAGGAGTGCCCGGGACACAGCGGGGGGGGGGGGGGGGGGTGTCCTCTCTCACCACCGCTGGGATGGGGAGCAGCCCACATCTGGCTGCTTCGCCCCGGGGCCAGGCTGGGCCATGCGCGGCGCCTGCGGTCGGTTCTGCACACATTCTCCAAGCTGAACAAAAGGCCCCCATTGACTGGGCCCTGGCGCTGCTCCGCGGTAATCCATCACCTCCCTGAGCGCCCCCGCCCCACGGGTGATGCTGGACGCGGATCAAAGGTACAGTTCAGGCTCCAGGCGGCGGCTGGGAGGGGACGGCCGGGCCCAGCAGCCACAAACCCGGGTAAAGCCGCCCTTTGTCACGGTGACTGCCCGCGGTCCCCTCCCTGCAGCCTGGGAGATGGCCGGCTCTCGGCTCTCGGGGACTCGCCACGTGCTCCCTGCGCGTGTGGTTTTGAGGGATTGGGCTGTTTGTGCAGTGTGTGGCTCCGGGCCCTCCTCACTGGGGCCTGGATCTCCACAGCCCGGGCCCTGCTGGGACTTCGAGTCCCTCCTATCGGATCCCACGGGCAGGCCTGTGAGACGTTGGGGGCGGCTGGAGGCCGGGGTGGGGGCAGCGGGGGCAGCGAGCCGGGGATGACCCAGGACAGGCCCGTTCCGCGTCATCTCCCCTGGAAGGTCGCAGGTGGGGATGCAGGGGAGAGGCCTGGGCTGTGCTTGGCGCGGCTGGCGGGCTGGGGGCTGGGGGCTGGGGCTGGGGGCTGGGGGCTGGGGCTGGGGGCTGGGGGCTGGCGGCTGGGGCTGGGGGCTGGGGCTGGCGGGCTGGGGGCTGGGGCTGGGGGCTGGGGGCTGGGGGCTGGGGCTGGGGCTGGGGCTGGGGGCTGGCGGGCTGGGGGCTGGGGCTGGGGGCTGGGGCTGGGGCTGGGGGCTGGCGGCTGGGGCTGGGGGCTGGCTGTCTCCGTGTGGCTCAGGGCAGGAGAGTCCCAGATGGTGGGCGCGTCTTGCTCCTAAGTGGTCCCCTGACTTTGCCTGCAAAGGGATTTGTCGCGCGCGCGCGCAGCCAGAGCAGATGGCGAAAGGACGCGGGAAGGGGGTGCTGCCCTCAGCGTGTCCCCCGCTTGCGCCGGGCACGCTCTGTGCGTCCAGGTGACAAGCTGAGAGCAAGTGCACCATCTGGTGCCTTTCGGCCTCGACGTGGCTGGGACAGCATTTCCCCACGTGACAGCTGCGCGCGCGCGCGTGTGGTGACGGCACGGTGGGGCATGTCCGTGGGCGCGCGGCCCCGGTGTGGTGACCGCGGGGCCTGCCGTCAGCCCTCAGGGTCATCGTGGGGCAAAGGCCCGACTAGCCATGTCCTTGGAGGGACTGGAAGGCCGTTTGAGGTCACAGAACACACGCTTCTTTTGATTGTGACAAAATACATGTGTCCTAACATTTACTACTTTAATCGTTTTTCATTCTATTTTAAAAATTTCTTTAATTGATTTTAAAGAGGAAGGGAGAGGGAGAGAGAGTTAGAAACATCAGTGATGAGAGGGAGTCATTGACCAGCTGCCTCCTGCACGCCCCCCACGGGATGGAGCCCGTGACCCGGGCACGTGCCCTGACTGGGAATCCATCCACGACCTCCCGGTTCATAGGTCGGTGCTCAGCCACGGAGCCATGCCGGCCTGGCCTCCTCGTTTGCAAGGGCACAGCTCAGGGGCACGAAGTACCCTCATGTTTTGTGTGGCCGTTAGCACGTCCATCCACAGCTCATCCTCCTGCAAAGCTGAGCCTCTGTCGCTGTCACACTCACTCCCAGCGCCCCCCGCCCCGCACCGGCACCACCGTCTCCTTTCTGTCCCGATGAATTGGCTACTGTGGGGCCTCCCGTGAGTGGGCGCACACAGTGCCTGCCTGTGGCCGCTTGTTTCCTCCGCATCAGGTCCCACCCCATCAGGTCCCACCCCATCAGGTCCCCAGGGCCCACCCGTTTCGGAGCGGGTGTCGACGGCCTTCCCCTCGACATGCTCTTCGCCGCGTGGGGACGCATCTGTGTGGCACCCAGGTGCTGAGGGGCTGGGTGGCTCCCGCGCTTTGACTTTTGCACCCGTGGGCTCACCCCTGGGCGTGAGCACAGGCTCTCGGAAGCCCCTTTATATGTGCGGTCCAGCACGGTCATGGGGTGCCGCCCGTGTCCACTCGTGTCTGCCCGTGTCCGCCCGTGTCTGCGCGCTGGGCAGGGAGCCTGCGGCCGCAGCCAGGCCCATGAGAAGGGAAGAGGGGCCCAGGCGTCTCCCTGGTTCTGACGGATGTGTAAACTCCGTGATGAGAAAGCAGGAGGAATGGCTGTCGCTTGGTTTTATTTTCAATTAAAAGGCCCGGTCCTCTTTCTGGAGACTGGCTTTAATCTGGGTGGATGGTCCCGTCTGGGCGCCGCTGCCCCCGCCTGTGATGGGGGAGCAGCTACTCGGCTGTCCCTGCTTCTCGGTTTCCCAGGGAGCAGACCGGCCTGCTCTGGCGTGGCCCTGGGACGTGGTGACAGTGATGCGTCCAGCAAGGCCTGTGCCAGGGCGAGGCCCAAGCGGCGGGGCCTGGCCGCTGGTTAATTTTTACCCGGAGAATGTGTTCCGTCTCCGGCGGGAAGGCCAGCCCGCGGCCCTGCCCCGCCCAGAGCCACTGGGCCAGGACGCCGACTTCCTGGGCGTTTGCTGAGGTGCCCGGTGTGGAGGGCGGGCAGGCCACCTCCCATCCGCCCTCGTCACAGGGCGGCCTGGCCAGGAGGCTCCAGGCCCGGCTTCCTCGGGTGCTGCAGGAGCTGAGGGAGAAGTCGGGGGGCTCTGTGGCCCCAGCGCACAGCCCGCAGAGGTGGGGGGTGGCCAGGTTGAGGAAGAGCTGGGGGCTCTGAGGGGTTTAGTTCTGCCGTTTGGGGTGAGAATGGGAAAGCCCTAGGGCAGGGAAGGAGGCCCATGCAGCCTGGGTGGGCACGGGGTGGCCCGGCTGCAGGAAAGGCAGTGCCCCCCCCCCGCCCGTTCCTGAGGAGGGTGGGGCTGAACCCCCAGGCCCTTGGCACCCCGGGTACGGGGTCCTGCTGGCTTGAGGAGCTGGGTGCAGCCACAGTGGCGGGGCCTCGCACTCGGGGTCCCCGCTGCCCCGAGGAGAATCCAGGACCCTGCCCTAAGGAGGGGCCCCGTGCTGGGGCTGCGGGGGGAAACCTCAGCACCTGAGCCTCACTTTCTGAAAGCGGGCAGCACGTGCACCCCGTTTCCACAGCAGCCGGCTGCCCGGGTCCCGCTTTGCCCTCGCTGCCAGTGAGGTGGTGAGGTATCCCCCCCAGCTGAGTGGCAGTGACCCTCCGCGCCCCCGTTTAAATCGGAATACCCCCCAACACAGGCCACGGGGGAGAGAGGAGCCCTCTTACGGCGTCTGTACCCGCTCACCGCCGAGTGATGGCTGTGCGTGTGTGAGGGTCTGGCGGCCACCCTAACGTTCCCTCCCTCCGCTTCCCCGGACGGACCCCCTGGGCAGGGACCCCAAGCGCCCTGGCCCCATGCTGCCTTCCCGGCCACCCAGGGGGCTATCCCGTGTTGTGTGGGGTCGGGGCGGGGGGACGGGCAGGGGTGCCCTGCCTGCCTCGTGTCCTCGCTGAGATCTCAGCTCCTCCAAGGCCAAGGGAGGCCCGAGGCTTCTGGTGTTCTCATGTGATAAGAGCCGGGGAGGAGCTGTGAGACCTTGGGCGGGGCGTGACCTCACGCATGACCTTGGAGGAGGGGTGACCTCACTCGAAGGGGCGGAGCCTCCCCATCTTCTCGTGGGAGACCATCTCATACCCCACCCCCCGTGGGAACCTTCTGGAGGCTGACTCTTGTCTTCTGGAGGAAGAGAGCGAGGTGCTTCCCCAGCCCTCCCCCCGCTTCCTCGGGGTGTCACAGCTTGTTGGGGCCGCCCTCTGCCTCGTGGGAGCCTGGCTTTGCCGTCCACTCTGCTTGCTTTCCGAGGTGCCCTCCACGCCCCCACAGCCGCCAGGAGGCAGCGCCATTGCTTCCCGGGAAAGAGCCGCGTCCGAGTCCTCACCTTCTTGGAAGTTGTGGCGATGGCGTGGCGATGGCGTGGCGATGGCGTGGGGATGGCGTGGCGATGGAGTGGGGATGGCGTGGCGATGGCGTGGCGATGGCGTGGGGATGGCGTGGGGATGGCGTGGCGATGGCGTGGGGATGGCGTGGCGATGGTGTGGCGATGGCGTGGGGATGGCGTGGCGATGGCGTGGCGATGGCGTGGGGATGACATGGGGATGGCGTGGGGAAGGCAGGAGCGGGAGCCCTGGGGCCACAGAACGGAGCCCTGGCATTCCTCCTCGTGGGCGAGCCGTGCTCCCTGTGTGCTGCGGGGGGTCTTGAGCCCACCCTGCGGGAGGGGGGGCATTTCCTGCGTCTCCTGCTCAGACACAGACTCCAGGGGTGTTGACCCGCCTCACGGTGAGCCAGGGCTTGTCCTGTAAACGCTGCACCAGCAGGTTCATCACCTCGTCACCTCCGCCCTCAGCCCCCCTCCTGCAGGAACGGTGTGCGCTGGCTGCCCATCGTGGTCAGTTCTTGCTTCTGGGCAGACCCAGTGCTGGGGGTTGCTTCCGTCTGCCGTGCAGAACGCTCGGTGTCGGCAGCTCCCCTTTCAGAGGACTGTGGCTTCATGCCAGGCCCCGCCGGCCCGGCCCAGACCCTGCCCATGCTGGCCCGTGTCCCCCCACTGCTGGCCCGTGTCCCCCCCACTGCTGGCCCGCGTCCCCCCACTGCTGGCCCGTGTCCCCCACTGCTGGCCCGCGTCCCCCACTGCTGGCTCGTGTCCCCCACTGCTGGCCCATGTCCCCCACTGCTGGCCCGTGGAGTGAACGTGGGGAGTCTGGCCGGGCCTGGGGGACACGTCACCTGCCTCGGCTTCCCCAGCATCCTGTGCTGAGCCCTGCGAGGCTTCAGTCCGTGCACCTGGGCCTGTCGCTGGGGACCGCGGAGGCGGTGGGCGGGGCGCATCCATTATTGATGTGTGTGTCCCCTCCCCCCAGCACTCCCTTTCTTTCCCCCTTTGTCCACGTGCTCACTGCCTTCGGGTGGCAGCCACCTGAATCGGGGTGTCAGCCTCAGGCTCGGAGGGGGAGGACTCACCGGGTTGGGAGCAGGCCTCTGTCCCTGCTGCTCAGTGGGCGGCTGGCACTGGCACTGCCCTTGCACAGGCTGGCACCCCGTGAGCTGCAGCCGTGTCCTTTTATAAAAAAATATATGTATTTTTATTGATTTCAGAGAGAAAGGGAGAGGGAGAGAGAGAGCGATAGAAGCATCCATGATGAAGCGGCTGCTTCCTGCACGCCCCCCACTGGGGATGGCGTCCACAACCCGGGCCTGTGCCCCGGCCGCCTGACCAGTGATCGAATCGTGGCCTCCTGGTTCCTCGGTCGCTGCTCAGCCCTGAGCCAGGCGGCGGGCGGCGGTGCCCTCTGAGAGGCGCTCTGCGCGTGCCTGAGCCGAGGTCCCTGCGTTGGGGTTGTTTCCTTCTTTCATCCTTACTACCCCTCGGCCTGGCCCGCGGGGCCCGGCCGAAGCAGCCCCGTGCACGGCTCGTCCAGGGCATGACCCCCGGCTCGCCCAGTCCCCACCAGCCGGACCCCAGCCGCAAGCTGGCCCGCCGGTCCTAGCGACGGCTCGAAGGGCCGAATGAACGGTCGGACACTCGGCCTGTGAGGCTTTTATTCTATAGGACTTTCTAATCTTAAATCTTTTTGTTAACCCTCACCCAGGGATCCTTCTCCCCTTGGTGTTTCAGAGGGGCGGGGGAGAGAGAAGCACCGATGTGTGGCCGCCTCTCGCCCCACGGGCCGGGGAGTGACCCTGCCGCTCAGGTACGAGCCCTGTGTCCTCGACCGGGAATCGACCCTGAGACCCTTGCGTGTGCGGGGGTCAACGCGCTCCCCGCCCTGGCCAAGGCAGGCGTGTTTCCGTCCCGAACGCCTTCCCCTGTGGTAGGTCCCCAAGTGGAAGGAAGAGGTGCTGACGCCAGCAGCCAGATTGGGCGTTTCTCAAGCTTTGCCACCCTTGTCTCCGAGTCTCCCCCCCCCCCCGCCCGCCCACCTTCTCCCTGAGGAATGGGACCAGCGTGGTCTCCACCCCTCAGCCACCTGCACCCCCTGGGAGTCACGCCCTCGGCTCCCACAGCTGCGGTGCCTAACCTGACCCTGGCCAGGCAGTCCCTGTATTCGATGTCCCTGGTGGCCTCGCTGGTTCCCAGCAGCAGATCGCAGCCTTCAGAGCCCTGGGATTCCTGTCAGGGGGCCGGGGTCATGCCCTTGACCTTGACCGAGGCCTGAGGTAAGGAGAGCAGGAAGGCCGTCGCCCTGGCTGGCGGGCCTGGCCTCTGGCCCCGCCTCTGGCCCCCATTCTCCAGGTGTGGCCCTGGGACCTGCACCGAAAGGTCACGTCGCTCTTTACGCCTCATCCCGACCCGCCTCTGGTCCCGTGACCGTCAGCCGTGAGGAGGAGTGTGGGCCCGCGTCTGCGTGTTCACTTGGATGCACCCTCCGTTGTCTGTGTGAATGGGAGTTGGCACCTGCGCCTTCCTGGGGCTCCCCTGGGGTGTCTGGGCTCGGGGGGAAGGGGCGTCTGGCTGGTTTCCCCACGGCCTGGCCCACAAACTGTTCCCTGGGGTGGGGCCCCTGAGGTGGTGCAGAGCCCCCTCCTGCCCCGGCTCTTGGGCACAAACTCCGACCTGTGGAGGGGCTCGGTTTTCCCTCCAGGTGCACAGAGACCCCACGAGGATGCCAGTGGGCGGGGCAGAGGTGGGACCGGCATGAGGCCACCCCCACCCCCACCCCCACCTCTGTCCTTCCTCTGTGCACACGCCGCCTGCTGAGTGGGGTGGGGGCGACTGGGTCCCAGCTTTCAGCGAGGAAAGAGGCTAACGTCACAAGCAGGTGAAGGCAGGTGGGCGTGCACCCACTTCCTAGAAGGAAACCTGGTGGCCTCTCTGTCCTCATGGGCCGGGCTGGAGGCACTGCTGGGAAGGGGCCCCCAGGGTCGGGGCGCCTGGGGTGTGGAGTGGGACCCTCTGTGGAGAGTCATGTGGTCTTGAAAGGAGGGGAGCGGCAGGGAGATTCGCCTCTTACCCTTGGCTGAGAGGAGAGAGAGCGTCTGCGAGGAAGCGTCCTGGCGGGCTTACCTGGCACCTGGCGGGCTTACCTGGGGGGGTTACCTGGCGGGGTTACCTGGCGGGGTTACCTGGAGGGGTTACCTGCGGGGGTTACCTGCCAAGGGTTACCTGCCGGAATTACCTGGCAAGGTTACCTGATGGGGTTACCTGCTGGGGTTACCTGGCGGGCTTACCTGGGGGGGTTACCTGGCGGGGGTAACCTGGTGGGGGTTACCTGGCGGGGTTACCTGGAGGGGTTACCTGGCGGGGGTTACCTGCCAAGGGTTACCTGCCGGAATTACCTGGCAAGGTTACCTGATGGGGTTACCTGCTGGGGTTACCTGGCGGGCTTACCTGGGGGGGTTACCTGGCGGGGGTAACCTGGTGGGGGTTACCTGGCGGGGTTACCTGGCGGGGTTACCTGGAGTGGCCGTTGCTTTGATGCCGGCCCGGGGCTGGCTGGGGCTTGCCATCCCTTCATGCGGGAGCCCACAGGGGCCCGGAAACGGGCAGCTGCTTGCTCTTGCCTGCAGGGAGCGTGCGGCTCGGTGTGGGCAGGCTAGGAGAGGGTCCGGCCCAGCCCCACTGGCCATCTCGTCTTGGGTGGGAGTGGTCCAGAGGCTCCGGCCGGTGGCCAGGCAGCCAGGCCGGCAGGGGGTGCCCAGCGGACCGTTCACGCCCTCCTTCACCCAGACTTCTGAACTTGGGCACCCTGCCAGGGTTAGGCTTCCTCTGGAAAATTCCGCAGACACGCCTGACAGCGGCTGTGAGTGCGCACGTCGCAGAGTTTCGGGTGGAATCACTCCTGGTTGGCGGCTTGGCCATCACCGTACACTGTCCTCGTCTCCTCCCGCTGGGAGTCGGGTGAGGATTAAAAACATTCCGGATATTTCCGAACGCCCTGAGTGTCCTGTTTGGCTGGCAGAGAAATCAGTCAGTGCTTACAAAATTGAGCTGCGATGAAAAATTCCGGAGCTTTCTACAGGTTGTCACTGCGTGTAAAAACACTCACAAAACTTCAGCGATTGGCAGAGGCACAGCCAGTGTGGTTTATTCCATGTAACAGGGAACTGGGGTTCGGGAGAATCCAAGCACACCCTTCACATGCCCCTACTGCCTCCCCTTTATGGTGTGCAGGTGTGCATGTATGTGCACACATGTCTCCATGCATCTGTACACATGCATGTCCATGCACGTGTGCTGTGTATACGTGCATGCAAGTATACCCATGCGTGGCTGCAAGGTACACATGTGCACGTGTGTGTGTGCATGTATACACGTGTCGCCAACTCCTGTGATGGAGGCAGAGCAGGGATTTGGCTGTCGGCTGTGTTTTGTGCCGCCGGCTCCCTGAGTGCTGAACTCCAGGCGGCTTCCTGGCTCGAGATGAACATGGACGCTTCGTTAATAGTCCTTTTATGTGTCAAATCCCTGCTATTCTGTTCCAGTCTGTCTTGCAGCCAAAACAGCCTCCGGGGAAGAGGAGGGGAAGAGAACTGAGCTGGGTTTGTCAGGAAGATACGCTGGGCTGGGGCGTCTGCCCAGCAGCCTGGGCTCCGCCCCGTGCCCCCAGGGCCGCCCCCCGCAGAGGGGCAGCACGGGCTGCCACCCTCCACCTGCCTAAGCAGAAGCCCTGCGCCTCCGGACGTGCGGCCAGCGGTGACCCCCCCCGCCGTGTTGACCAGGCCCTCGCTCCACGCCTGTCCTCTCTGTCCCCGCAGGGGGCTGGGGCCCTGGGTGGCGGGTGGAGGCTGTGAATCACGGACAATCAGCTAATCAGAAACCAAAGGGCAGCAGATGGAAGCCGGGGTTCCGGGCCCGCCCAGGCGTGGCCCCGTGTCTGTCTGTGTTCACTTGCGGTCCTCATTCCCGACATCACGTGCGTCCCCGTGGACACGCGGTGGACACATGAGAGGAAGCCGAGGTCCAGCCCCGTGTGGGGGTGCAGCCCGAGTGGGCCTGCAAGGTGTGTGTCCCCGGCCACCCTGACAGGACACGCCTCCCGGGCCCCATGAGGTGAAAATCCTGAGGGAGGGGGAGAGCTTTGTCCCCGCCCGGCCTCCCCCCCTGCCCGGCCTCCCCCCCCACCCCCGCCCAGCCTCCCCCCCACGCCCGGCCTCCCCCCCTGCCCGGCCTCCCCCCCACGCCCGGCCTCCCCCCCCACCACCGCCCTGCCTCCCCCGCCCGGCCTGAGCCTGAGACTCCGCGCTCGCGGGAACCAGATGATCACGCTTCCCGACCTTGACTGTTTGTCATTTTAGCTCATTTTAGCTCGGGTACAACGGACACAACGCTTGGTTTTTCGGGGGTTCGGCACGAGTCGCTCTGTGGCCACACCGACACGGTCACGCGGGGCGGACCCCGTCACGCCCACCGTCCCTTCCGGTCGGAATCTGCGGCGGGTTTTCGGCCGGCCAGCCGGCCGGCGTGTGGCATCCTCCTCGCTCCCGAGCGCCGTGGGCGTGCTGCTGTGGCACATGCTCACGCTGATGGAAGGAAATGTGAGCACGGTGACCGATGAGGTGTCCGTTTCATAACCAAAACCACCCGTTTCTGGAAGCTGTAAGGTGTGAAAGCTTCATTAACATGCGGTTCTGTAAAGATGTGTGCTTGGTCGTGTTTGCCCGAGGGTATCTTTCCCTTTTTTTTTTTTTTCAGAGAGCGTGGAAGGGGGGGGAGGGGAGAGAGAGAAACACCGATGTGAGCGGTGCCCTTGCCCGGGAACGGCGCCCGAGACCCTTCGGTCTGAGGGCCGACACTAACCACTGAGCACACCGGCCAGGGCGCCAGGAGGGTTTTGAAATGAGAAGCCGCCATGCCCGCCCGAGAGTAAAACCAGACAGACGCCCCGAGGCAACACGCTAAACCGCGTTCGCCTTTTTGAAAGCGCCAGGAGTAAGGAGTTAAAACTCGTTAATTGGTGACGACACCCAACGCCCCCAGGATCCGTGCTGCTCCGCGGGGGCTCCTGCCTCAGTCCGCGGGACGTCCTGGCGGGAACGCGGGCGGCGTCTCACCCGGGCCCTCCGCGCGCCCCCTGGAGGGCACGCGGCACTGGCCGAGGCGGCGCTGACTTGTCACCCACTTTGGCGAGTGACCGCAGACGCTCCGCGGGGGCAGAGCATCCCGTGCCCTGGCCCACACCTCCTGGGGGTGTGCCGTGTCCGGTCCAAGCCGGAACAGGGACCTCGTGTGTCCGGGGAAGCGGGTTAATTCCAGGCCTCTGAGAGCCGACTGGTGGGTGACTCTGCACTCTGTCCCCGGCCGGCCTCGTCCCATCCGAGCAGGTCCTGGCAGGTGTGGGGCCTTGGCACAGGGGGGGATGGAGGGGGGCTGTGTCCTCCTGCACCCCTCCCGCTCTGCTGGGCTCCCAGACACAGGACGGCCCCCCTCGGGCTCTCGAGGCCTGTGCCCAGGCCTGACCACGCTGCAGGCTTCCCTCCGAGCTCAGGGAAAGACACACCCACGCTTCTCTCTCACTCCCTCTCCCCCTCCCTCCCTGCCCCCCTCCTCCCTCTCTAAAAAAGAAAAAGATCAGTGGGAAAAATACCCTTGATGAGGATTAACAAACACGAATTTAAAAAGCCGCATGTTACTAAAGCTTCCCTGGTTTCGAGCTTGAAGCAGTTAGTGGCTTTGCCTGTGAAAGATGGCTGTGAAAGGGCAGTGGCTGGAGCCGTGGGGAGCGTTGACAAGGCGGAGGGAACCAGGGAGCAGACGCTCCTCTGTCCACGCGGGTCGGGCACTGAGCGCGCGGGGTCCGTCCCACGGGGAGGGTCTCGAGCTCCGCTGAGGAGCTGACTGATCACGTTGGGGTGCGCTGGCCGTGGGTGCTGTGCAGAGGTGCCCGGCGGGCGCGGGCTCCGACCCCTTCCCGCGGCCCAGCTCTGAGGTTAGGACGGGACGGCGCGGCTCGCCTGTCCACTCGCGGTCCAGGGCTCTGTGGGGAGCAGCGGACGAGTGGACGGGGGGAAGGCTGCGGGGAGCTCTGGGGCGTCAGCTCTGGGACCTCTGAGTGCGATTCGAGCGAGACGGAGGCTGGGAGGGCCTCCCCAGGCCCCTCTGAGGAGAGAAGTGGCTTCCATTCACCATCTCATCTGATGGCGGCGGCGCTGTCCCACCGCCACCCCGGCCACAGGTGCTTTCCCGGGGAGGGCCGGGAGAGTCCGTCCCTTTTCTGGGGAGCCCGGAGCTCTGGCCTGTGAGGGGCAGGGCAGGGACGGGGGTGGGGGGAGGGTGTGTGTGTGGCAGCGATGGGGTTTGCTTCTCTCTGAGGTGGGGGCCTCCGTGTGCACGAGGCAGGACCCCCACGCCCCTCCTGCCTCACCCTCCTGGGCTGCCCGCCTGGAGGCAGCCCCCCTTCCTCCAGACTGAGGAGGCCGGGGGTGAGGAAGGCCGAGGCGGGGGGGGAAGAGTGGGGCAGACCCTGGTCTGGACGGAGGGGTGCCCTAGTCACTGGGGGGGGGTGCCCTTTAACTGAACCCTTTCTCTGGTCCGTGCGTTCCTGAGCGAAAGGGTGGCTGTTTGGAGCGGGAGGCGGACGCTCGCACTGGAAGCTGACTCTGCCCAGAAAGTGCGTTTTCGGGACTTTTCGGAGGCAGCGGGGAAGGAAGTGCATGGGGCGAGGCGGGAATGAGAACAAGCACGAGGGTTCTGGGCACGCGCCAAACCGGAGGCGAAGGGTGTCAGGGGCACCACCTTGTTCCTTAAAAGAAGCCGCGTGACCGGGGGGGAGGGGGAGAGGGGGGGCGGCTGGGAGTTGCCTGGGACTCGGTAGCCAAGGCCCAGAGATTTGGTGAGTGGGCTGGATGGAGACCTGGGTGCAGGCGGCGATCTGCGGTGCGCAGAGGGATCTGCAGGGCTCAGAGCGGGCAGAGCCCAGGGTGTAAGCAGGGCTGGAGGGACGGGGGGCGGGTGGGGGAGGGGGGCTGGCAGAGCTGGGAGTCTGGCAGGGTTCCCTGATTTGAGTTTGGGGAAGCTCCCTTTGCAGACTGAGTGGCTGGTCCTGAGGGCTAACTCTCACCTGCTGGTGGGAGGTGAATCACAGACGTGACTTATTAGTAATCCTGGTTGGGGTGGGGGGGTGCTCTGAATGCTGTGCCTTTTAAAGAGGTGGGAGAGGGTCGAGGAGTCGCCCGGTCTGGCTGCCTGGGCATCAGGGCTCACCCAGCCGGACCTTGTGGGTTCCTGCTGGCTGCTGGGCCAGCGTCCGCTGGATCTCGCCGACTCCCTGGAGGGCGTCCCAGACAGAACAGCGTGCGTGCGGCTCAGCTCGTCCCCACACCCTGCGCCCTGTCTGCGCCAGATGTTGGGGAACCGGACAAGAAGGCCATTCGGGTGTGTTCTGGGGGCCCCGCAGTCCCAGGGGTGGGGCTGTGTCTGCCAACCGAACGCCGAGTGGCCATGCGAAAGGCGAGCAGCGCTGAAGGATCTAGACGAGGAACGGACGGGGAGCTGCAGAAGGCCTCCTTTCAGGGGGAGGGAGCCAGGAGCCAGTGTCTCTGGGGGAGGAGCCAGCCCCACGGGGTGCCCCCCGTCGTCTGTGGTTGGAGGTTGTGGTAGCTTGGCTGTGTCATGCCCCCTTCCCCCCCGGAAAAAAGGACAGGCGGTGCTCAGCCAGAGCCTGAGAGGTTAATGCCGAGAGTCTGGGCTGGAATGCGCACATGTGTTAGCCATGAAGGCTGCCCTGGCCACCCAGACTGCGCTCCAGGGCCAGGCATCAGGAGTTGCGAGCAGAGTCGACAATCTGAATTTGAGGGGGGAGGGTGGGACCCACACAGGCCTGCCCCGTGGACGTGCCACTGGTTGGTAGGGCCGCCCGCCCATGGGCCCCGAGGCAGGCGGGGACCGAGGGCCACTGTGTCCCACGGGGGGAGGGGCGAGGGGGCCTCAGCAGCCTTTCCTTCCTCCCGTCACCCCGGAGGCCAGAGCTTCCCCTGGTGGAGAGCCCAGCTCCACGGCAGGCGGTGGCACCCGTCACGGTGCCCCTGACTGCTCAGTCCTGCGCGCTCTGCCGGGCTCTCTGTGGACCAGGCCCACCTCCCCTGGGGCTATCCTTCGGTCAAAGTGACTTTCCAGGTGCCTGGGTCCCTGGTCATGTGACACCCTGCGCCCACCATGCTGGGCGCCGTCACCTCCCAACGGCCCGGCTTTACAGTTCCTTCTGGAATCGCAAACCTAGCCCTGGCCAGTGTGTCTCTGGGTAGAGCCTCGGCCTGAGGCTGAAGGGTCCCTGATTGGATTCCGGTCAGGGCGCACACCGGGTGCCGGCTCAGTCCTCAGTAGGAGGCGTGCAGGAGGCAGCCACCCATGGTTCTCTCATCGGTGCTTCTATCTCTGCCTCTCCCTTCCTCTTTGAAATCAGTCATGTGTGTGTACATGTATGTGTACGTGTGCATGTACATGTATGTGCATATGATGTATATGTATACATAATAAAATACAATTGCAGACCCAGAAGAGAAAACAGGACTGAAAGTGGAATGTGACTGCGGTGGCACTGGGGATGGGAGGTTGGGGAGGGGCTGGGGGTCCGCACCCCCCAGCGTGGGAAGTACTTAACCCCCGCTTTGAGCTTCCTGGGGGTGACTGGATGGCTGCAGGTTTGAAAAACCCCAGTCCAAGACCTGAGGGTTTGGTTTTAAGCGTCTGGATGTGCGTTCTCGGGGAGGGCTGAACTCCCGCTCAGGCCGCACCCTGGCCAAAAGCGCGGGCATCCAGTGGGAGCGCGGGAGGCTTGCTGCACCCCTGCCCAGGGCGGTGCGGTAGCGCACCGAGGCCCTGGATTTGGCTGAGCAGCCTGCGTGGAGGCCCCGGAGCAGCGGGTCGGGCGGGGGAGGGAGGGCTAATTCGTGTCAGATGGAGGTTCGCCAGGGGACCGTGCGCTCGCTGCTCGCTGGCTTTTGTTCCCGCCGCGACTTCTGACTGCGGGTGGAGGTGGGGGTGGAGGTGGCGGCCGCCTCCGTTCCAGCCTCCGGCGTCGCACTTTTCCTGGGACTCCCAGACGCCGCCGCACTCCTGCTCAGCACCGCCACCGGAGGGTCCTCGCCCGCCACCGTCTTGCCTGGCCGGGCCGGGCCGGGCTCTCTGTGGGCGCCGGGAGAGGCCATGCGGCTGCGCGCCCTGACCCGGGGACCGCCTGGAGGATGCATGCGCCGGACCCGGGAGCGCAGGCACCGGCGCGTCGTGAGTGGGTGTGGGGCGCTCCGAGCGGGGCAGCGGGGAGGCGCGGGGTTGTCCCTAGCTCTTTCCGGCGGGCGCGCGCGCATCCCGTGCTCATACCCTGGTCTGTGCGCGCGCCCGCCCCTGTCTGCGCGTGCCCGTGCGCGCGCATGTGCCCTGGGGTGCGCGCTTGTGTTCCCGTGTGTGTGTGTGTGTGTGTGTGTGTGTGTGTGTGTATGTGTGTGTGAGTGTATGTGTGTGTGTGTGCGTGTGTGTGTGTGTGTGTGCGTGTGTGTGTGCGCGCGCAGGAGAGGACAAGAGCGGGAAGGGGGATCTTGCCCGGTGGGTGTCGGGCGCCCGGGGGCCCCCATGGCGTGGGAAACAGCCTTACCTTTCTAACCCAGCTGCCTCTCGGCTCGCTTCCCGGGGAGGGAAGCAGGACCCGGGCCGAGATGGACTCGCAGCGGCCCGTGTTTCTTGCGCGGGCGCTTAGCTCCGTGCGGATGTGGGCTGTGCTGGCCTGTTGCCAGTTCACCGGCCCACTGCATCCCCACCCTCCTCCGCAGGGTCCCCAACCCGCAGATGCGGGCGGGGCTGGGCGGCCCTTCCTTTGAGTCTGACCTTCAGGCCTTTATCGCGGCCACTGGCCCAGAAACTTCCGTGAGGAGTCTTCCCGGTGTCCGCGCCTCCCATCACTCGGCTGTGCGCTGATGCTCAGGCAGCAGCCAGGTGCGGGCTGGGAAGCTGGGGACGCTGGGTGTGGGAAGGGTGTACCCCTCTGGGTGCTGTGGCCACCCGTGCTGGGCCCGTCTCCAGGCAGGATACCCCAGAGGTTTGGGGTCCGCCCTGCGGAGTGGGAACTTCCCCCGGGAGCTGAGTTGTGTTTTGCTCCGCGGCTGCCTCCCTGGAATGTGCCCGGTTTCCCAGAGAGGAACGCAGCCCGAGTCCTCTTTCCTGAGAGGAGGGATCGCGTGGCCCTGCCGCCCTAGCCTGCGCCTGGCTGCGTGTCACCCCAGCGTTCCTGGGGAGCCTGGCACGGAGGCCGGAGGTCAGGGTGGCGCGGAGGGCGGGCTCTGGCTCAGCGCCCACGCCAGCGCCCACGCCAGCGCGTCCTTGCTCAGGTTGGCAGGGACTTTTCTTTGTAAAAACACCTCGCCATGCAGAGCGGCACTGACGGCCGGGCACCGCCGAGGGGGTCCTGCGGAAGCCGCGTGGCTCTCTCCTTCCCCACTGTCTGCTCCCCGCAATTAAATGCCATTTAGATTCCTGAGCTGCGCCTGCTAACTGCTCCCGTATGGCGGCCTCCCCTCCCCCCAGCTCACAGCCGCCTCTGGGAGAAATGAAAGTGTATCTCAGGTGAGAACAAAGGCGGCTAATCCGGGCGGCTCGCCGTTTTCAGCAGCTCGCGCGGTTCTGTGCCAACGCCGCCAGCCCATGTGGCTGCAGGGGCTGCGGCGAGGCCTCCGGCATCAGCAAGGCCGGGCGCTCCGCCCCACAGCAGCTCTGCCATCGCCCTGGTCCCTGCCGCAGCGGGGCCTCAGGAACACAGGCCCCGCCTCCGGCGGAGTCACATCTGTAAGGCACCAAAGCTCAGAGTGTCCTGCCCTGGCCCCCAGACTGCGGCCAGTTCACTGGGTCACCACGTACTCACGGAGGCCCGCAGTGCACGGGCGCCGTGCAGAGCCCGGGAGACAGGCACAAGGGCCCGTGTCCTGAGTCGGGGGCATGGTGGTGCGGACGGAAGAGGAGCGTAGACGCAGCTGCCGAGGTTTGGGGGGAAGCGTGTGCCAGCTGGGGATTGACTACAGCTGGGGGGCGGGTAGGGGGGAAACCTGTGTCCGCCGCCTGAATGCTTACCCCCCTTGTCTAAGCGTGAGCTGGACGGGACCCGGCAGAGCCCATACCCCTCAGCCCCCGGCTGTGTGGTTTGTTTTGTTTTGATTCTAATATATTTTTACCGATTTCAGAGAGAAAGGGCGAGGGAGAGAGAGGGAAACATCCAGGATGAGAGGGCATGGGCCCTGACGGGGAAGCGAACCGTCTGGTGCACAGGCTGGTGCTCAACCACTGAGCCGCGCTGGCCGGGCTGGAACAGATGTCTGTGGGGTCTGTTCCCTCGTGGTGGCGCTCAGTCCAGGCTGCACGTGAGAGTCCGGTGGCCGTGGGCGGGAGGCTTTGAAACATTCATTTCAGGCCCCACCAGCCAGGCTCTGCTTTACCTGGTCTGGGCTGAGCTTAGGCGGAGCTGCTTTAAATCTCTGCCCAGGTGCCTCCCGCAGGCGGCGTGCCCGTGCTCGCACCGGCCAGCCTTTGCTCACTGCCCGCAGCTCCGCGCACGGGCAGGAGGCTGTGTCCTTGGTGACTTCAGGGGCCTGAAGCGTGTGACGGCTTCTGTGTGGTTCAGGACACCTGCCCTCGTTGGGCAGGTTTGACAAGACGGACACGCCACCACGAGAGCCCTGGCCGGTCACTCAGCGGTCAGTGCGTCAGGCCTTGGAACGCAGGTCGTGGGCGTGATTCCCGGCCAAGGGTATACGACCCAGCCCAGGTCAGGGTGAGTGCAGGAGGCACCCCATCGCCGTGTCTCCCTCACATCCGTGTTTTTCTCTTTCCCATCTTCCCTCCCACTCTCCCTCTCAAAAAAAAAAAAAAAAATCCTCGGGTGAGAATTAAAAAACACAAAAAGTCCCCCAGGAGCTACATGGGAAAGAGAGGACTGCTGTGGAGCTTGGCTCAGGGAGGCCCTGGGGCGGGGGGGCGGGGGTAGAGGTGGTCATGAGGGGAACTAGTCACCAGCAGAGAGCTTGACCAGCGGGGGACACGGGAATGGCCAGCACACGTGGGAAGGTGGGCGCGGCTGAAGCTTGGGTATATCTTAAGAACGTTGGACTTCCCTTTCATTTTGAACTGGTGTTTTTGCTGGGTACAGAATTCTAGATTGGCAATTTCCTCCGCGTTTTCTGTTGATCCGCTGTCTTCTCACTGCTATTTTTTATTTATTTTTTATTGATTTCTGAGAGGGAGGGAGGGAGGGAGAGAGAGAGAGACACCAATGATGAGAGACAAATCATGGATCGGCTGCCTCCTGCACGCCTCCTCCTAGGGATGGAGCCTGCAGCCCGGGCCTGTGCCCTGACTGAGAGTTGAGCCGTGACCATTCACAGGTCCATGCTCCACCGCCGAGCCTGCAGCCAGGCCTGCTTCTCGTAAATTGAGAAACCTGCCATTCTGCTGATGGTCGGTCCGTGCATGGAATGCACCTGCCCCCTCGCTGGATACTTTATGGTCTCTCTCTGTCGCTGGGTGTGAGCGTCCTGATGATCATGGGCCTTGGCGTGGTTTCCGTGGCGTCTCTTGTATTTGGGGTTGGATGAGTTTCTTGAGTCTGTGGGTTTGTAGTTGGGGAAAGTGTGGGCCATTATTTCTTCAAATCCCGCCCCCCCCCACACACACACACCTTTTCGGGAACTCCAGTCACATGTATGTTAGGCTGCTGAAAGCGGTCCCCCAGCTGTGCCCCTCCGGTGCCGTTGGCATGTCCATTACCTGGGTGGGTTCTTCCTTCCGAGCTTTGTTTTCGGACGTTGTTCTGGGAGGTCGTCAGGTCTGCCAGTCCGTCTTCTGCCGTGTCTCCTCCACCAGGAACCCTCGCCAGGGTGGCTCACCTCTGAATCTTACATTTTTTTTCTACAGGTGTTTGATTTGGGTCTTTTTATTTATTTATTTTTACTTCTTATTATCATTTTTTAATATTTTTATCGATTTCAGAGAGGAAGGGAAGGGAGAGGGAGAGAGAAACATCCATGATGAGAGAGAACCATTGACCGGCTGCCCGCCCCACACCGGGATCAGCCTGCAACCCGGACATGAGCCCTGACTGGGAATTGAGCCGTGACCTCTTGATTCGTAGACCGACGCTCAACCAGTGAGCCACGCCGCTGGACGGTCTCTTTATGCCTTTGAGGGTCCTGTCTACCCTGGGAACACACAGCACACGGTTACGATGCCCCCTGCCTCATGGTGGCTCTCATCAGTCCAGCTGCGCGTTTCTCTGCTGATCCTGTCTGTCTGGGGTCACTGCCCAGTGACCGGGTCTCCTCGCGGGCTGTTGCTTTGCCTGCTGGCCGTTTCGATGGGATGCCAGGGGATCTGGGCTGGATACCGGCACTGCGCGTTTTACCTGGCTGGCTGCTGGGTATTTGTTCATTCCTGCAGATATTCTGCTTTGTTACGGAATGCAGTTAGGTTCTTTGGAGATAGTCTGGTCCCCTGGGGTACTGCTTCTTGCTATTTTATGTCTTTAAATGTTGTTATTGATTTTAGAGAGGGGGAAAGGGAGAGGGAGGGAGAGAAACGTCGATGCAAGAGGTCGACATCAGCCCAGCCCGGGTTGCCCAGTGGTTGGGGCACATGCCCAGGTCTCGGGTTCCTCCACCACCGCGTGAGGCGGTGCCCGGCGTCCAGGCGGCAGACACAGGAACTCACTGGACAGCACGCGAGGCAGAGCGCTGCCCAGGGCACCTACCGTCTTCCAGAGTCCCTCTGAGGCTTTCATGCATATGCATGTGTGCGCATGCGTGTATATGTATGTGCACACACGTGTGTGAGGGAGCCACCCAAGGCTGAGGCAAGCAGCAGCGTCAAGGACTGGGGGAGCCGTGCTTAGCACCCACACAGAGCTGGGCACGGTGCCTGCCCCCAGCCAGGCCTGAGGAGGATGCGGGGTGGCACAGAGGCCTGCCTGCCCGTGGGCATTCACTCTCGCCGGGCACCGCGCCCGCGGCGCCTGCACGTCTGAAAAGCAGGCCCACCCCTGGCCGTGTGCTCAGGGGTCAGAGCGTCGGCCTGAGCACCGGGAGGTCACTGGTTTGATTCCCGTCAGGGCCCAGGCCCAGGTTGTGAGCTCAGTCCCCACAGGTCAGGGATTGACGTCTACCCCTTTTTTCCTGTGGATTTAAAAATACACGTTTATAACGATTTCAGAGAGAGGAAGGGTGAGGGAGTGACTGGAACATCCGTGATGGGAGAGGATCCTCCGTCGGCTACCTCCTGCACGCCAGGCAGGCCTCTGTGCCACCCCGCATCCTCCTCAGGCCTGGCTGGGGGCAGGCACCGTGCCCAGCTCTGTGTGGGTGCTAAGCACGGCTCCCCCAGTCCTTGACGCTGCTGCTTGCCTCAGCCTTGGGTGGCTCCCTCACACACGTGTGTGCACATACATATACACGCATGCACACACATGCATATGCATGAAAGCCTCAGAGGGACTCTGGAAGACGGTGACAGCACTCTGCCTCGCGTGCTGTCCAGTGAGTTCCTGTGTCTGCCGCCTGGACGCCGGGCACCGCCTCACGCGGTGACTGCCGGCCCCTCTCTGCCTCCCGGAGCCGTTCTCGCGCAGGGATGGGGCAGCGGCAGCGCGACCGCGTCTATTTCTGCCTCAGAAGAGCAGACAGATGTTTGCCTGCTTGCAAGCATCCTCCACATCGAACCGTGTCCCGTGCACTCAGCGTCTGCCACTCAGCTGGGTCCTGCCTTCGATGTTGGCCGCGATGTGCCGTGTATGGTGGTTTGCTCTGTGTGTGTCGGAACCGTGTTCGCTGTGCACAGGTACCGTATGGTTCACCCAGGCCCCTTCGGGCGGACGTTGGGCTATGTCCCGTCAGGAGCACTAGGAGCAGGCAGCTGGGCCCACCCTTGCACCGTCTTCCGTGGACATTTGCATTTGTTTTTTTAGCGTCTGGAGGAGTGGCATCGTGGAGCCCTGCGGTTGGTGTAGATTTAAAAATATTAATAATTGCCCGGTTGGCTGGCTCAGTGGCTGAGCGTCGACCTATGAACCAGGAGGTCAGGGTTCAATTCCCGGTCCGGGCACAGGCCGGGGTTGCAGGCTCCATCCCCCGTGAGGGGCGTGCAGGAGGCAGCCGATCAATGATTCTCTCTCATCATGGATGATTCTCTCTCTCTTTCCCTCCCTTCCTCTCTGAGATCAATAAAAATATATTTAAAAAATAAAAATATTTATAAGAAATTGTCTGTTTTCCAACGTAGTTGTATCTTTTGTCTAACTTTTTTAAAAAAATATAATTTTATTGATTGCAGAGAGGAAGGGAGAAGGTGAGAGAGAGAAACATCCATGATGAGAGAGAATCCTGGATCGGCTGCCTCCTGCACGCCCCCCACTGGGGACGGAGCCCACCACCCGGGCCTGTGCCCTGACCTCCTGGTTCACAGGTCAGCGCTCAACCACTGAGCCAGGCTCATCGGGCTGGGCCACGTTCTTGAAAACAGCGCCTCTTCTCAGTGAATTCTGTTCTTCGGGGGTGAGTGACCCCTCGGAGAGTCTGCGTGGACAGGACTCACTGACGGAACACGTGCCGCGTATCGGAAACGGGGACAGGGCCTGGCACTGGTTTCCCAGGCGACTTGGATCCGTACACGGTCATCCCTCCGCGTGAGCCTCGAGCCACACGTGAGCTGGGTGGGGCGAGGGCCCCTGTCCTGGTGCAGTGTGTGTGGGGGGACTTTCTGGGGCGCCTCGTCCTGTCCGGCGGCTTGCGACGGCCTCTCCTTAGAGTGCGCGACCCCGAGAGGCGGGCCGGCCGCAGCGGTGCTGTGTGGGCCTCACTTCTCCCAGGAGAGCACGCGGGGAGGCGGGGATGCGCGGGGCTACCCTGGCGCGGGCGGAGGTGGGTGTCAGCCTCTCATCTGGAAGCGGGAACTTCTCCCGGGGTTTGCGAGCCAGCGGCGAGCTGGGACCCCGGTGTCTGCTGACAGGCGTCCGAGGCCCTGGGACCCCGGTTGGCAGGGCGCCTCCTGTCCCGTCTCTGGGAAAGCCCCCTTCCAGCGCCTCAGGGCTCTGCGCCACGTGGTAGCCCCCGAGGAGGGAGGAAGAGCCGGCGGCCGGGCGAGAGCTGACCGCGTCCTTTGCCTTTTCAGCCCGAAGAGCTCGCGGTGAGCCTGCGCGGCTTTAAGAACCAGGTCTGCACAGAAGCCAGCGGCTGCGGGGCGCGCAAGCAGATCCCCGCCGGGCCGGGGGTGCCGTGCCGAGGTGAGGCCCTCCCAGCCTTCTCGGTGATGAAACCAGAGCGCAGACGGAGCGCTCCCGGGGGGTTTCCGGAGTTCAGGCCTGGAATTCCCCCGCAGCCTCCCCCCTCTACCCCCCCCCCCCCCGCACCGGGCGGGGCCAGCTGTGTTTGCTCAGGTTCCCACTCGGAGGAATTCCCCAGAGAGCAGAGCTGTGGGGGGCGGGGGGGGAGGGATGGGTTGAGAGGACGCGCTTCCTGCCCCCCTCCCCCCCACAGGCCGCATGACTTGGGCTCGGTTTTACCTTCTGCTCTTTTACCAAAGTTTACACACGAAGAAGTCTTCCTGCTCTTCGGCGTCGGGCTCGGTGCGTGGCACCCTTCCGGCCTCTGGTGAGGTCTTCTGGTGCCACGGAACAAAGCCAGCGGCTGCGCTAGACGCCGTGTGCTCCGTGGGACTTGCGGTTTTCGTAACAATATGTATTTTCATGGATGTCCGAGAGGAAGGGAGAGGGAGAGAGAAACATCCATGATGAGACAGAACCGTGGATCGGCTGCCTCCTGCACGCCCCACACTGGGGGTCGAGCCTGCACCCCGGGCCTGTGCCCTGACCGGGAATCGAACCCTGACCTCCTGGTTCATAGGTCAGCCACTGAGCCACGCCGGCCGGGCTGCTGGGTCACCCTTGATGACACCTGGTGACCTGGCGAGAGAAGCTCTGGGGTCACCTGTGCGCTGAGCACCGGTGTCAGTCCTGGGGACGCAGGAGAGGCCAGCCCCGAGGGTCGGGGGGAGGTGCCGCCGGCTGGTCTCCCGGCAGCACATGCCGAGTGGGGAATAAAAGCCCCGACAAGCCCCGGGAGACCACGAAGGACAGAGGTTCCAGGACAGCGAGTAAAAATGTCGGCCGCCGCGGCGCCAGTGCCTGGGCACGGAGATCCCTCCGTGGGGGGGGGGGGGGGGGGGGCAGGAGGCGGGAGGCACGGCCCCGAGCGGGCGCTCTTCGCAGCCTGGACCGCCCGCGGCACGCCACCCCCCGACCACGTGCCGTCCTTTCTCTCGGGAGCTGCGAGGGGTCTCCCCGGGCCCGCGGCCTGCCGTGTGGTCAGCCCCGGTCTCTTCCGCGGGTTCCGTGTGGCCGCCCGTAGATGTCTGTTTCTCCCCGCGCCTGGTACGATCGCGGCCACGTGCTAGCCTCGAGAACCATGACCTCCATAGCCCCCCATGCTTCATTTGGGGGAGCTCATGCTTGGGTACCTCCCTTTCCCATGGCCGACGGGAGCCTGCGAGCGTGGTTCTCCTAGTCCTCGCACACAGCGAGGGGCGTTTGTGTTCTGCGCTCCGTGTGACCCCGCGGGGGGGCGGGCCCTGCGTCTGCGTTCAGTGGGCGCAGGTGGTGGTGGGCAGGCTCTCCAGGGAAGCGGAGCCACAAGGCCCACAGGGGGAAGGAGAGTCGCTCTGTGGGGTCCGCGCGCTGGGTGGTGCAGCGCAGACCAGGGGGCCCGGGTCCAGGTCCAGCCTCGGGGGGCCCGGTGTCCGGTGCCAGCACAGTGAGGCTGCGAGGAGTCTCCCTCCGCCCGTGGCGCTGAGTGGGCCCAGGAGGAGCCAAGAGGCCAGCGACCCTGGGAGGGCAGTCTGCTCGCCGCCCGCCCCGACGCGGACGTGAACCTGTGGGTAACGCGGGCCGGCCACCTCCGCGGTGGTAGAGACTTGACCCTGTATCAAACCATCGCTCTACACTCTAAACACACAGGCCTCGCTGGCCAATTACACCTCCGACGCTGGAGGCAGCACGGGCAGGTGCGAGCCAGTGTCGGCTCCGAGCAGGTGGGGGTGGGGGCTGACGGTCAGAGTGACGTGCACAGTTGTCCTGGGCCTGTGAGGTTCAGGATGCGGGTTTCTGGGGAAAGTTCTGGTGCTTTTGTGGCCGCCTTCTTCCTGGGACCGTGCTGTGCCGTGCTGCGTGGCGGCCAGGGAGGGAGGCCGCCTCCCCCTGTGTGCAGGCCGGCCGGACACCGGCTCCCGACAGCGACCCCAAGAGATGATGGTCACCTGCTCTCCGTCTGCATCTTTTAAAAGAAGTTTTTTAAATTGGTTTTTATTATTTATAAAAAAATTTTTATTGATTTCAGAGAGAAGGCAGAGCGAGAAAGAGAGAAATAGAAATATTAATGATGAGAGAGAATCATTGACTGGCTGCCTCCTGCACACCCCACGCTGGGGATCGAGCCCGCAACCCGGGCACGTGCCCCGACCGGGAATCAAACCCTGACCTCCTGGTTCACAGAATGACACTAACCCCTGAGCCGCACGGGCTGGGCTTTAAATTAATTGATTTTTAGCAAGAGAGGAAGAGAGAGAGAGAAACTCAATCCTGCCTCCTGTGTGCGAGCCCACCACAGGGCGTGTGCCGACCGGCGACCTTTTGGTGCACGGGATCCGCCTAACCACCTGAGCCCAGCGGCCGAGCACGTCTGTAATCGGCAAAGCCCTCCCCTCCGTGGTGAGCGCGTCTCTGAGGGGCTCTCTCCTCCCCTGGGAGAGCGGCGGTGCCCGTCAGCTGCAGGATCAGTGACTTCACACACTCAGAGGCACAGACAGGCAGTTCAGAAACTAGACCCCACGACCGTAACAGCCAGGCCAGCCCCTGGCCCCTACGTGGACCGTGTGAGGCCAGCGTGGGGGTGCTGGCTCGCAGGGAGGAGGGAAGGTGGGCCTGACACGCTTGGGCCTCCGCGTGCTGACCTGGTTTGGGGCGTGTGTTCTGACCTCTGAGGCTTGTCCTCCGGGACCCCACAGGCTGCCTGCCATTTCAAAGCGGGTCTCTGAACCATTCCCTGTGACATCACAGTGACCCCGGGGGAGGAACAGGCCAGGAGGGTCTCTGGCCCGGCCCCGGCAGCCTCCTGGGGAGACCCGGATGCCCCAGCTCATGCGGCCCCGGCCCAGGCCCCTGCCCCTCATCCCACCGCTGCCCCGGGGTTCACCTGGGCAGGAGGGGTGCCCAGGGGTCCACAGGGAGCCTGTGTGTCCTGCTGTCCCTGCCTGGAACGTCGGGGGGGGGGGGGGCATGTCCCCGCACAGAGCAGGGGTGTCAGCCCAGCTGCGCCCCTGGAGGCCAGGGCTGTGGAATCCATTGGTTCTGGCGGGAAACCTGCACGGTCAGGCCCCGTCGACACCTGCCACTCGGGTCGGGGTGGCCCCGGGAGGGTCCCGCAGGAATGGAGACGTGGATTAGTCCGACAGTCCGTCGAGAGTGCGACTCGACGTGGACTCGCTGAGCTCGGGGCCGGTCCGGGTCCTGGTTTTCAGTCCCCTTCCCTCCGGAGAAGCTGTGATTGGCAGGTGGACCGCAGTGCTTCCTGCGGCTGCGGCTCCGGCTCCCCGCGGTGCATCAGGGTCTGGTCGGCCCCAAGCACCCTGGGAGCCCCTGGGATGTGCCCCCCTCTGCACCCCATCTGACCGTGGCAGCCACGCAGGGGTGGCGGGTCCTTGCACACGTGGCCCGGACGCCGAGCCCCGCGCTGCCCCGTGGGCGGGAACCTGCCCCGTCCGGCCTTTCCAAGGGCTGGCGGTTGGGAGAGGCGGGAGGTGTCACCGTCCACACCGCTGAGCACACGCTCTCTTCTCTTCCAGCCTGCAAGTCCTCCGCCCACAGGCGATGTGAAGCCCAGGTAAGGGCGGGGCTGGGGTCCGGTGGCCTGGTGTAGTGGCCTGTGCCCTCAGGACGCTCCTCTGACGTGTGCTCTGCACCTGTAACCTGAGCTGTGGGGCAAAGGTCCCGGGTGCGGTGGGCATGGGGGAAATGCCACCGTGGGAATGGCGCGGATTTCAGAGAGGGTCCCTCAGTCCCTGTGAGGGTTTAAACGAGCCCCCGATCCCTGAGGGTCCCCTTCAGAGGGAGCCTTGTCCAGCACGGACTGTGACTCGTCACCGTGGTGGTGGGGGACCGAGGGGAGCCGCCCAGGGATGCTGTTTGTCCTCTGTCATTCCTGCATGTGTGTGGGTGTGCATGCATGAGTGTGCATGCCACTGCACATGTGTGCATATATGAGTGTGCGTGCATGCGAGTGCGCAGATATGTGGGTGTGCACGAACAAGGGTGCATGCCCATGCGCGTGTGTAACATGCATGTGCGAGGGTGTACGTGTGTGAGTGCATGGCAGTGTATGTATGGGTGTGCATGTGTGAATGTGGATGTGTGTGCATGTGTGGGAGTACATGTGAGAGTCCATGGCAGTGCATGCCTGGGTGTGCATGTGTGAATGTGGATGTGTGTGGGTGTACATGTGTGAGTGCGTGTGTGGTGTGGGTGTACATGCCTGTGATGGTATTGCTGCCCGGCACCCTGACCTGCGCTGCAGACCTGCGCCCACTGCCGTTGGCTCCGTTTCTTAAAGGTGGCCCAGCCAACACTTAGGGGATTGAGTTCTTTGGTTCAAAGAATATTCCAGAAGGCTTAGCTATCACTGATTGTGCCATTTGTAGCCGCAGAAATTGGCAGTTGGCTGAGAGGCAGATAAGCTTTCGCTCTTATTAGATCGGGGGTGGGGTGGGGGCCGTATTCATTTCTCTGAGAACGCAGCTTCGATGCGGGAGAGGAGGCGCCGCAGTGACAAAGCCCCTCTCATTCCCGAGCCCCGGCGTGTCCCGGGAACAGAGGGCCACACACTCGCAGCCGCCCCTGGAGCCAGCGGGTGCAGCTGCGGCTCCCGACCGCTGGGTCCTGGGCAACGCCTGTGCAGGCCCGCGCGCAGGCACGTTGGGCTCGGGAGACGAGGGGCCTCGGCTGAGAGCACAGGCCCCGGCTCCACATCCGATGGGTCTTGCCCCGAGCAGTGGCGGGACCCTGGGTCTCAGCTCCCCCTCTGCTGAGCAGGGGTGACGGCACCTGCCCCCATGGGGTTCCGCAGCAGGTTCTCCCTGACGTCACCAGGTGGTGGTGTCACGGGCGGTCCTCAGGTGCCCTTCCTCCGCCCTCTGCCAGGCAGGGCGGGCAGCTCCCGGCGGTGTGGGGGCGCTCTAGCTCTGGCCCGGCCTCGGCTGCGCTGCCGTTCCCAGCTCCGTCCCCACGCCCCCTGTGCAGGCGGGAGGCCATGCTGTGGCTGGGGCCTCTGCAGCCCGGTCCTCACGCGATGGCCTGGACCCACGCCCGCCAACCCCCAGGCACCCTCTGCCTCGTGCCGCCCCGGGTCCGAGGGCCAGCACCCGAGGTCCCAGCGTGACTGCGCCTCCCGGTGGCTGTGGGTGTGGCCGGGAGTGTCTTCCAGGCCGGTGGGTGGCCCGGTCTCTCCTCCTGACATGCTCTGTGGTCAGGGGCAGGTGGTGTCATTTCGGGGAGCCTGCTTCTAAGGCTGTGCTGCACGTCCCACACCCACCTCTCCCTCCGCTGCGTGGGGAGCCCAGTTAGCTGAGCGCCGCGTCCCACCTCCGGCACTGGTGGCTCCACCTGGGCCGCGGCGCTGCTCCCGGGCACTCAGGGGCGCAGTCTCCTCTGCGCAGGAATTCAGGGCCCGCCCGCTGGCCTGCGTGGGCTTGGCCCCACGGGCCCTGGCAGACCCGGGAGGGGGTTCTGACCCCAGGACTCGGACCAAAGATGGGCCTTTGAAGAGGCAGCACGAGGGCATGGGTGGGTCTAATGGGACGAGCGTCCTGAGGAGAGAGGAGGACGCAGGCCCACCCAGGGGGACAGCCGGGGAGGACGCGGGCAGCAGTGCCCTCACACCCAGGGAGGCCCGGGAGAGCCCGGGGACGCCTGGCCCGGCGCATCCTGCAGGGCTGGGGCGTGACCGGCCGCTGCTCAAGCCGTCCGGGGGCGCGTCAGGGCGGCCGCGCTGCAGAGGTCGGCGTCGAGCCCGTCTGGCTGTCGCAGCTGCGTGTGGACACGTGCACAGGGTGAGGGCTCAGCCTCGGTCTCAGTGCACGTGTCCGTGGGGTCCGTGGGGTCCCAGGGCGCTCGTCCACATGGCCCACACGATGGCGGGCGTGGCGTGAGCTGCACACGGGCTTTTGGAGGAAGGGGGTGGGGGGTTGTCTTCGCCCGCTCGCCCCCGGAGGGCTGACGGAAACGGCTGCCACGGAAGCTGGGTCTGTGGCTCAGGGTCCAGCCGACCCGTAACCAGGGGTCACCGTAGGTTGCAGGCGTCCACGGTCAGCCGCACACCCACACGCACGCTCATGACTCAGCCCTTGCAAACTCACACACGTGGTCACATGGACACACAGCCAGACAGACACACAGACACTCCCTTTCCCGGGCACAGTGGCTCCGGTGCGGGGCCCCTCTGTCCTGGCCACCTGTCCGCCTGTCCACCTGGCCATCTGTCCCCCTGTCCACCTGGTCATCTTTCCCCCTGTCCATCTGTCCCCCTGGCCACCTGTCCCCCTGTCCACCGGTCATCTTTCCCCCTGTCCATCTGTCCCCCTGGCCACCTGTCCACAAGGCCATCTGTCCCCCTGGCCGCCTATCTGCCTGTCCACCTGTCCACCTGGCCATCTTTCCCCCTGTCCACCTGTCCCCCTGGCCACATGTCCACATGGCCACCTGTCCACCTGGCTGTCTGTCCATCTGGCCGCCTATCTGCCTGTCCACCTGGCCATGTGTCCCCCTGGCCGCCTGCTGCTGTGGGACAGGCTGCTGATACCAGCGGCTGCAGGTGCCACGTCGGCAGGTGCGGCTGGGTGCAGCCTGTTTGTTTACGGTCGCCCTTGGTAACGGTGACGGGGCCCCACGTGGAGCCACGGGAAAGCCATAAAGTGACTCGGACCAGGCCTCCCCGAGTCCCTGCCTGCCCCATCGTCACCTCTCCTGCCCCTCCCGGGGCTCCTGCTGCTCGGGGAGCCGCTCCTGTGGGGAGGTGCGTGGAGTTTGGACCCAGCGGAGGCCCCTCTCCTTCCTGGATCTGCCTGGAGCCGCCGTGGGACGCGGTGCCCCAGGCGCAGGACGAGGTGCGGTGCTGAGGTGACCGGCACACGGTGCCAGCCCGGCGGTGACCTGGGAATCTGTGCGTGTGCCCGGGCGGGGGGGGGGCGGGGGGGCGGGGCCTGGCCTGTCTCCTCAGCGTGCGGGGAGGGGCAGCCGCGTGTGCTGGATGGTGGCGGGCAGAGCACGTGGTGGTGGCTGCGCGGCGTCTTCAGCTCCGTCGGGAGGGGATAGGTGCCTGCAGAACCCGCGAGCCGAAGAAGTGTCCGGCGGTCCTCCCTGCCGGAAGGAAGGCTGAGCAGCCTAGACATGGCCCAGGGCAGGCTTTCTGTGTCCGCTCGGCGAGCAGGAGGCCGAGGGCCTTCGGGGAGGGAGGACGGGGGTGAGCACTCGGCTGTGCCTGAGCTCGCCTGCCCCCTGACACCGCCTCGGGGCGGTACGTGGTGTCTCCAGGTTACGGAGGTGGCCCCCGAGGTGGGGGGCAGCAGGCAGGGGTAGGATCATGGCCGGGCAGGGGTGCTGGGCCTGTATGGGTGCCAGCTTGGCACCCACAGAAGCTGGGTGCTCAGCCCCTGTGGTCAGCGGAGGGACACTGAGTACCAGGACCTGCAGCCCGTGGCCCGGTGACAACATGCATGTGTGTGTGTCTCGACCCCTGCGTGGCTCTGTCACACTGGTTGGCTGCCTTCCTCCTCCTTCGAAGGACGGAGTCGGGACATGGAAACCCGGCTGGTCTCACGTGGGCCCCGTCCTGGGACCGGGTGGAGCTGCGTGGAGGGAACGCCGGCCGTGTGTCCGCTTGCTGGCGGCCTAGCCATGCGGCGTGTGCTGATGTCACTCTGGCCCCCCCTTGGCTGGCGCTGCCCCTCCCCGTGCCCCCCTCCCCTGACGGCCCTTCTCCCCGGGGCTCGTGTGCATGTTCACGGCGAGGTGGTGCCCAGTGGAGGTCTCCCCGACGTAGTGTCTGTGTCTCCGCGCCTGTGCAGGCCGGCGGGCGGTGGCGACTGTCTCTCGCGGGCGGTAGTGGCTGAGCTGGGGACCTGGCCCTCCCAGGCCCTCCCAGGCCCCTGAGTTTGCGGTGGTGGACGTCCCTCCATGAGTGCGTGTCGCTGTTTATCACTGCGAGGAGCCGGTGCCTCGCCAGGAGGAGACATGTGGGCAGGTGAGGGGGTGGGCCAGGTCGGCGTGAAGGGCTCTGCTCTGCGTGGGCGGGATTGGTGTGTGCCGGGCACCGAGCGATGGGGGGGGAGGGGGGGGCGACGCTCAGACCCGGCTGGGTAGGCCGTGTCATTACACCCCATCTGGCCGCAGGGGGGCGTGGCAGGGGGCCCAGGACGCTGCACCCCTGGTGGCTGTGGTTGGTATACTCACGTCTGGTATTTCATAGGCTTCCCGCCTGTCCTGTCCACAAACCCTTCCCCACGACGAGCTGAAAACGTAACTGACAGGCTTTGCGTTGAGGGCGATTAGAGTTACAGGAGACGCGGGCAGATGGTAGAGGCCCGGTGCCCACAGCCCACAGGCAGCCCCCGTAGACGTGTGGGCGGGAGGCCGGGCTTGGGGCTGTGCATTCTTTTTCTTTCTGGACAGTCTTCTCCTGGCTGGACTTCAGAGGGAGGGGGTCGGAGAAACGCCGATCTGCGGTCCCGCTGACCCGTGCATTCGTGGGTTGGCTCTTGTGTGTGCCGGACGGGGAGCCAACCCTCAACCTTGGAGGATCGGGAGGACGCGCGAGCCCACGGAGCCCCGGCCAGGGCTCTGGTGTGGGGCGCGCTGTCGACATGGTTATCCAGAGCCCTGGTTGCTTCAGGGCCGGCCCAGGGGCTGTGCCTTCTGTGCGTGTGGACAACTGTGTGGTGACGTGTCCACCGTGAGGATGTCCCAGAACGCTCCCCGCCCTGAACCCGTGCTCACCGTCCCCGTCCTCCCCTCCGACCCCGTCCCTGGTCCCGGCCTTTGGTTCTGCCTTTTTCAGGACGCCCCGGGGCGGGTGCCACAGGAGGTCAGATGGCCTCCTGCGCTGAGTCACGGGCCCCTGAGGTTCCGCATTTCTTTCCACGCTCGACAGCCCGTTTCCTCCTGTGGCGGAACAAGCCCTCACGGCCTGCGTCCAGGCCAGCTTTCTCCAGGGAGGCCCCGGTTCCTTTTGTGGCCACAGGACACGCGTGCCCGAGTGGGTGCTGTGCGGGTGGAATTAACTGCTGTCCGTGCCCACTGCCGGCTCCGTGTTCCCAAAGCCGCTTGCTTTTCCGTGGGTTTTGTTCTCCGTGCCGCAGGCACTGGTCCACTTGCTCTCTCGCCCGCCTTAACGTCCCCGTGGGTCTGAGGGCACAGGGAGGGCGGGGTCCTGCTTGCCGGGCCTCCCAGTGGGAGGAGTGAGCGGAAGCCAGCGGTTCTGGAGAGCGGGGGGGCTTCTGCATGTGTGCTTGTGTGTACATATCTGTGCATGAAGGTGCACGCACACGTGTGTGCGCATGTGTGTGCACGTGTGTGAATTGGTAGGTGAAACCAGCAGAGCAGGTGGTTCTGGGGAGGGTAGGCGCTGCTCCATGTGTGTATGTGTGCACACACGTGTGTGTGTATACGTGTGTGTGCGCGCGCATGCATGTGCATGTGTGAGAGGACGGGTGCCAGCAGAGTGCCCCTGCCCCGGGCGAGGCTGTGAGTCAGCTCCTGGCCAGTAATAAGCGGTCGCAGAAGGAAGGACCGTGTCTGCTCCTGGAGGAACTTGGAACGAGGGTTATAAATAGCTTTGCGGCTGGGACCGAGGTCGACTGCCGCCCCCGCACCCCTGGACGGTTAGTCAGACTCAGACCGGGTTCCGCTGTGCGCCTGCAGCGAACTCAGGACAGGGCGGGCGGCGGGGAGAGTGCAGGCTGCGCCTGGGCACTGGGTCCTGCCGGCCCCTCACCGCCCTTCCTGCCTGGGAACAGCCAGCCCGCCCGCCGTCCTGCACGCGGCGAGCCCAGCACCAGCTGCCCTCAGAGCACCGTCTCCTTCACACACTTCCATTCCCTCCACCTCCCGTCCGTCCCTCCACGCGCTCCCGTCCATCCCCTCCACGCGCTCCCGTCCCTCCACGCACTCCCTTCCCCCCCACGCGCTCCGTCCCTCCACGCGCTCCCGTCCCTCCACGCGCTCCCGTCCCTCCACGCGCTCCCGTCCGTCCACGCGCTCCCGTCCGTCCACGCGCTCCCGTCCCTCCACGCGCTCCCGTCCCTCCACGCGCTCCCGTCCCTCCACGCGCTCCCGTCCGTCCACCTCCCGTCCCTCCACGCGCTCCCGTCCCTCCACGCGCTCCCGTCCCTCCACGCGCTCCCGTCCCTCCCCACGCGCTCCCTTCCCCCCCACGCGCTCCCGTCCCCTCCACGCGCTCCCGTCCCTCCGGTCGTAGATGGAAGCCGAGCCCCAGAGCGATAGTAAAGCCTGTAACCGTGCCTCCCGGGCCTGGGCTTAGCAGTGGCCTCACAACATGGCCGCGTCTTTCCGGGGGAGGACCGTGGTGGCTGAGGGACTGCGCCCCGTCCCCACACACAGCTCTGGCTGGGAGCAGGGCGCCGGTGCCTCAGCTCCCCGCGTGGAAACAGCTCTGGGAGGAAGGAGGCCTGGGTGTGGCTGTCCCTCTCCTCCTCCACGCGGCGCGCGGGAGGGGTGTGCCCGGCTCCCACGGGCAAACCGGGGTGCCGGTTCTTGGAGACGGAAGAGGGAACGCTGTGTGAGCGGCAGGCATCCTCCTCCAGAAGGGCCTCCCGGTTTCATCCACTGAGACGCGACCGGCTGAACCTCTGCGGCCCGGGCCGGGGTCAGTGTCAGCTCTTGGAGCCTCGCTCGCTCTCACGCCCAGCTTTTCGGGGACCCACCTGCTGACCCTGCTCTGCCCCTGGGCAGGTGAGTCCTCGGGTTCTCCTTGGGGCCGGCCCTCAGGCTGTGCCCCCCCACCCCCCCGCTGCCGGGGGCACCCGTCCACTCCCTCTGGGGTCCTGTCCCTGTGAGCCGCCCATCCAGCCACCAGCGCTCCGGGCCCCTGACCACCCGCCGGGGGCACCCGTCCACTCCCTCTGGGGTCCTGTCCCCTGTGAGCCGCCCATCCAGCCACCAGTGCTCCGGGCCCCTGACCACCCGCCCAGCTGCCCACACGCTTTGTAGAAAGTGCCTTCCGGTCGCCCCTCAGAGACCCCGCTGCCTGAGCTGGAGCCGCCCTCCCTGTGCAGAGGCCCCGTGCCCACTGTCTGGGAGGTACAGACGGGAGCGCCGTTGCCACGCGTGGCTCTGGAACAGGAAGCCGGACAGATGCCGCCTCCCTGTGACGGAGGCGGATGCAGGACGCCCAGGACGCACTGGGTGACGCATTGGCTTTAGATGGAAAGGCGGGCGGTGGGCTCTCGTGGGCCCGCGCGGGGCGGGGGGGGGGGGGGCCTTTGGGGGTGGTGGGCCCTGAGGAAAGGGAGTCACTGGGGGACCCTCCCTGCTGCGCCTGGGTGGGAAGGAAGTGGGTGTGTCCGCGCCCCTCCAGGCCGTCGGGCAGGTGTGTCCCCACTTCCCAGGGACTCGGCACAGATTCCCGGTGGGGTCTGCCTGCGCCCTGCCTCTGCCTCTGCCTCTGGTGGCTGAGCCTGGTGGCCCGGTTCTCCCTGCAGCTGCTGTGGGTCCCTCCCAGGCCTGGCTGCCTGGCTACGCTGTGGGCAGCCACCCCCACCCCCATTCCCGTTCCCTCCCTTCCCCTTGCCTCCCCAAGCCTTGGTCCCAGGCCTCCCCTCCCCCAGGGCAGAAAGCACCCAGCCTTTCCCTCTCCTGCCCTGGGTCCGCCCAGAACCTTCCAGGACCTGGGCCCGCATTTTGGACGAATGACACCCATGCCCCAGAGGTGACCTTGGGACGCACCGGTTTGGGTGGGGCCAGGCCAGGCCACCCGAGCTCCCATTCGGTGCCTTCCTTCGTGACGGGCACGGAGCACTCGTGTCAGACCCGGGGAGGCTCCTGCCCAGGTCACCTCAGCTCAGCCAGCTGAGACAGGAGGAGCAGGGCGCAGCGGGGCGCAGCGGGGCGGGGCTCCTCAAGGTCAGGGGAGCCCAGGGGCTGCAGCGGGGCGGGCAGCCACTTGGGGAGAGAAGGCTTCGGGCGCTGTCTAGGGTTTCACCGCCACGTTTCAGTCAAGGTCAGCCGTGAGGACAGGCCCTGCGCGGAAGCAGTGGGTGCAATGCCCGTGTTCAGGGCTGGTGTTCGGGGCCTCGTTGACTCTCGGGAGGTCTTTGTGAGGCGGGCACAGGTGTGGGGGTGACGTGGCCGGGCCCGGTCCCGATCCTCAGCCATGCTCGGTCTTGAACGCCAGCGGGGACCAGGGGGAGCCCAGTGGTTGGTTGAGGGACTCAGACGCGTCAGGGCGTGTGGCTTCCTGCGGCTGCGGCGCGGAGGCCGCGGTTAGGACAGGGCAGCTGGTGGCCCGTTGCCGTGCCGCACGGCATGGCTCCTGTGGAACGTGGTCCCAGCAGCTGCCTGTGCTTCTAGGTCAGGGCGGTGGCCCGGCTCCTGTGACGGAGTCACGCGTGCCCCAGCTGTGCCTGTGCATTGGCATGTGCGCCACTGGGGGTGCTCGCAGGAGACAGGCGCGGGCGTGACAGCAGGGCACGAGCGGGCTGCTGTGGGGTCCGCTCTTGTCCAGGCCGTGACCTGGACCTCGTCCTCGGGCCTGCCAGCCGCGTGAGGACAGAACAAGGCTGCAGGTGCGCCCTCAGCTCTGGGTACACACAGGGAACGTGGATGGCAAGTCTGCGCTGGTCAGCGTCAGAGGGCAGCGAAGGTCTCCAGCCCCGCAGCCTCCGCGGCCTTTTCTTCTCTTCCTGCCGTCTTGCGGGGAGGGCCGTTGTGGGGGGGGGCGTCTGGGGGGCGAGCCGTCTGGGGGAGAGAACCCTCTTGGCTAAGTCCTGTGTCTCCAGGTGGCTTGTCCTTGGAGGCGGCCAGGGCCCCAACATGTGGGGTGGGCAGGGCCGCGCCACCCAGCCTGGGGCGCAGGTGCAGGCCCTCCCCGGGCGGCGGCACGGTGTCATCCGCGGAGGAGAAGGGGTCGGTGTTTCCTGAACCGGTGGCTGCGCTCCTGTTTCATCCAAGGGAGGAGAGGGCGGCTTCTGTGAAAGGTGACACCAGGGCTCAGGTTACACCCCAGGGCGAGGGCCCACTGAGCTGGCAGCTGCACCTTGGTGTGCGCCCTGACTGTGTGCACACGTACATGCATGCACGCAGTGTGCATGTGTGCGCACATCCATGTGCGCGTGCCTGTACCCATGGGATGTACGTGCACGCATCGTGGGTGGGTGTGGTGTGCGTACACGTAGGCACAGTGTTGTGCGTAGGTACATGCGTAGCACGTGCGTGTGTGTGCCTGCATGCCCAGGAGGCCACGGAGGACACTGGGGAGGCGGTGAGGATGCTGAGCACTGAGACTCAGGAGGCAGGGACACGGGGAGGTCACATGCAGGGAGGTGGCAGGCTTGAGGCCGGAGCCCACAGGAGAGCGCGCCTCTGAGCCCGTGGTGCTGGCGAGAAGTCAGGGACCCTCCCGTTCCCTCCCTCCGGGAGTGAGCAGGACGGCGGGGCCCCGCCGGAGCCCAGGCCTTTCGGAGACGGCTCCCGGTTCCCGGCCGCGGGAAGGGCCTGACCTTGGCCCCACGGGCCCGGGTTCCCCAGGAAGCCGGCACCTGCCGCCCTCTAACCGCTCTTGGCCGCTCTCGGCCGCTCTCATCACCGCCCGCCCACGCCCGGAGCAGCACCACCGGCTTGGGCTTTCTTTGTCAGCGTCGGCGGGTAAGAGGCGCCGGGGCTTCTGGGAAAGGCGGCGGCTGAAAGACGGGGCACATCTGGTTTCCCTTCACGGGAACACCTGGCCGCTGCCTCGTGTCCGAGCCACTGAGAGAGACACCCTGGCAGAAGGAGAGAAGCCGCCACCTTGCCGGCCCAGCCTCCCACGCCCGCCGCCTCTTCACGGCCAGGTTTGGTGGCAGCCAGGCGCCTGTGGGGGGGGGCTGGGCAGGCCACGCTCGTCGGGTGTCAGCTGGTGCCAGGGCAGCGCAGAGCCTGGTTCATGTTAACCTCTGGCTGCAGGTGCTCACGGCTGAATCGCCTGCTCTGCTCCGTCCTGGAGTCGGAGGCAGCATTGTAATTCAGGGTCAGGCCAGGCCTCAGGTCCGCGCAGCATTCCAACCTGAGGGCCTTTTACCTGCAGGAGAGGCGCTGAGTAAAAATGCACACAGCAGCATGTCCTCCCACCAGAATAGAAGTCTGTGCCCATGAGCAGCGGCCCTTCTGGAAACAGGACGCCCAGCGGCCGGGGCAGCGGCTGTGCTCAGTCTCCCCTGTCCTCCTCGCATTTATAACGGGCATCACAGCGCGTACTCCCGCCAGAGGGTGAGCGAGCAGCTCTGTGAAAGCAAGAAGCCCGTCCTCATGAGAATGGGTCCCATTCGGAGACTGCCCCGGGCACAAAGGTGTGGTTCCGGGCCATGCGTGGCTGCCAGTGGGCGTCTCCACCAGCCCCTCGGGGCACCCAGGCCCTGGGTTGGGGTCCAGCCTCGGTGTTGACATGGCCCGAACCTGCAGCCGCACCCCTGAGCTTTGTGACTCGGGGCGTCCTTTTCTGGTCTAAACAATAGACTTTCAAAAGTACTTAAAAAACAGCCCGCCCTGGCCAGTGCGGCTCAGGGGATAGAGCGCTGGCCTGCGGACGGAAGGGTCCTGGGTCCGATTCTGGTCAAGGGCGCAGGCCCAGCTTGCAGGCTCCATCCCCAGTAGGGGGCGTGCAGGAGGCAGCCGACGGCTGACTGTCTCTCATTATGGATGTTTCTCTCTCTCTTCCGCTCCTTTCCTCCCTGAAGTCAATAAAGAAATGTTTAAAGAAGGAGATGAAAAAAGAGAAAAGCCAACAGCAGCCCAGCTCCCTCCGTCGCCGTGGGGGGTGCTGGCGGCTGGTCTGAGGGCTGGCGAGGAGGGAAGCAGTCGAGCGTTCGGCGTCTTCCCCGGGCCGCACGTCCTCGGGTTAAACACGGATGGGCAGGTTTCCCGTGACCGGAGGTCCTGTGACAAATGCTGAGGGGGCAGAGCGGGGCCACGCCAGATTTCAGATCCCCTCGGCCGTCCCCTCCGTGGCCACAGAAGGAAGCGGGCAGGGTCACGGGCCTCTCGGGCAGGGGCTGCCCTCGGCCGAACCCGTGCCCACAGCCCGTCGTCACCCAACCCCTGGCCCACCCACAGCTGACGGGAAACGCAGGCCAGGGACCCGCCCTGACCCGGGGGCTCCGCAGGCCCCAGAGGGGAACCTGCCGGGCGAGGAGCCCCGTCATGTTGGAGACGTGGCCAGAGGAGGAAGAAGGTCCGTGCGTGAACCGGAGGCGTGTGACGGGAACACGCCCCGATTCAGATCGCCGGACCGTAGGGAAGCCACCCACGCCGGAGCGGACCGGCCGGGGCCCACGCGTTCCTGTTGCTCCGGCTCCGGGGCCTGGGCGGCCTCCGGGCCGGCGATTCCGAAAGACCCCAAACCCGCTGGGTTCGTTCACCAGCACAAGACGCAGACGGACACGTTTCCTAGCGTGGCACCGTCCGCTCCATAAGCAGCCGCAAAGCGCGCGTCCCACCGGCCGGGGCGCCTGCTCACCCGGAACCCCCCCCCCCCCCCCCCCCCCCGTCCGGGGGCGACGCACTGGAATGTGCCGGCTGCTCTGGGCCCAGGTGCGCCGCCCGTGAGGGCAGGTGTGGATTCATGTCACAGAACGTCCACCCACCAGGAGCGAAGAGTGGGTGGGTGTGTGTGAGGCAGTGAGCGCCCCGTCCTGTGGCTGACGGCCGTGTCACGGCACCACGCTCTCGGCTGCCCGCGCGGAGACCGTCGTGCTCAGCGGTGTGACCCCGAGAGGTGTGGGGGCGTTCTCCCGCGATCCTGTTGGGACAGACGTGTGTGGGGGCGTCGGCACCGCCACGTTTCCCAGGCGAACCCGGGACCGGGGGGTCTGCAGATCCGTGCCGGTCGCCTTCCAGCCCATCCTCCTGAGTGTGGGTTGTGTTGGCAGGTTTGCCGGCTGCCACAGTGCGTCGTGGTGCCCCCGGGAGCCTTCCCGGCCGGGCGCACGGGCACTGGCCACGCTGAGCAGGCGCGCTCTGCAGCCGATGCGGCTCCCAGCCGGGTAGGGAGCAGGGTCTTTGGGCTGCAGCTGGGCATCCGTTTTGGGTGTTGGTGCTTTTTGTTGGCGCTTTCACGGTGGGGACGGCCCGCGTAGTGCTGGGTGCTGCGTGCGCCCCTGAGCGTAAGATGCTGTCCTGGGTCCCAGGGACTGGTCGGAACAGGACGCCTGTAGTTGATTAGGTGTTGATTGATTAGGGTTGGTTAGGTGTTGACTAGGGATTGGTTAGGTGTTGATTAATTAGGGATTCATTGGGGTTGATTAGATGTTGATTAGGGATTGATTAAGTATTGGTTAGGGATTGATTAGGTGTTCAGTAGGGATTGATTAAGGATTGATTGAGTAGGGGTTCATTATGTGTTGGTTGATTGTGGATTAATTAGGTGTTGATTAGGGATAGATTGGGGATTGATTAGATATCAATTAGGTGTTGATTAGGGATTGATTATGTGTTGGTTAGGGATTGGTTAGGGATTGATTAGGTGTTGGTTAGGGGTTGATTAAGAATTGGTTAGGGATTCATTAGGGGTTGATTAGGTATTGGTTAGGGATTGATTGATTAGGTGTTGGTTAGGGATTGGTTAGGGATTGATTAGGTGTTGATTGACTAGGGATTCATTAGGGGTTGATTGACTAGGGATTCATTAGGGGTCGATTAGGTATTGGTTAGGGATTGATTGATTAAGTACTGGTTAGGGATTGATTGATTAGGTGTTGGTTAGGGGTTGATTAAGAATTGGTTAGGGATTCATTAGGGGTTGATTAGGTATTGGTTAGGGATTGATTGATTAAGTATTGGTTAGGGATTGATTGATTAAGTATTGGTTAGGGATTGATTGATTAGGTGTTGGTTAGGGGTTGATTAAGAATTGGTTAGGGATTCATCAGGTGTTGATTGATTAGGTGTTGGTTAGGGATTGATTGATTAGGTGTTGGTTAGGGGTTGATTAAGAATTGGTTAGGGATTCATTAGGGGTTGATTAGGTATTGGTTAGGGATTGATTGATTAGGTACTGGTTAGGGATTGATTGATTAGGTATTGGTTAGGGATTGATTAGGTGTTGATTGACTAGGGATTCATTAGGGGTCGATTAGGTATTGGTTAGGGATTGATTGATTAAGTACTGGTTAGGGATTGATTGATTAAGTACTGGTTAGGGATTGATTGATTAGGTGTTGGTTAGGGATTGATTGATTAAGTACTGGTTAGGGATTGATTGATTAAGTACTGGTTAGGGATTGATTGATTAGGTGTTGGTTAGGGATTGATGGATTAGGTGTTGATTAGGGGTCTTCAGACGGCCCCATTGTTCCCTCCGAAGATCTGTCCTTTCTGTGACTTGCCCGTCACGGAGGACAGGCCCAGCCCACTGTCCCACGGCCTCTCCCTGAGGGTGGGGCAGGGAGGAAGAGCCCCGGCTGGGAGGGTGGTGGCCGAGGCTGCCCGGTCCTGGCTCCTGGCCCACGATGGGCCCCGAGTCCCAGCTCTGCGCTCGCCAGCTGCGTGGCTTTGGGTGCCTGGCCTCCCCTCGTCAGGCCTGGGCCTCAGCTCCCTTGTGGCAAAGTTGGGGAGGTGAGGGGGCCCGGCTCTGGGTGCTGGGAGCCATGAGAGCCGGGGCAGGCGGCTCAGCGTTGCTCTGGGCAGAGTGGCTGTGCGTGCGGCTGTGACCGTTCCGCTCCTCCTGTGGTGACGGCGATGAGCAGGGGGCCCCGCGATGAGCAGGGGGCCCCGCGATGAGGAGGGGACCCCGCGATGAGGAGGGGACCCCGCGATGAGGAGGGGACCCCGCGATGAGGAGGGGGCCCCGCGATGAGGAGGGGACCCCGCGATGAGGAGGGGACCCCGCGATGAGGAGGGGACCCCGCGATGAGCAGGGGACCCCGCGATGAGCAGGGGGCCCCGCGATGAGGAGGGGACCCCGCGATGAGCAGGGGACCCCGCGATGAGGAGGGGACCCCGCGATGAGGAGGGGACCCCGCGATGAGCAGGGGGCCCCGCGATGAGGAGGGGACCCCGCGGGCACAGGAGCCGACACGTAGGAAGGATCCGAACTTGTAGCTGGTTCTGGAACCGAAATGGCCGTCCCCTTGCAGCCTCCTGGCCCTGTTTCCGTCTCTGTAAACGGTACCGTTTGTATCTGAAACGGACCGGTCACCTTCTGCCTTTGAGGCGCCCCAGTCTGTCTGGGAGTTCAGGCGGGGGCTGGGGTCCCCCTGTCCTAGCTTGGAGCAGCGCACCCCCAAGCGAGCCCTTAGAGTTCGCGCCCGGGCTTCCTGGGGCTGCTAGGAAAGCGCCCGGAGGCAGGCTCACGGGCCACCTGGGCGTGCCCACCCTCCGGCCGCCGCCCCACCACCTAGTCCAGGCTCGGGGCGTGCGCCCCGGCTCCGGGGTCTGCGCAGTGTTTCCTCGACCCGGCAGGAGCCCGGCGCCCGCCCGGTGCGAGCAGCTGGGCAGACCCGGGGAAGGAGGAAGCATGGCCCTGGGTCCGGGGGCTGGGGGCAGGGGTGGCTCCTGGGCCAAGGGGCTGACCAGCAGGGAGGGCCTGGCAGGCGGTTGTGCTGAGACCTTGTCGCTGGGTAAGAACCGAGGGCGAGAAGGGGTGAGCACCTGGCGGAAGCGGTGGGGAGGCAGGCTGCCCGGTGGCTCCACCCTCGGTCAGCGGGCGTCCGGCTGCAGCTGGCTGCTCTGTCTCTCCGTCTCCTTCTGTGTGTCTCTGTCTCTCTCTCTCTTTTCCTTCCTGTCTGTCTCTCCCTGGGAGTCTCTCTGTCTCTCTCTGTGTGTCTCTGCAAGTTTCCCAAATGTGGGAAATGGGTTTCCACAGCCACAGCGGGGGTCTGCACGCAGGGAACAGCTGGGAAACGCCGTCAGGGTGCAGTGTCCGGTGAGCCCGCTTCCTCCCGGAGGCCTGGTCTGCAGGCGGCACCGCCAGGTCTGTGCCGAGACGGCTGTCCCCTGGGTGGGTCAGAGTCGTCCTCGATCGCCTAGTGGACCTGAGACTGACCTGACGCAGGAACCGCACAGAGGGCAGGTGTCCTGTCAGGAAGGACGGCCGGCCGATGCCGCACCGGGGGGCACAGCCACCCCCACTGCCTGCAGGAGGGAGAGCTGGGCCGTGGGAGCACCGGAGGCCCCGGGGCCGGGGGGGAGCACGTGTGGGCTGGGGTGGTTCCTCCTGTCTTGGAATTCACTCTCTGGGACACATTCTGTCTGTCTGTCTGTCTGTCGGTCATGGCGCCAGCACAGTCCGGGCGGGTGCAGAGGCGACGGAGACGCGGCCCCTCCCTGCCCGTCTCTGGGACCTGGGGTCCCAGTTACACACACACCTAGTTCCTCTCTGCCTGTCTGGGCAGTGTCTTCTTTTTAAATTGCCATTAATATGTGTTGTATGATCTGGGAGAGGAAGAAAGAGATGGAAGCATCCGTGGTGGGAGGAGTCGCTGCCCGGCTGCCGCCTGCGTGCCAGGCTGCGTCTTCTTGGAAGGGGGCTCACGCTCTCCCTGGGAGAGGACGGGGGTGGGGGGCCGGGGGGGGGCAGGAGGGTGCCGTGAGGAGTCGGTGCTCATCCCCAGGCAGCCATGGGGATGCCGGACCAGTACGCCCAGGTGCAGGGGAGTCCCGTGCCCGCAGGCGGGGCACACAGGGCAGCCTGCGGAGTGAGCGTGCAGACGGTCTGCCCCCCCCCCGCCCCCGTGGCTGAGGGGAGGAGGAGTGTGGGCGGGCGAGTCTGTCCGTCTCCTCTGCGTGTGTCTCTACCTCCCGAAGCAACGCGCAGCTCTGCCCTCGGCCAGCCGCACCCGTGAGACGCGGGTCCCCAGGGGGCCGCTGCGAGGGGCCGGCGGTGGAGGTGCTGGCGCCGTGCGTGCCACGCGCAGCCATGGCCCAGAGGCAGACAGCACGGCTCGGGGAGCGACCGTCCCGTTCGGGCTGAGGGTGATGACCTCGCGCCCCTCAGAAGGGCCGGGGAGAGGGATGGGGCATCATCGGGGGGCGCTCGGGGGCCAGGGCTGGTGCGGCTGTCCTTTCTCTCAGTTCACGTCCGAGGGTCAGTGACGGAGCCACACAGCCTGGCTCGGGGGGGCCCTGTGCAGCCGCTGTCACCCCCAGGAGCCTGGGAGCGGGGGTTGGGGTGAGCCGGGTGGATGCCCCGCCCCCTCTTCCCGGTGTTTCCTGGTTTCCTGTCGGGAGGAAGGACAGAGGGAGGCCGGCGCCTGCCTCCCGGGAGCCGCAGGAGGTCTCTGTCCTGGGGGACCCCGTGCGCCCCCTTCTGCTTCTCTGGGAGGATGGCTGGCCATTGGGAGGACCCAGCCGTGTAGCCCTCGCTCCCTGCAGCCCGTCCTGTGTCCTGTGTCCTGGCACCCACCCCGCCCGGGACCGTCCCTGCCTGCTGCTCTGTGGGCCGGCGCATGGCCACCTGCGACCTCCCTGCGGGCGGCTCCGACCTGCTGGCCGGCTGTGAGGCCACGTCAGGGCAGCCGGGGAGGGGCCGCTGGACGCAGGCGGGACAGGAGGCGGCCGGAGGCAGCTGTTCCTGACAGAGGAGCCCGGGCCCTGCCCTCACTCTGCTGAGTGGCCCTCCCAGCCGCTGTCCAGCGGGGACGCGGGTAGTCAGAGTGCAGGCCGTCCCCGCGCACCTGAGAACAAGGCTTCGATTCACGGCTGGTGTTGACAGAGCGCTCAGGGCTGGCCTGATGCCGCTCTCGGCCGCACATGGCTTCCTCTTCCTCCTTTAACCCTGGCTCAGCCCACGCCCCAGGTGAGGAACCTGAGTCAGGGAGGCCAGGTGCACCCCAGGGTCAGACAGCTGGGAGAGGGTGGGGTGGCCTCGCTCCCGGTGCTGAGATTGCAGTTTCTGCTGACCACCCGGAGCCCGCGGTGCCCCCCCCCCCCCCCCGGCAGTGTGCTCGCTGGGACGCCCACCCGCCCGGCCGCCCGCGGGGCCAGTGCAGTGAGTAAGCGAGGAATGAAGCAACGCCGCCTCCAGCTGTGTCGCTGATCGTGGCCTTTGAGAAAGGGTCACATCCGCTCCCCGGGGACACTGACCATGTGCGGCCGGAGCGCGGCCGGGCCCCAGGCAGCCTGCTTCCTCGCCAGCCCGGCTCCGGCTCCGGTTACGTTGCGCAATGTCCCCTGTGTTCCTTTTCACGGAGGGGCTCGCACGGCGGCGTTCAGGCCCGGTGTGCGCCGACAGGGGCACGCAGCTCGGGCTCCGGAATGCGGGCGTTCCCGCCACGTCCCCGGGCCTCGCCCCGGTTCCCGGGGTGGCACCTGCCAAAGATCTTTCGTTGCTTCTCATCCAAAAGCCAGAGAGGGCGTGGGCAGGCGGGTGGCAGGGCCCGGCCTTGCGCCTCTCCGGCCCGGGGACCGCATGCTGCCCTTCCCCAGGTGAGCAGGAGGGGCTGGCGGGAGAGGCTGAGGGTCAGGAGTTGTCAACCAGGTGAGGCGGCTCCTGGCAGAGGTCGACCGGGTGCCCGGGGCTGCCCGGTGTCTTGGGAGGCGGGGACTCCAGGAGACAGCATCAGTGGCAACGTGGGGAACCAGGACCCCAGCTGGCACAGCTGCGGAGCCCCCCAGTCAGTGAGCAAAGTCCAGGGGTCACTGCGGGGAGCCAGGCCGGGGCGGGGGCGGGGCGTGTTCCCCGATCTCTCTGTCACTGACGCTCAGCACGAGGCTGTGCCAGGGACAGTTTCTTCCTAAACGTGCCCGCCCAGCCCCAGGCCGTAGACCCGGCTGCTGCAGCCTCGCCTTCCGTTCTGCTTCTGTGACATGTCTCGTCAGCCGCTCGGGGCCTTTCTGTCCCTGAAAGGAAGGCGAACGAGGATTGTCCACTGAAACGTGTGGACAGCACCCTGCGCCTCGTACGTGACTGGACCCTCCCTCCGGCGCAGGCATCGGCGGGGATCGCGCCTCCCTCCTCCTGCTGACCCGGGTCTGTGGGCCGCTGCTCCGCTGCCGGCTGCTGGCGGACGGGCAGGGTGGTGGCTTCGTGGGGAGGTAGAGCGTGGACAGGAGCCCACACCAGAGGCGTTCCCGCGCAGGTGAGCTCTGTGTGTGAAGACCGTGGCCGCGGGACATGTGAATGGGGATCAGGGTCCCCTTGCTGGGGAGAGGCTGTCTGAGCTGAGAGGCTGAGGGTCGGGCCTTAGTCAACCGGGGGCAGCTTGCCCAGGAGCGTGGGGGCACGCCAGCCCCGCATGGCACGTGCAGAGGCCCTGGGCAGGAGGGAGTGGGCCGTGTTGGGGGTTCTAAGGGGCAGGGACGGAGAGTGAGGGTGGCTATGGGGCAGGGGCTGGCTCACCCGGGGCTCACAGGCCAGGCCAGGTCCCGCCCCTCACCCATCACAGCGGACGAGGGACGTTGCCGTGGCATCGACCCCACACAGGTGTCACTTGCTGCCTGTAAATGTGCTCTCCAGGCCCTTCTGCCTGCAGGATGCACATCCAGGGCGGGCCCGCTGTGCGTGTGCATGAATGTGTGTACGCGCGTATGCATGTATGTGTGTGTGCTTGTGCATGTGCATATATGGGCGCACATGTGTCTTCAGGAAGCACCTGCCTGCCCCCTGTCATGGGACACTGCCCCTGAGTGACCCTCATGCGGCACTTCCTCCTCCGTTCACAGTTCCTCTCCCATCTCTCGGTTCCCAGAGGTCATGTGAGAGCAGGTCATGTGGGCGGGAGGCGGCATTTGCTCCTGTGGGCCCTGCTCTGCAGAGACCGGGCTCTCAGGGTGCAGAGGGACTGAGTCTGGGTTTGGGCCGGACAGTCTAAGGGGGAACCAAGACCAAGAAAGGCGTCCGGCCCCGCCCGCCCCGTGGGTAGCGCCCGGGAAGCCCCCTGGGCTCTGCCTCTGTGGAGGCCGTGGTTTGTGTGGCTCAGACCGCCAGGGTCACTGTCCTCTGCAGAGAAATGGCCACCTGGGCTTAGACCCACGCTGCACGCCTGCACGTACAGGAAAAATGCCATAGAGCATTCCAGAAACAAACGGAGGCCCGATGCAGCCTGCCTAGATGTCATCCGGGTGTGCGAGTGAGTCACGGACCCTTCCCGGTGCAGCGGGAAGTGGTGCTGTGGCCGAGCGTCACCTGCCCGCGCGCCCGCCCCTGGGTGACCCCGGCGTGACCCTGCATGTGGCTGACCGGGCCACCGTGCTTGCTGTTACCAGCTCTTGCCGTGCGGGCAGCCCGCCCGTGCAGATGCCGCCGGTCCCGGCACGTCCGCGGACGCGTTCCTGAGCTGCCGAGTCGCACGCGCCGGGCCTCTGGGTGCCGTCTCGCTGGCGGGCGGACCTGAGCTGTGGACGTGGGTTACGGCTCACCGAGACTCCAGAGCCTCTGCGCACTGGGCGTGCTGCACCATCGCCGTGATCCTTCCTGCTCTCCTGGGCAAACCTCCCCGTTTGGAGTTGTCCAGCCTGAGCCGCTCTAGTGTGAGGCAGGGCCTCGGGCCAGTGTGCAGCCCCGGGTGACGGCACCGCCTGGGCGTGAGCCTGTGGCCACAGGGAGGGTCTCTGTCACCAGAGCCCGGGCCAGTCTGTCTGGCCCGCGGAGAACACGTCCAGTGCCCAGACCCCTCCTCACAGGCCAGACGACGAGGAAATGTGTCAGCCAGGGAAGAGGCCTGGCCCGTGTGGGGGCGGGGAGGGCGCCGTCCGGCCCTGCCTCCGTGCGGGGGCCAGGATCACGCCGCTGTGGTCTGGGGCTGGCTTAGGAGTTGCCTTGTCGAGATTTCAAAGAAGTGTGTGTCTGGTAGACCCTGAAGGAGCCTCGCTTTCGCCCCGTCCCTCCTGTGGGAGACAAGTGAGCAGGCGCCGAGGGGACCTCAGGGGAGGGGGTGTCGGCCAGTCGGAGAGGGGGCTTCGTCCACCCTGCTCGCAGGGCCCGCGTCACCCATCAGCTGTGCGCCCGCTGGGCTGGTCCACGGAGCAGGGTCCCGGGGACGCAGTGCCAAGGGTGGGGGCTCCCGCGGAGGCAGGAGAGAAAGGGGCCCAGGCCGGGAGGGCTTTCGGGAGAACTGGGGGGGCATCCCCGTTTCTGCCGTCCTTGGCAGCATGCACCTCTCCGAGCCTTGGTTTCCCCGTGGGAATCCTTCCTGCAATAGTTCCATGTCCCCTTGGCGTATGACACACACGTGCACACACACACAGGGCCTTGGCGTATGACACACACATGCGCGCACGGGGCAGTCGCAGACCTGAGGCCTCCTCCCGTGGACAGGCCTGGAGAAGGAAGCAGGTGCGGCTTTTCTCCGAGTGCCTCAGCACAGCTGGCGGGGATGGGGGTGGCTCTGCGCCGAGAGCGCCTCCTGTCTGCAGAGACGAGCGTTCACACGGGTGGGGCCCTGCCCCTCTGTGGAGCCCGCCCGCCCGCTGCCGGTCATGGAGTTGTGACACTTGTCCCGGGGCCCAGATCACCTGATAGGCCGGACATCCTCCCAGGTGACGAGATGAGCCACAGCCCGTGTGACTGTCCATTTACGATCAGCTGAGGAGGAGCCACCAGCTCCCTCCTTGGGGTTTGCGACGTGGACGGCAGGCCGGAGGCCTCAGGGTGACCGTGTGTCCTCCTCCGCAGGCTCCGGGGCCCGCCTCGCTGTCCGCTTCTCCCCGCTGCCACAGACCGTCCAGGTGAGTGTCCGCCACGCCCTCCCTGCATCCCTGTCCTCGGCCAGACCTCACGGGCAGGCCTGGGCCGGGGGACCGTCTGCACTGCCGTCACCTTGGTCTCTCTTATTTTTAAAACAAATGCTCACAGGGGACACGTGTACCATGTTACGTCTGCGTGTCTGATGCGGTCTCCCGGTTTTAGAGCCCAGATCCCGGGCACGTGACTGCCTTTCCATAAATAATTAGACTCGTGGTTGTGAGAGTGGTGGGGGGTCCCAGACTTGGTTCTGACGTGGGCCGCGAGCTCCATGCGCCTCCGTCAGAGCAGGTGCCTGGAGGGACGGCCACAGCCTGCGCTCCACGCGTGGAGGCCCCCGAGGCCACGGCGGCGGAGGGCGCACGTCCTTTACTTACCTCGCGTGTTCACAGATGTTGGCCTTGGCCTCTAACAGCAGGCAGACTCTTGCCCTGTGTCTGGGTGAGGCGGAGGGAAACCCTTGGCAATGGTCAGTGGTCAGTGCCGGAGGCCAGGCTGGCGCTGCTGCGTGATGGGTGCCGGTGCTGCTCTGAGGGGTGGCCGTGGCGTCGCAGGTATTTCTAAAAGGCGCCTTTATCCTCCCGAAATACAGACGAACGTACGTGCACGTGAAACGCTGCGCTACCTGGGATCCCGCAAGCCTCGGTGTAGGAGGCAGCAGGGTGGGGGGCTGGCGTGAGTTAATTTCTGAGCCAGAAGATGGGTGCTTGCCGGGCTATGAAGCCATTTTGTGTGTTTTTGAATTTTTCCAAAATGAAGAGAGAAACTCAGGTAACCCGGTTAGTAAATAGACCAACAATTGCCACAAAGCCCACAGCGGGAGGCAGCGGCCTTGACCCCACAGCGGGAGGCAGCGGCCTTGACCCCACAGCAGGAGGCAGCGGCCTTGACCCCACAGCGGGAGGCAGCGGCCTTGGCCCCACAGTTGGAGGCAGCGGTCTTGGCCGAGCTGGACTCACCTGCCCCGATGCCCACATCCTCTGTGGCTTCACTGCGGCCGCCCCCGTGAGGATGACCTCGCGCTGCTCCCTGGACATTCTCCCTCCATCCCACACGCCCCTGCAGACCTGGGGTGCCCAGCTCAGTCCCCCCAGCACAGGGAGGGGAGGTCTGGTCCCGCGCCCCTCCTTCCCCTCGCCTCCGCACAGCCAGCCCTTGCCAAGCCCTCACCCTAGTGCCCCCTCTGCTGGCTGCTCCTCCCGGCTTCCTCCCCCACACCCCTCCTCACACCTGGGGTGGGGGCATCCCCTCCCCTCCCCATCCCCTCCCCTCCCCGCCCACGTGACAGCTCCAGCCGCCCTCCTCCAGTGCCAGAGCCCTTCCAGCCCCACCATTGCCGCTGAGCGTCCTTCCCCTCCCTGGCCTGCGCCCCTCCCCCCGCCCCAGGGTGCCACCTGCGGACCAGGCTGCCAGCTCCCAGTCAGGCCTCTGCACCCACACCTGCCATTCACTGCTCAGCTGCCAAGTGCTGAGCTGCCAGCGGGGTCGGGGACGGGGACAGGGTCGGGGACGGTGGGTCCCGCAGACCAGGCTCTCTCCGACCCGCCTCCTGTGAGGCCCCCCGCAGGGTCCCCAGGCCCTGAGCACGGATAGGGTGGCCGATACCGTCTGCATGTCTGTGAGGAGCCCACACCCAGGAAGCAGACTCAGCAGGTCCCCGAGTCCCTGTGGTCGGGTCCGCTGATCCCGCAGCTGCGTCCCTCCCACTGCGGGGCCGGCGCCCACCAGCCTCTCCCCTAGGCCGGCGCTGAGCCCCACCATGGAGGACGGGCGCGAGCTGGACCTCACCTACATCACTGAGCGCATCATCGCGGTGTCCTTCCCCGCCGGCTGCTCCGAGGAGTCCTACCTGCACAGCCTGCAGGAGGTGACGCGCATGCTGAGGTCCAAGCACGGCGACAGCTACCTGGTGAGCGGGGGACGCTGAGCGGGAGCACGGGGACACTGAGCGGGGGGCAGAGGACGCACAGCGTGAGGACCGAGCGCTGTGATGGGTGCAGGCGGCCGCAGGTCATGGGACCAGAGCTGGTTACAGGAGGCGCCGGGCGCATGGGCAGTGCCGTTGGTTCTGCTGCCCCTCGGAGGGTGGACACCGGAATGGGCGGGGCTCCCTGAGCAGGCAGCCTGCCTATGGGGAGAGGTTCCATCCCTCTGAAACACACCGTGAGGATGAGGAGGGCGTCAGGGCAGGGCTGGGGTGGCTTCCTTGTGTCCCACACCCCGTGTGGCCTGCCCTCCGTGTCCCACACGCCCCGTGTGGCCTGCCCTCCGTGTCCCACGCACCCCGTGCGGCCTGCCCTCTGTGTCCCATGCACCCGGGCAGCGTGGCCTGCTGCTCCCGTCCCATGTGGTCTCTGCTGCGTGAAGTCTCCTCCTTGCCCCCAGGCTCCCTTATCGCAGCCGCGATCCCCGCCCTGATGACACGAGCGTTACTGTCTCGTGGTCCTTATCAGCCTCCTCGGAGGGCTGAGCCCAGCTGGGGGAGGCCCCATTCAGCAGTTAGTGCTGCAGGGGGAGGCCCTACCCCATCCCGACCCACTGCTGTCCCTGGTCCCTCGGCCACACTGTCCCCGGCCACACTGTCCCCGGCCACACTGTCCCCGGCCGCGCTGTCCCCGGCCGCGCTGTCCCCGGCCACGGCAGGGAGAGCTGTGGCCCTGGGATGGTGCCCACCCTCAGTGCCTCGCTCCCTCCTCTCCCAGTGCCAGGCGCTGAGTCCCCTCCGCACGGGAAGTCTGGGGTCTGGAGGGGTCACCTTCACGCTGGGAGCAGCCTCGCTGGGTCCAGGCACCCCTCCCGGCAGAGTGGCCAGGGTGGGGGCCTGCCTTTGGGGACAGGGCCTTTCTGAACTCTGAGGAGACACGGGGGTGCCACATACAGCCTGAGGGACGCCCGGAGCCCTCGCTCTCCTGGGACACCTGGGTGGGATCCTCTGGCTGGACAGGGGACCAACAGCCTCGGGACCCACAGACCAGGCCTCGGCCGGCCGGGGGGTGACGTCCAGGGCCCGAGGAGCAGCCCGTTCAGTACAGGCACCCCCAGCCCGCGCCTGGCCCTGGGCAGCCCCACGCCAGTGTCAGCCCCTCCGCGCAGCTCCCAGGCTCCTCGTGCTGGGCCACTGCTGCTCCGCTGTCCTCCTGGGAGGGGAGGGAGGGAAAAGGAGGGGAGGGGGTGGCGAGGCTGGTCCCCGCCTGCTCCTCTGTGACGCTCCAGCCAGGGCAGGACAGCCCCTCGGCGTGGCCCCTCCGAGGGAGCCCTGGACCGCGTGCCCAGCCTTGTCTGTCTGTCCCATTTTGCGGCCATGACACGCCTGCACACTTCATCCATCCGTGTGCGTGCAGGGGTGTCAGCCCGGCACAGCGCGTCCCACCCCTCTTGTCCCCTGCCAGGTGCTGAACCTCTCGGAGAAGAGATACGACCTCGCCAGGCTCAACCGGAAGGTGCGCCCTGCGCCCGCCGCCCGCCGCCCTCCGCCCTCCGCCCTCCATGTCGGTGACGTGTCTCGGGTGCCCGTCCGCTCACGCCCGGCCTGACTCCATGGCGAGATGAGGAGCGCGTGGCCCTGGCGACCTCTTCGGTTAAATGTTTCTGTTGGAGACGATGGCAGATGCCCCGGAAGTTCCCGGGCGCGGCCGCGCTTCCCTTCATTTTAACGTATTTCCCAGAGCGAGGGAGCGGGGGAGAAGCATCCATGATGACAGAGCCGCTGGTCGGCCGCCTCCCGCACGCCCCCACTGGGGACGGAGTCCCCACCCCCGGCGCGGCCCCGACCGGGAATCGCACCCTGACCTCCCGGTTCATAGGTCGGCGCTCACCCTCGGAGCCAGGCCGGCGGGCGAGGCCCTGGTTTCCTCTCCCCGCGGCCGCTCTCCACCCGGGGACGGCCGCAGGGGCCGCCTCTGAGGCAGCCGTCTTGCAGGTGCTGGACGTGGGCTGGCCCGAGCTGCACGCGCCGCCCCTGGACAAGGTGTGCGCCATCTGCAAGGCGCAGGAGTCCTGGCTCCACCGCGACCCGCAGCACGTGGTCGTCATCCACTGCAGGGTGGGCCGGCGCGGGCGCGGGCGGGGGGGGGGCCTCCCTCACAGACCCCTCCCGGCCCCGGGGTGGGGGTGGGGCGCCCTCCCCCCACAGAACCCCTCCGGGCCGGACTCCCTCCACCCCCACCCCGCCCCGTGTTCTGGTGGGCCCTCGCGGGGTGGCCCAGGCGGCTGTGGGAGGGCGGCACCCCGTCCCCAGATGCCCCGGCAGCACCCGCCTCTGCCCTGGGCCCCCGGCCTGCGTGCCCCTGTCGCCCGGGGCTGCTGGCCCCTCACACTGGCGCCCCGGCATGGCCGAGAGGAAGCCTCGTCCTGCCCAGCCGCGGGCGAGGGTGCGGCAACGCTGGCTCCTGTCTCCTCAGGGCGGGAAGGGGCGCATCGGCGTGGTGATCGCCTGCTACATGCACTTCACCAACGTCTCCGCCAGGTAGGAGGCGCCTGCGCTGCCCGGGCGGGCGGGCGGGCGGGAGGCTGGGCGGCCTGTCCCTCTGCATCCCTGGGAGAAACCCAGCTCGGCCGGAGGCCGTGCTCTCGGTCTCGGGGGGACGGCGTGTGCACGCGTGTGACACGCTGACAGCCTCCTGGAGCCTGGGAGACACCGCGCGCGCACTGCCACCCCCAGGCTGCAGGGGGCAGCGCCCTGTCTTTAAAGCAGGAGCGGAGCCGGCCCCCTGGAAACGGGCTGCGGAGAGATGGCGCGCACTGGGTGTGCACGCCGGCTGGGGCACTTGCATCCTGTCCCTCGAGTCCCCAGGAGGCGAGGTCAGGGGTCAGGGCTCCCACCAACAGGAGGAGGAAACGGCTGGCAGTCAGGCGCTGGCTCAGGAGCCTGTGCGCGGCTCTCGGGGCTGGAGGAGCCGTCCGCAACGAGGCTTCCCCCCCCTTCCCCCACTGGGAGCACAGCCAGCGATGGGGCCGAGGGCCAGCCTCCCCCCGAGCCAGCGCACAGGGCGCCCCGAGACCCCCGGAGCCCGTGCGCGCACCCCAAGTCCCGGTGAGAAGCTTGTCCCCACGGCCCCCTGCGCGGTCCTGGCGTCAATGGCCACTTTGTGCCGCTGCGTCCGTCCGGGGAACAGAAGCCGGTTCAGGGGAGCCGCCAGCCCCCTCCTCCCCCGCAGAGGCGGACCGGCTCCCACCATTTTCCCTGAAACGCGGAGCTGGGCCGCGGGGGGAAGCCGCCCGGGGGGAGCCCGGATAATGAGCCCAGTGTGCGCTCCCGGGCTCGCCAGCCCGCGCCAGGCCAGCGGCACTTGGACGGGGACCAGGTTCCCTCCCGGCGGCCCCTGCACAGAGCCCCGTGTTCCCGCCCCAACAGCGCGGCTCTGTCCGGGCCCCGACCGCGGGGGGGCGGGGCGCCTGGTGGGCTGGGAAATGAGGAGACAGACAGCTTCCTCGCGCGTCACCCGCACGCGGACGGAGAGCCGCCTTTCCAAGCCGCCGCACACGCGGTTCGGCTGCACGGCCCCGCGGAGGACACGCCTGCCTGGGATGGGTTTGTGGTGGCTCCTTGTGCTGTGGCTCGTGGGGCACCTGGTGCAGCAACCGGACGGGGCAGCCGGAGCAGCAGGGCTGGGTGCTCGTCAGGGGCGCCGAGGGCCAGCTCAGACTTTGGCGACCGGCTGGCGCTCATTGTCTCCCGAAGCCCGTGGGGGGGGGCGGCTGCACAGCTGGCTCTGTCCCACGAGAGGTCACAGTTTCAGCTTGGCCGGGCTGCCTGTCCACGGGCCCCAGGCTCTCTCAGGACGGGGTGGACGTCCGGCTGCGGCTGCATCAGGCCCTCGGGGCCTCTGGTCTGGCCCCGCCAGGACGTGGGGGTTAATGGCACACTGACCAAGTGCAGCCGCTGGCGTACGCGGGTGACTGTGGCCCAGATGACGTTAGATGCACCCACGGGGCCCTCGGCAGAGGGTGGCTCCCCACCCCGCCCACCCGGGCCCAGCCCCTCCGCGCCCCAGCCCCTCCGGGGGATGCGCAGCTGCGTCCCGTGTGGGCCCCCTGGGGTGGCCCCCATCCTCCCGAATGCTCAGCACCTACGGCCTGGCCCCCGCCCTGGCCCCCGCGCTTCTCTAAGCAGAGGCCACACGCGGACCCCATTTCCCCGGAAGCTGTGGGCTGCCGTGAGCCTCGTGACGCCGTCTGACCCTCACATTCCACGGGCTGCGCTGAAGTCGGGGGTCGGGGGGGCAGGGCCCGTGCCCGGGAGGGGTTCCTGGGCGTTCTGACCTCTGGGCGTGTCAGGCTGTGACTCCCGTGGGCACTCGGCCGTCCCTGTGGGTCCCAAACATGCCTTTGGGGCCCGGTGGGGTGCCCACGGACGGTGGCCTCGGGCAAAGCGCAGGTGTGTGGCCAGGCCGCGCCCCCTGGGGCCGTGTGGGGGTCAGCGGGGCACAGCCCTGGGCAGGGGCGGCTGTCTCCTACGGGGTTTGGGCCTGCAGCTGGGTCCACTGTGGCCTCGGCGTGTCTGTGGGGACTTGGGTCCGGGAAGAGAGCGAAGGTGGGTGGACGCGTCTGTCACCAGCCTCCGTCACGTCCGCGCCCGGGTTGTGACATGCGGTCTCTCCTCCCCAGCGCCGACCAGGCCCTCGACAGGTTTGCCATGAAGAAGTACTACGACGATAAGGTCTCGGCCCTGATGCAGCCCTCCCAGAAGCGGTACGTGTGTCCCGGCCAGCGGGGACAGCCAGGGCGGCGGACAGGTGGACACGAACACGCAGGCAGGAGGCCCCTGAGCGGCCAGCAGCAGGAGGGCGGGCTCGCTGGTGCGGGAGGCAGGGCCGCCCTCCTGCTGGCCTGGCGGCTCTGACAGGAGCCCCTGATGAAAGGGGAGGCGAGTGCAGCCCTGGTGGCCAGGCCCTGCGGCAGCCAGCCTCTGGTCCCCGTTTGCCCCGCCCCGCCCGCCCTCCCCGCCCGCTGCTCCTCCTGTTTGTTCAGGAGGCAGAGGAGCTGCCTGCCCCCCGGAGGCTGAGAGCACCGGGAAAGGGACTCAGCGGAGCCCGAGGTCTCCTCACACCTTCCTCAGAGAGCGCTGGCAGCCGGTGGCCGGACTTGGTGGTTAACGTTTATAGAAATGCCCTGCTGGGCGCTTCGTGCGCAAATCCGGCCGCTTAGTTTGAATGAATGGAGCACCGTGCGTGCACTGCAGGCGTAACTTAGAGATTTTTTTAAAAATACAAGTGAGGCTGAGCCTGCTGGTGGTTCAGTCGGAGGGCGGCCGTCCTGGGTAGGGGGACACCCACGCCATGGCCGGATATTGGGGGGTTTCCTTGTGCGTGGAGTCAGGCCCCCCCGGGAGGAGGGGGGACCGTGGTCGGGCAGCATCAGGCATGGCAGGCTGGGCCCCTGCTCCAGTCCCTGCCACACCCCGAGCCCCAGGGCCCAGCGAGGGAACTTCCCATTAATTGTTTTTATTTTTTTTTTTAATATATTTTTATTGACTTTAGAGAGAGAGGAAGGGAGAGGGAAAGAGATAGGAATATCCATGATGAGAGAGAATCCTGGGTCGGTTGCCTCCTGCATGCCCCACACAGGGGATCGAGCTCAAAACCCAGGCATGTGCCCTGACCAGGAATGGAGCCGTGACCTCCTGGTTCATAGGTCTACTCTCAACCACCGAGCCACGCCGGCCGGGCAGAAACGTCCATGTAGAGCCGTCCCCCTGACAGTCATGTGCACATGCAACATGTGCAGGCACCACCGGAGACACACGGGCTGCATGGCCCAGGTCCCCTCCCTCTGGTCCCACACGGGCGTGGCCGTGAGGTGCCACCTGAGCGCTTGCTGCCTGTGCCTTGCAGGTACGTCCAGTTTCTCAGCGGGCTGCTGTCGGGGACGGTGAAGATGAATGCCTCACCCCTGTTCCTGCATTTCGTCATCCTGCACGGCACCCCCAACTTCGACACGGGCGGGGGTGAGTGTCCCCGCACTGGGCGGGCGTCGAGGTCCCCTGTCCCCGCACTGAGTGGGCGTCGAGGTCCCCTGTCCCCGCACTGAGTGGGCGTCGAGGTCCCCTGCCCCCACTGAGCAGACGTCGAGGTCCCCTCTCCCCACTGAGCGGGCGTCGAGGTCCCCTCTCCCCACTGGGCGGGTGTCGAGGTCCCCTCTCCCCACTGGGCGGGCGTCGAGGTCCCCTGTCCCCACTGGGCGGGCGTCGAGGTCCCCTGTCCCTGCACCGGGCAGGCACCCTCCCTCCTGAGGCCCAGGCCCCGGTCAGGGCTGGACAGGCCACGTGTGTGGTGGGTCACTCGCTTCTCGGAAGGACAAACAGCCCAGAGGACCCGGGCCCCTCACGCTGCCGTCCGACTGCGGCGCCGAGTCGAACCCGGAGGCAGCTAGGGGGCGCCGTCTCGTGCACCTTTCTCTCGCTCACCTCCCCGCAGTCCTGCATGGTTCCTCGCACTCATGGAAGATGTACCACCCTCCCTCCCCTCCCCCTGCAGTGTGCCGGCCCTTCCTGAAGCTGTACCAGGCCATGCAGCCCGTCTACACCTCGGGGATCTAGTAAGTGCGCCGGCCTCGGGGGCTTGGGCGGGAGGGGCATCGCGCGGCCGGGCCAGCTCTGCCACAGGAGGGGCCGTGGTCAGTCTCCGCGCTGGCGGGTGCGTCCCCGCCAGCTTCCCTGCCGCCACACCGCCCCACCGCCTGGCTGGCTGTCAGGCTCGCCGTGGGGCGTGGACGGAGGCGGGGCCCACTGCTGTGGGGAAGGAAGCACGTCCGCCTGGGGCAGCCTTTACCGGCGGCCTTTCTCTGCCCTTTGCATTTGGAGAGGGTCGATGCACATTCTCAGAACTTCCTTTTCTTTCTGCTGTTTTTACTCACTTCAGAGAGGAAGGGAGAGAGAGAGAGAGAGACATCAAGGATGAGAGAGTCACGGATCCGCTGCCTCCTGCACGCCCCTCACTGGGGATCGAGCCCGCACCACCTGGGCCTGGGCCCCGACTGGGAATCGAACTGTGACCTCCTGGTTTGTAGGTTGATGCTTAACCACTGAGCCACGCCGGCCGGACCATGCTCAGAATCTGTGCCCATTCTGGGCTGTTTGGTGTGGGCCTAGCGTCTTGTGGACGTTCATGGAAAATGAGTGGAGGCAAAAAGTGTCCTCGCCTCCGTGTCGCCCTGAAAGCCAGCTCCTCTCGTTTCTGACGCGCTGGACCCAGGCCGGGGACAGCGCCCCCTCCGCTAATTCAGAGGCCAAGGCGTGGGCACCGTGTCCTGCCGCGTGCCCCTGCGCTCCGGGGTGGCCTGCGGTCCCTGCCGCGGCCTCCGCACCTGCCCGCCGGCAGCTGCCGCCCCTGAGCCAGGTCCCCGGGGGCTCCCAGGAGCTGGCCGGACCTCGGGACGTTGGTGTCACGTCTGAGTGTTCAGTTGTCGGGTTGCTTTTCTCGAAACGCCTTCCTCCCTGACGCCCTGAGATGACGTGACCATCACCTCCTTGTTTTTCCAAAGCAACGTTGGCCCCGAAAACCCGAGCCGCATCTACATCGCCATCGAGCCGGCCCAGCTCCTGAAAGGGGACGTCATGGTGAGTGCCGGCCCCGCCCTGCGCCCGTGGCCGCCGCTCGGGGGAAAGTCGCCCTGAGACAGTGACAGCGAACCGTGGCCCCAGAAACCTGTGCAAAGGGGAGAAGTAGCCCATTACCTCAAGGCACCTGATTAATCTCAGGGGAGCCACTTTACCAAAAGGGACAGAGTGTATCCCAGCAGCTCAGGATGTCAGCCGCTGCCCTCCCCGCGGCCACATTCACAGCCACTGCGCTCCCCATGGGCCACATTCACGGCCACGTGGTAGGTGTCGGCCACTGCCCTCCCCACGGGCCACATTCACAGCCACTGCCCTCCCCACGGGCCACATTCACAGCCACTGCCCTCCCCGCGGCCACATTCACAGCCACTGCCCTCCCCACGGCCACATTCACAGCCACTGCCCTCCCCGCGGCCACATTCACGGCCACGTGGTAGGTGTCGGCCACTGCGCTCCCCACGGCCACATTCACAGCCACTGCCCTCCCCACGGCCACATTCACGGCCACTGCGCTCCCCACGGCCACGTTCCCGCCCATGAGGCGCAGCCTTTGTTGTTCAGAGTCCTTTCAGGGGACGATGTAAACTGTGGATCTGCCATTAGCAGCCGAGTGAGAGGCAGCGGGGTCCTCGCAGGGCGGCTAATGCTCACATGGGGAGTTCTGGCTCCTGGGGCTGGTTCTCAGGTGAGACCAGCTGTCCTATCGTTGCCTGTCGTGCATCTTGACTACGAAAACGTCACGCGTGTGACTAGAAAACGTGACGTGTGTGAAGGACTTCTGGGAGACGTGTGCATAGAGTAGCTTTCGTGGGGCCTGTGTGGCTTTCTGTTTTATTACAAACGACTCGTTCACCGTTTGAGGATTCTCCTGAATTTCCCCTAAGAACATGGGTTTAAGACCGTTTCTTAGTGGTCGCGAACGCCCATCTTGTGCCACCTGAATTCTCACAGTGTCAAGTCAGTGGGGTCAGGAGGACACAGCCCCCTGGGCACCCACACCCTGGGCGCACCCACACCCTGGGCACCCACACCCTGGGCACACCCTGGGCACCCACACTACAGGCACACCCACACCCTGCACACACTTACCAGGGGAGCAGACTCACCAGCCACTGAAAGGGAGGCGTGCACTGGAGGGAAGGGCGCACTGGAGGGAGGGGCCTGCGGGGGGGAGGGGCCTGCAGGGGGGAGGGGCCGGCGGGAAAGGGCCCTCAGGTCCCAGGGTGCTGAAGGGATGAGAGCAGCAGAGGCACCCAGCTGAGTGCTTGGCCGTCTCCCAGCGAAAGTGCTGGTGCTGCTTCCCAGCCGGAGCGCTGAGGGCCCATCCTGTCACCCACCCCCTCAGCCGCCCAAGGAGCCCGGACGGGAGGCGAGATTCCTCGTGGCTGGGCTTGCTTTTCGTTTGTTTTGTTTTTTAAATATGTCTTTGTTGATTTCGGAGAGAGGGAGACATCAGTGATGGGAGGGTGGTGGGCGGGCTGCCTCCTGCATGCCCCCGCTGTGTCCTCCTCGCCTCCTGTGAGGGGCCCATCACACCGGTCAGGCCCCTGGTGACCTCCCCACCGCCGTCCCCTCCTAGAGACACAGCCTCAGACGCGGGGCAGCACGCCAGCGTCCGGATCTGGGGGCGCAGTTCCGCCTGCTTCCCTGTGTTCACCCAGTAAGCCCGCCTGGAAGATTCCTGGCGAGGCCTGGACCCCACGCAGACCCACTCCCTGAGCTCAGATTCCAGGGGCTGGAGAGGTGCAGGGTCTGCGGGGCCTGGTGTGATGGCCCAGGTGGAGGGTCCATCTGCGGGTTCCTAGGTGGGGGCTGGGCTCCCGGGCACAGCCAAGGACCAGGGGCCAGGGTGTCGCCGGGCAGGGGCCCCTGAGGTCCAGCCTGTGCTGCTGTGCCAATCCCAGGGCTGAAAATGACCTGAAGAATCAGAACAGGAAGAAAAAATGCCGGTACATTCCAGGCAGCGAGGTAGGCGTGTCCCGGGAGGGGTGGGCGTGTCCTGGGAGCAGCAGGCCCTTTGGCTGAGTCTCTGAGAGGCAAGGCAGGTACCGGTGCCCCTCCGGTCACCTCTCTGGGTCCCCGTGACCCGTGGACACACGTGTGTGCTGCGTGCGCCTGCCTGGCCCACGTTTGGCCGGGGCCGGCACCTCTGCAGGTGGCGAAAGTGGCCGAGTGGGATGAGCTCGGGCCTCTGGGGAAGGGTCAGGTGTGCAGCCTTTGGTTTTCCATCCAGAGCGCGGCAGCCGAGGCTCTTGGAGAGGCTCCTGAGCCTCGGGGCAGGCTGCCCGCCCCCACCCGCGAGCGGCAGGCTCGGCCTGGCCTGCGCCACGCTCACTCAGGGAGGGGTGGGAAAGTGACAGGGCGAGGGTAGCTGTGCTTGTCACTCCTTCAACCCCTGGGCCAGCGTAGGTGACGCCGCCCTCCGCGCCCGCACACCTGGCGCTGAAGGTCAGCCCCGCTCCCCTGCGGGAGGGGCAGGGCTCGGGTGCTCGGTAAACACGCCGGCGTTATGTAACCCGGTGAGGAATGCGTGGGGCAGACCCGTGGGAGCCTGGCCAGCTCCAGAGCCCGCTCGCTGGTAAACACGTCCCGTCCTGCGTGTCTCGTCCTGTGCTGTGCCAGCCTGTGGCCGCTGCTGCTCGTGTGTGCCCCGGCTGCAGGCTCCGTGTTGGGACGCTCCCAGGGCCTCCCGGAGCAGAGACCATTGTGTGCTGCTTCCCGCCAGCGCTGGGGAAAGGGAGGGCTTACCTCTCCCTGCACTTGGCTCCCAGCGGCTGTTACGGGGCCTCCCCCGTTCCCCCCGTCCCTGCTTCCTGCCTGTGCGTCCTTCTCCCTGACTGCCCTTCTCCCTGACTGCCCATGAGACCCCTGGGCCTGCTGGGCTGGGTCTCGTCCACCCGTGGTCTCAGCGCTGGGGCCTCAGGTGTGTTTCAGGGGCAGCAGCACCTGCTGACTCTCCTGCGGGAAGTGAAGGGCGAGCGGAGCCTGAGTCACCGGCTCGGTGGAACCGGGGCGCGTGCCGCGGGGAGGACCAGCCAGCCCGCTGCGGTGGGCGCTTGCTGGGGAGACATTCCTGAGGCCTGTCTAGACAGCCACGCGCACGGCTGGTGAAACGGCTGACTCTCTCCCCGTCAGGGTGCACGGGGGTCCCCCAGTTTTTGCGGTCTGTGTTGCCAGCGGAAGCTGAGATGATTGGGGGGGGGGGGCGGTGCATCTGGGGAGGCTGGCCGAGGGGGTGGGAGCAGGACTGGCCGACCCTGATTGGGCGGTGCTCCAGGCGGCCCTCCAGCCTCGATCCCGGGCCCAGGTGCTTGGCTGCTGTGCATGGAGATAAGCAGAGCTGCCCTGCTGCTGCCCGGACTCAGCAGGGCTGTGACACACCAGCATCCGCCCACAGCAGCTCAGGGTCCCAGGGTCAGAACCCTCACGTAGGGACCCGCCCCCATGCGTGCCTGTCACCGCTCAGAGTTCACCCTGGGCACGGGCAGGTCGCATGTGGCTGTTAGCGAGCAAGGCTGGAGGGTGGGCGCTACCCCGCAGCCGCCGCCCCCACAGCTGCCGCGTTCTAGCAGTTCACCCTGAGACACACGCGAACCTCACAGACGTCTCTGCCCTCCTCTCTCTGTGTCTGCCCCGTCTCCTGCCTTCCTCTCTCTCTGTGTCTGCCCCGTCTCCTGCCTTCCTCTCTCTCTCTCTCTCTCTCCCCCTCCCTCCCTGTGTCCCCCCCACCCGGTCTCTCTCTAACCGCAGCCCATGCCTACACATGCTGTACATACATGCGCTAATGACCACCTGCTTCTTTTGTGGAAACACGGAGCGGTCAGACCACAGAAAAGCTTCCTCACCAGCACTTGTTGATGTTGAGGAGAAAGGCCATGGATTCCACACGGCCCATGTCTCCCCAGGAGACTGCCTTCCGGGGCGTCTGCATGGCCGGGGTGGCCCTCTGAGGACTGAGAACTGGGCGTTGTGCACCGGGGTTCCCCAGGGACGGCCCGGCGTACCCCGTGCCCCAGCCCACCTGCCTCTGCTCCCAGCCAGCCCCAGCCCTCCTCGGCCGGCCGTGCGCGCCGTGCTGCTGCTGGCAGAGGGCAGAGGGGCTGTCCCTGCAGCCTCCGCTCTCTCCCCAGGTGAAGTGCTACCACAAGAAGTACCGCTCGGCCACGCGCGACGTCATCTTCCGCCTGCAGTTCCACACGGGCGCCGTGCAGGGCTGCAGCCTGGTGTTCGGGAAGCAGGACCTGGACAGCGCCTGCCAAGGTGCGGCCCGCGGACGCGGACAGCGTGGGGGCTCCCGCCCTCGGGTGCCTGTGGGACTCTCTCTTCTCCCTGCCCCTCCCCCGAGCGGCCCAGTGGACCAAACTGTGACCCGTGCCAGGGAAGACTGACGACTGCCCAGCACAGGAGGCGTTCTGGAGAAACCGAGCCGCCGACGCTTCCGTGCCGGGCGCCGGGGCAGCTCGCGGGCCGCGTGTCCTGGCCGGGCGGTGGGGACGCCGGCCCCGCGCCCGTCCCTCGTCCCCCGCGTGCACGCTGAAGTCGCTCTCTGTTGCAGATGACCGCTTTCCTGCCAGCGGGAAGATCGAGCTGGTGTTCTCCGCGTCCCCCGAGAGGATTCAAGGTGGGTGCTGGGCGGGGCCTGGCCTGCGGGGGCTGGGATGGGGTCTCCGGACCGTCTCCCACCTTTGCCCGTGTTTGGAGATTTTCACGACACAGGTTTTTTATTTGTTTTGTGTGTTTTTTTCCATTGATTTTTAGAGAGAGTGAAGGGAGGGGGAGACAGAGAGAGAGAAACATCGATGTGAGAGACACACATCGATCGGTTGCCTCCGATCGGCCCGGGAACCAGCCTGCAACCCAGGTACGTGCCCTTGATCGGAACCGAACCTGTGACCCTTCAGTCCCCGGCTGGGGCTGTGCCCACTGAGCCACACTGTCCAGGCTCCTGATACAGGTCTGCATCGTAGGCTGTTGGACGGCGGCGAGGCCGGGCCACGTCCTGTCCCCTAAGCTCTGTCCCTCCTCCTGGGGCGGTTACAGCAAAGGTTTACTCTTCTCCTTAACGAACACCCGATGTCCCTGAAGAAGGTCCGCGTTCTGGAGCCGGCAAGCGTTAGTGTCTAAAGGAGAGCCTCCTTCTGAAAACACCCCGGAAGGGCCACCAGCCCTTCCCCCTCCGGCTTATGGTCCGTTTCCACCCTGCGATCCCTGCGTGTGAGCCGTTCAGCCCCGCGTTCACGCGTGTGTGAGATGGTCGCCCCCCGGCTCAGCCCCCGACAGGCGGGAGCTTCTGAGCCCGGCCACGCCGTGGACTGAGGGCCAGCGCCCGCCTTCCCTTCCTGCAGAGCCATTGCAATGACTTGTCCGGGACGGTGGGTGCTCGCGTGGCGCTGCCAGGCCCGGAGGGCAGGGCGGACCAGGAGCGCAGCCCCATCGGCAGGCACGAGCTTGGGCCGCCGGCTCGGCTGACAGGCCCACGCCCCCGCCCCCCGCAGGCTGTGAGCATTTCCGCAGCGACCATGGCGTGAGCGTAGACTTCAACACGGCCGACCCACTGCTCCGCTGGGACTCCTACGAGAACCTGGGAGCTGACGGAGAAGGTGCGTCTGGGGGGTCTGGCATCGTTACCACACGCTGGGTCAGAACGGTCCCCGAGGAGCCGGGAGGCTGGGAACCCCACCCTCTGTGTGGAGGGCAGCACCCACGCCCTTGGGGGTTCGGGGTGCTCGCGAGGTCAGGCTTGGGGACTTGGCTTAGGCTCTCGGTGGGGCTGCGATGGGCGGTGGCCCGTCAGTCAGACGACCAGCTAGGAGCTTCCCTGCCGGACGGTGTGCAGCCTGTCGCCAGGGACCGGCGCCCCTCCCCCCTTCCCGTTGCACACGAGGCATCAGGCCTTCCGGTTTGTTTCCGTGTCGCCCCTTCCCCACACCTGCTCTCCATTCGCTTCGGAATGTGCCCTCTGGTTGGGGGCCGCCATGAAGCCGGGAAGGGCTGTGCGTGCGGGTTTACGGGGAGAGGCCACAGGAGGTGATCGACAGTGGGCACAGATGTCACCTAGGCTCCCGAGAACTCAGTGGTTCGTCTCTTTCAACCAGGACTGAGAACCAGACCCTGGTGATGGGCGGGCCAGGCCTCTCCCTGCAGGTGCACTTCCTCCTGAGGGGCGGGCCAGGCCTCTCCCTGCAGGTGCACTTCCTCCTGAGGGGCGGGCCAGGCCTCTCCCTGCAGGTGCACTTCTTCCTGAGGGGTGGGCCCAGGTCTCTCCCTGCAGGTGCACTTCCTCCTGAGGGGTGGGCCCAGGTCTCTCCCTGCAGGTGCACTTCCTCCTGAGGGGCGGGCCAAGGTCGCTCCCTGCAGGTGCACTTCCTCCTTGTCAGGCTCAGACATCCTGGCAGGAAAAACCGCAGCCTTTAAATATGTGACCACGGAACCAGGAGGGAGAGAGAAGGGCCGGGGTGCACGTGCTGTGTGCCACCACGCAGCCCCTCCCCCCGTCATGGGTGCAGGATTATCTCACCTCCCTCTTGTCTCAGCAAAGGTCTGGGCCTCCCTCCAGAGGTGTGCAGAGCGAGCAGACCCAGGGCCCCGGGGAGGGAAAGCAGCCCGCTCTGCGGAGAGAGGTGGGAGGGAATTGTGACATCCTCAGCCACAGGACCTCGCGGGCCCAGGAGAGGGAGGCGGAGGCAGCGCCTGGCTGGGTTCTGAGGAGGCAGTGAACTTGGCCCTGGCTGGCAGGGTGAGGGGAGGCCTGGAGCCGGGCCCTGCTCTGAGGAGCTTTTCTCCGCCTCCTGGGCCTCCGGGGTTCAAATTTCACCAAACCTGATTGCACTGAGCCCCACCTCCTGTTTACACTGCCCGCCTTTGGGGGAGTCAAAGTCCCCTGCTCAGCCAACAGGCTCCTCCACCTTCTGTGCTCATGCTCACGGGGGAGGCGGGGAGGGAGGCACGCCCCCCGGGATGCTGATCCTCTGGGCTGGAGCTTTCTTCCCGGAAAAGGAAAAGCAGGTCCCACATAGACTGAAGGACTGCCGGGCGGTGTGGAAGGTAGGCAGGCATGTGCCGGTATATGCATGCGTGCGTGGCTGTGTGCATGTGTGTGTGGGGGGGGGGAGGGGTGGGGGGGTGGCTTCTGCAAAGCCACCAGCACCCGGGACAGCCGTTCTGCCTGGGGCTGCGCAGCAGACAGCGTGTCCGCCTCCGAGGCAGGAGATGGTGCTGGTGGGGGCGCAGAGGAGGCGGGAGCTGAGTGACAGGCCCGCCTCGGGGAGACTTGGTTCTCGATCAGGAGTGTTACCGCTGCCTCTCGGGATGGAAGGTTTGAGGCAGGCGTGTCTGAAAGGCTGCCAGGCCGGTGCCCCGGGCATGCCAGCGGGTTGGGGCACGGGAGAGGGGCCATGCCGGCCCCCGCAGTCGCCTCGTCCAGTCGCCACGTCCAGGACATGCCAGCTACAGCCACGCCGTGACCCCACCGCTGTTTTGCGCTGTAGCGGCTGCATTCCGGAGCCGCGCCCGGGATACCAGGAGCCCGGAGCCTCCCCTAGGTTGGGTCCCACAGGGCACACCCCTTCCCGGGAGGCGTCTGCTTCTGGTTGGAATGCCTCACTCCTCCGCTTGCTCTTTTTTCTAATCTGTTTCTCCAAGAAGTTAGAGGCTGCTGGCTTCCAGAAAACATTTGCAGGGCCCAGGCGGCGCCCAGGCTGCCACTCGCACAGCCCCTTGGCAGGCGTGGTGGCCGGGGGCACTGCCAGAGCCTCCTGCCCGGCAGCTCAGGCCGCTCTGAGTTTGGGGCTCGGCTCTGAGTTTGGGGCTCGGCTCTGAGTTTGGGACTCGGCTCTGAGTTTGGGGCTCGGCTGTGAGTTTGGGGCTCAGCTCTGAGTTTGGGACTCGGCTCTGAGTTTGGGGCTCGGCTCTGAGTTTGGGACTCGGCTCTGAGTTTGGGGCTCAGCTGTGAGTTTGGGCTCGCCAAGCATGCATCCTCAGGAAGAGAAGCGAGGTGCTGTGGGGGGCGCTTCTGGAAACCCGCCTGGGGGAGCAGTGGCGTTTACCTGTCAGCGGGGCCGGCTTAGTGGTCCGTCACCATCCTTGGCTGTTCCTGTTTTTATAAAAAGCGGCAAAGGGCGCGGTGCGGCTGACGGTCAGCGCCCGGGGTCTCTGGCGGCTGAAGGGATGCTCCCAGAAGCCCAGGGCGGGCGGGAGGAAACAGGGTGCTAAGGAATGGCGTGTGTGCGTGTGAAACGGCGGAGCACACTTTCCGCTGAATTCCTTTCTGACAGTAAATTGCTGATTGCACAGAAGCGGTGGGTTGGTTTGGGATGTCTCCGTTTTAAGGAGCAGGAAGCAGGCGCGAGGCGGCTTGGAATTCCAGGGGGGTGTTCAGCGGGGTTCCATCGCCGTGCCCCCACAGCCCCCCAGCCTCCGATTCTCACCTGTGCGGGCTCCCCAGCCCCTGTGGCTCCTCATGGCTGGGGACTCGGTGGGACCCTCCGGGCGGCCGCTGCCCTGGCTCCCAGGAGGTGCTGGGATGAGCTGTGGGCTTCATATGCCTGCCAGTCTCGGGCTCCCTCTTCCTCTGACATGGAAATAACTCACCTAGAGCAGCCTTACCGGCCACACCCCTTCTCTCCTCCGCTCCCTCTGCCCGCCTCTTGCCCATTGACTGCCTGGGAGGCCGGCGCCCTGCCTCCCTCCCCTCTGCTCCTCCCTCCCCAGGCCGCCCCACCTGTGAGGACCCCAGGCGCCCCTTGTCCCTGCCGTCACAGCAGCAGCCTGGCCTGTGCAGGGTGAGCCCCGTGCCATCCGAAGAGGCACGTTCCCACCGGAGGGCGAGGCTCTCGGAAAGTATTTCCAAAGAACCTCAGAAAATGGGGGGTAGGTGCAAACACCCCTCCCCATCCTGCCCAGAGACAGGCCTGCTTCTCCGAGGAGGACTTGTGGGGGGAGGGGCACTCCAGCTCTTTCACAGTGAAGAGTTGCTTTTCTTAAGAATGTATGTATTTTAATGATTTTTTTTTTTTTTTTTTTTAGTGAGAGAGGAAGGGAGAGGGAGAGAGATGGAAACATCGATGAGAGAGAGACATCATGGATCGGCTGCCTCCTGCACCCCCCCCCGCCCCCCGGGATGGAGCCCGCAACGCGGGCACGTGCCCTGACTGGGAATCGAACCGGTGGCCTGTTGGTTCCTGGCTCGATGCTCAACCCCTGAGCTACAGCAGCCGGGCAAAACGTTGGTTTTTTAAGTAAACCTGTCACCAAGGAGGACAGGTTCAGAGAGGCAGTGCTGCGAGAGCCCAGGGGGCTGGCTTTTTGTTGGAAGCAGGGCTGGGGTATTCCATTCAGTTCTGCACCTTTGGGGTTGCTCAGTGGTTAGCATTCGGAAGGACTGCCTTTATCTGGCTGATCCTTAACACATCTATGAGCGTACACCTGAGCACACACGTGTGAGCACACACCTGGACACACGCCTGTGAGCCCACACCTGGGCACACGCCTGTGAGCACACACCTGGGCACACGCCTGTGAGCCCACACCTGGCACACGCCTGAGTGCACAGTGGACACGGGTTAGTTTGTGCTCAGCCACGGTGGGAGGCGTGTTTCATCTTTGGGGCGTCCCCGTTCTCTAGGTTACTTTGGAAATATTTTCTGAGAAGCTCTCCCTCCTGTGAGGAAGTGCCTGTCCAGAGCCGGGGCGGGGGCGGGGGGGGTGCGGGGGGGGGCGGGGCGCGGTGACGCAGCCTCCCTTCAGTGAGGCTTGCTCTTCCTTCTGGCCTCTGTGCTGCACTCCGCACGTCACCGGACAGGGACAGGGCCGTGTCTGTGTGGTGCCCAGGGAGATGGTGGCAGGGACAGGCCGTGTCTGTGTGGTGCCCAGGGAGATGGTGGCAGGGACAGGCCGTGTCTGTGTGGTGCCCAGGGAGATGGTGGCAGGGACAGGCCGTGTCCGCTGAGCGGGGCCTCGGTGCTGGCCGCTGGGTGGGGCTCTCCCCGCACCTCCAAGGCCACATTTTTCTTTCCGGGCCGCGGTGTGGAGATCGGGCGCAGAGCCGGCGTCCGTGTCTGAGCCCTGCCCCTCGTGCTTCGGGCCCCTCCCTGGCCCAGAGACGCCGCGGTAGCTGCACCAGTGCTGCACGGGAAGGCCGAGGCCGGTCCTGCCCTGTCTCTCTCCACCGAGGACACACGCAGACTTGAGCAGATCCCAGCGCTGTCTGTCCAACAGGAGTGTGCCAGCTCAGTGGGTGCTCACGGCTGGGAGGGCAGCCTGCCCGGTCCCCGGGGCACCGATCCTGCTTGATGTTCGGGGATTAACGGGCAGAGCTGAGCTCAGCCTCCCACCTGCTGGTGAAACTAACAGCCCGCCGGCAGGTGACCCTGAATGACCGTCTCTGCGTGAAAAGGCAGAAATGGCCCTGGCTGGATGGAGTGTCAGCCTGCAGACTGAAGGGTTCCGGGTTCGATTCCCGTCAGGGCTCCATCCCCAGTAGGGGGCGTGCAGGAGGCAGCGGATCGATGATTCTTATCCTTGAGGTTTCTATCTCTCCCTCTTCCTTCCTCTCTGAATCAATAAAAACATTAAAGAAGAAAAGAGAAAAATTCCTTTTAAAGAAAGGAAAAAGGCAGAACCGTCCGAGGCCTGACACTGATCACTGAGTGGCTTTCTGTGGGCTTTCGGGTGCAGAGCTGGGAGCCCGGTCCTGTGCGCTGCCCGCTAGGAACGCATCTGTCTGGACAGGTGCCCACACCATTCCCAGGCCCCGCCCCCTGACTGACCACCTCTCCTTCCCTCCCACCAGTGCTGCACACGCAGGGCCCCGTGGACGGCAGCTTGTACGCCAAGGTGAGGAAGAAGAGCGCCCCGGACCCCGGCGTCCTGGGTGGGGCCCCCGCCGTCCCTGCCGCCGGCAGTCCGGACCACAGCGACCACACCCTGTCGGTGAGCAGCGACTCAGGCCACTCCACGGCCTCGGCGCGGACCGATCGGACCGAGGAGCCCCTGGCCCCGGGACCCCAGCGGGGTCTGAGCCCCCAGGAGAAGGCCGAGCTGGATCAGCTGCTCAGCGGCTTTGGCCTAGAAGATTCCAGAAGCCCCCTCAAGGACATGACCGATGCTTGTGGCAAGATCAGCGGGACGCGTCACGTCGTGCCGGCCCAGGTCCACGTGAACGGGGACGCCACACCGAAGGACCGGGAGACGGACATCCTGGACGACGAGGTGCCCGGCCACGACCTGCGCAGCGTGGGCAGCGTGGGGACCCTTTCCTCCTCGGAGGGACACCCATCGGCCGCCCTGGGCCCCTTCGCCGGCCACCAGAGCAGCCACAACTCGCTCCTGTCGGACGGGTTCGGCAGCAGCGCCGGGGAAGACCGGCACGGCGCCCACATCCTGGACCTGGGCCTCGGCGGGGAGCCCCTGTACGCTCGGGAGGCATTCGGGAGCTGTGAGCCCAAGCAGCTGCAGCCCGAGCTCCGGGCGCCCTGCGCGTTGGCCCAGATGCAGGCCTACGAGCCGAGCAGCTACTCCACGCAGACTTGGGTGCGCCAGCAGCAGATGGTGGCCACCCACCAATACAGCTTCGCCCCCGGCGGGGAGGCCCGGCTCGTCGCCCGAGGCACAGCGGACAGCTCCCGCCTGGCGCAGGCCCAGCCGGGGCTCCCGGTCATCCCCACCCGGGGGGCCAGCAGCAGAGTGGCCATGGGCCCCGGCCCACACCCCCCTGAAACCCAGCGGCCCACTCCCGGCAAAGCCAGGCTTCCAGGCGTCAGCGTCGTAAACGGGACTGGCCTGGAGCCCAGCCCGGACCCCTCCCCGGGCTCCCCCACCCTGGACATCGACCAGTCCATCGAGCAGCTGAACAGGCTGATCCTGGAGCTGGACCCCACCTTCGAGCCCCTCCCCACCCACATGAACAAGCTGGGCAGCCTGGCCAGCAGCCCCTCGGCCCCCGACGGCGTGGGGGGTGGGCCCCGGGCCAGCGGCCGCCTGCAGGACCGAGGAGAGGACCCCAGCAGGGACCCCAGGCAGCAAGGTGAGCTGAGCTTCCTGGGTGCACACTCACGCGTCGTGTTTTGCAGCGCAGCCTTGGAGGGAGTGGGGTGCAGGCGGCAGCTGGCCCTGGGCATAGGCTGGGGGCAGGGAGGCCCCTGTGCCATCCTGGCGGTGAGAGGCCCCCGAGCTGCCCCAGGAGCGGGTGGCTGAGCGCTGGGCAGGTCCTGCCAGTGGGTGGGGGGCGCGGAGGGACGATGGGGAGAAGCAGGTTCCAGAGAGCAGGGCTGAGGTGGCGGAACCCAGGGCGCGAGCTCCAGGGCCCAGCACAGGCAGTGCAGCCTCGTGGGGGCCCTGCGTGCACCCTGCAGCCGAGGGGTCCGTGCCTGCAGGGCCTAATATCCGAGATGTGGTGGAAGGACCAGTCTGGGCCGTCCTGCCCAGCTAGTCCTGGGAAGGCCAGATGACCGCAGTGGACAGGCAGTGACCTACAGTGTGGATGGGGAGGGGCTTAGGGCTTAGGACCGCCCAGTGGCTTTAGCTCCATAGGTGTTCCCGTGGGTGGCACGCGTCCCTCGTGACTCCTGAGTCTCGTCGTGAGGAAGGACAGAGCGTGAGGGGCTGGGAGCTCCTGGACTTTTTCGCTTTAAAGATTTTTAATGTCGTGACTGGCTTTTAGAGAGGAGGGAAGAGAGAAACGTGGGTCGGCTGCCTCCTGCACGTGCCCCAAGCAGAGATCGAAGCCCAGCCCAGGCATCGAACCTGCAGTGTGGTGTACGGGACGGCGTTCCCACCCACCAGCCACCGGCCAGGCGGTGACTTTGTGTTGCTTGGAGAGGCTCCCCAGCTCCTTTTGTTATGACGTGGCTCAGTGGCACGATGGAGGGAAGGACCGAGCGTCAGCCCCAGACCCGCAGCGTCCTCCGCGCGGCCGTCACTCGTCTTACAGTTCAGCTGCAGGACTTCCTGCCCGTGTGTCCGCCTCTGGCAGGAAGCACGGCCATCAGCGGGGCTGTCCTGCTCTCAGACCAGTCACATCAGCAGGTTCCATATCAGCAGACACTAACCGTCAGACCTCTGGGACACTTGGAAATGACCTTGACCTTCTGGCAGGAAGGCTGTGCACAGCTGACCCCAAGCCACACATGGCCCAAACACAGGCCTGGCTCTTGGCTGCAGGCGGGCAGAGTGGGCAGAATGAACAGACAGCGGGCAGAGCAGGCAGTGGGCAGAGTGGGCAGAGCGGGCAGTGGGCGGGCAGAATGAACAGACAGCGGGCAGAGTGGGCAGTGGGCAGGCAGAGTGGGCAGAGTGGGCAGTGGGCAGGCAGAATGAACAGACAGCGGGCAGAGCGGGCAGTGGGCAGGCAGAGTGGGCAGTGGGCGGGCAGAGTGGGCAGTGGGCAGAGCGGGCAAACTGGGCAAAGTGGGCAGCAGGCAGGCAAAGTGGGCAGAGTGGACAGACAGCGGGCAAAGTGGGCTGTGGGCAGGCAGAGCGGGCAGGTCCGAGTCCCTCACTAGCATCATGTTGTCCACTCTGCTGCATCGTGGCTCAGAGCTCCGTCCCTGTTCAGGCCGAGGAGTACTCCGTGTGTGACAGGCGTTGCGGGTGGCTGTCCGTTCCGTGGTGACGGACAGTTGAGCTGTTTAACTTTCCGGCACGGAACGCGTGCTGTGAGCACCGGGCACGGGCTGTTTGGGCACCGCTTTCAGTGCCTGGCGCGCAGGCGGTTCTGCGTTCACAGCGAGGAGCCCGCAGATGTGAGCGGCTTGAGGACGGCCTCTGGGGTGGCTTCGTGTCCGGGCGCCGTGTCCGGGCGGACGCCTGCGGCCTGCACAGGGGAGCTCCCTTAGGCCCCGGGAGAACTACACACCTGGTCAGGTGGCGGAGGTCAGGTCAGGACAGGGGCGGCAGGAACAGGCCGGGAACCGCGGCTCCAGCTTCTGTAGGAAAGCCGTGAGCATCTCCCTGTGTCACCCCGGCACACACGGAGGGTTCTGGAAACTCCCTCGCATTCCTAAGCGTGAGAACCAACAGAGATGGCCCCAAAGGTGGGCGCCTGGGGACGTCCGAGCCGCGCTGTGTAATTGGCTGTGTAACTGTTCAGGTGACGTGTGTGAGGAGGCCAGCAAGTCACGGGCCTGGGGGGCAGGGGGTAAAGGAGAGGTTCAGAGGGGCAGGAGGAACGGGAGCCGGCCCGGCCCTGTCAGCGGCGTCCCAGCGGGCCCCGGGCGCCTTCCCGTCTGCCCTGAGTGACAGTTAACGGTGCAGGAGCGGGAGCGTGGCGAGGCTTCTCCCTCTCAGACCCCTCCTGTTCCCCCAACCCGGCACCTCAGTGTGCCCGCCCTGGGCTCCCCCTCCCTGTGCCCGACCCTGGGCTCACCACCTCCCTGTGCCCGCCCTGGGCTTCCCCCCTCCCTGTGCCCGCCCTGGGCTCCCCCCTCCCTGTGCCCGGCCCTGGGCTCCCCACCTCCCTGTGCCCGGCCCTGGGCTCCCCACCTCCCTGTGCCCGCCCTGGGCTCCCTCCTCCCTGTGCCCGCCCTGGGCTAACCCCTTCCCTGTGCCCGCCCTGGGACTCTCACCATCACTGGGTCAGCGTCCCTTCTCCCGTGTTTCCTGAGCACCTACTGTGTGCAGACGGCATTCCGGATGCGGGGCAGACGGACAGGCCCTCCTGGTGCCGGCTCGGGAGGTGGACAGGAAGCAGGAGTGTCTCCAAGGAGCGTGCGGGCGAGCCCCTGTGATGCCTGCCCCGCAGCCACGCGTCTCTCCTCACAGGCTCCCCAGGAGACGAGCTGCTGCGCAGAAGGCTCCGGAAGCCGAGCCTCGGGCAGTACGACAACGACACGGGAGGGCCAGCCTTCTCCCAGTGCGGGTGGGGGACACCTCTGGGCGTGGGGCAGGCTCCGGGCCGGGTGCCGTTCCTGTCGCCAGCAGATGCCAAGGAGGTACGGCCACCCCCCCCCCCACAGCCCATCCCCAACCACAGGGCCCTCCCCACCCGCCCATCCCCCCAGGGGCTCCTCCAGGGGTGCGGCTGCCGACTCCCGGTCACTCTGATCCCTGACCCAAGGGTGGGGCTGTGGATGGGGAAGCAGCCCCCGTCCCCACCCTCAGACCGCTGACTCGGGGTGCCCTCCCCGGGCCGTGTCACTTTCAGACGGTGGTTCCCGCGCATCCTCCAAACCTCGAGGAGGCCGGGGTTGACGGCAGGGTCTTCTTTCCGAGCAAGACGGGCAGCGGCTCTGCGTCGCCCACCCCGGCGTTTCCCGTGTCTCCGCTGACACCATATGGTGAGGACGGAGGGAAGGGCGCCCCTGGTCCCCACCCGGCCTCCGGGGAACACGGGCGCTGCTCACCCTGCGTCTCTTCCAGTGACCACGCCCCCGCACCACCCCGCGTTCAGCCCGCCCGGGCCCCAGACGGGCAGCGCCAGCGGCCTGCACAGAGCGGCTCACGGTAAGGTCTCCTGGGTTGTGGGTCACGTCTCCGCGGGGAGTGAGGGTGGCCCTGACGGGGAGGTGGGGGGCGCACCCTGCAGCCCGCTGGGGTGGCATCGGCGACGCGTCTCCCTCCAGGCCTGCGGCCCAGCGCGGCTGAGTGTCTGTGAGCGAGGCTTCTTTGGGAAGGTCACGGTGACCTTGGCAGCTGAGCAGCGGGGCGTGACGCGAAGTTGAGAAGAAATGGCCCCCTTTAAGCAGAAGGGGCCCCGGCGCTCACGCGGCCTCGTGCCCCTGACCATGCTGGCTCCTTGTGTCCTCGACGCTGGGCACTGCCCTCGAGCTTCCAGGGCATGGCAGCTGCTGGGTGGGGCAGCTTCTGGAGCATTGCATGCCCGGCTGTGTCAGACGCCCGGGCAGGGCGGCGGGAGTGTTAGCTGCGCGGCGATGCAGGTGCTCGCCCCCCACTCCCGTTGCACTTTCCCCAGGAAGCAAGGAGACCCGGTGCCCGTCCAGGGAGAGACACTTCCGGGCGAGGCCCGGTCAGTCCTCAAAGCCTGACACCAGAACATTCTGCCAGGCTGCACCCCTTCCCGGGCCGGGCTCGCTCTTCCTTGGCGCCTTCGTGAACTTGACTGAGCCTATTTGCAAGGGGCCTGGCGGCTGGTGTGGGCGGTGGTGTGTGTGACGTGTGCAGGCGTGTGTGACGTGTGCAGGTGTGTGACATGTGCAGGGCCCTCAGTGGCTTTGCCTGCGCATCGCGTCCCGTCACAGCGTGCGTGTGCTCAGTCTCGTGTGTGGTGTGTACGCGGTGTCTGTCTGCAGGCCCCCTTCCCTGAGTGGGGACCCACACAGCTGGTGTGGAGCACCCCCCCCCCCCCCGCCCCAGGGAACATGAGAGAGGAAGGTGGCAGCTGGAAACTACGTGAAAATGAGCCGGGGAGGCGGGCGGGGGCGGGGCTGGCGCCCACCAGGTCTGTGCACTGCGGTCAGCCCGCGGGGCCAGCGGGTGCAGCCGCGGGACGAGGGGAGGGCTTGCCATCTAACACCGTCCCCGTGCGTGCCCCCTCCGCGACCAGGCCTCTTCGGCTGCTGCTGTTGGCCCAGAGGAGCCATGTTCCGAGCGGGGGCGCAGCTCGCGTCGCCCTCTGGGCACCTGGCCGTCGGTCAGATGGGCCCGCAGGTGTCCGCTCCGCATCTGCTGTCCTGGTTCTGAGCCCGCAGGCAGGAGGGGACCAGGACAGGGTGGCGGGCGCGGGCGCCCCGAGCTCACCGTCCTGCCCCTGTGCAGGCGCTGCTGGGCGACAAGCGCACGCACGTGGGCGTGAAGTGGAGCTGTGATTCCAGACCCTCCAGGGAGCGCCCGGCCGCATCGTGGAGCCTGGGGCCCGCAGGCCGGGTGTGGGCTTGGGGTCCGGGACCCACAGCCGGTGCCCTGGTCTCTAGGTGGTTGGGGTCAGGCCACCGCTGGGAACAGGTGACGGGAGGGCGTGCAGGCGGCCTGGCCGTGAAGCCTGGGTGTCTCCCTTCCGGGAGAGCCCGCCAGCACCCCTGGGGCTTCCCTTCCCTTCCCAGGCTTTGAGCCGGGCCCTGTGCCCTCGCAGCCTGGCGGAGGGAGGTGCCTCCTCACGGCCCCGTGCTCTGTGGGACTCGCTGGGGAAGAGTTGGGGTGAGAGCTGAGGAGGGCCAGCCCCCCTGAGTCGCTGAGGGACGTGGGGGTGCAGACGGGTGGCCAGGCCTCAGCCTTTGTGACTGGCTGCGGCCAGCCTGGCGGAGCATTGGGGGTGTTCACGCTGGAACCTGGTGGCCCCAAACGAGGGGGCCCTTGCCAGAGGGGCCTGGCCGAGCATCCTGTTTGGGTGAGATCCTGCCACGTTTTCGTTGGTTCTCATGGACTTCTCACGACACGTGGGTACCGTGTGTGTGTGTGTGTGTGTGTGTGTGTGTGTGTGTGTGTAGGTGTGGTCACGGCTGTGCCTGGTCGAGGTCTTCGTGGCTTTCTGAGCACTTACACATGTGCACACACAGAGACAGAGGGAGCTTGTCAACCCAGAAGCCAGGAGAGTGCCATCCTTTGGGCAAAAGGCAGGGCCTTGTGGAGGGTGTGGCAGGCGCAGGGGGGTCAGAGGGCAGGCGCAGGGGGGTCAGAGGGCAGGCGCAGGGGGTCAGAGGACAGGTGCAGTGGGGTCAGAGGGCAGGCGCAAGGGGGTCAGAGGGCAGGTGCAGGGGGGTCAGAGGGCAGGCACAGGGGGCCCGCTGCTGGGTGCTTCCTGGAGAGCATGCGGTGGGGCCACGTGCGCAGGCGCAGCTGAGGCCTGTCTGTCTGCAGTACCTTCTCTGCGGACGTGGAGTTGGATCCCAGCAGGCCCCTGGTGCTGGACAAGCGGTTCCCGGGACAGCGGGGGGTGGGGTGTCAGAGCGGCCCAGGCTCTGACTGAGGCCTGGTCACTGGGGCTTTCTAAGATTCCTCTCTGTCTGTCACACGTGTGGGTCACGGAGGCGCCCTCTCTATCCCGGGCCCGCCTCCCTGCGACACAGGGCCTGCCTGTGGTGGGGGAACCTGGGTCCCCCTTCACGGAGTGGCACCAGGTAGGCAGGGCCCCGGGAGGTGGGCCTGCGGGCTCGCCAGGGGCTGGGTGGGCTGGGCGCTGTGGAACACTGTCCCGCTGGTGCCTTAGGGTGGCTGTGCCGGGAGGGGGCACCCGGGGGGCGCGCCCCCTTCCCCGCGCCCTCTCCAGGCACCTTAGGCAAGAAGTCTGCCTCCTGGATCCCCCACGGCTCCCCACCTTCTCGCACCCAGACAGCAGGCCTCCTGAGCCTCTGCCTGCCCGGAGGTGTGCTTCTCTCCTCCCTCCCCCACCCCCTCCGTCCTCCCCCCTCCCACTTGCTCCCTCATGGCTGTGCAGCCCAGGCCTCACCTCGGGCCCCAGGTTGCCTGTCCATCGGTGGGAGGGTCCCAGGCTGCGCCCCTGGTGGACAGGTGGGGACCTGGGGGACGCAGGGCTGTCCAGGGCCCGCGTCTCCCAATGGGCCTACGCACTATTGTCCGTCAAGTTTCACTCTCGGTAACGTCCGGCGTCTCGTGTGGAAAGTTTGCTTCGTTTTCCGATAGGTCAGTCGGTGGGTGAGAGACGGGAGAGGGACGCCTGACCCTCAGAGGGAGGCCATGCGTGGTCCCGGCCCGAGGCCGGTGTGGAGAGGGCCGGCCTGGCCGGGCACAGCTGCGTGCACTTGTCCGTGGTGACCCCCAGGGCCTGCCGCGTGGCACCGTGGCCCCGTGGCCACACAGTCTCGGCGAGTTCTCTGTGTGGGACTCGCACCAGAGCACACCCACCCCTCCCCCCCGAGGCTGCTGCCCAGCCTGGGAGCAGGGTCGCCTGAGGAGCGCCGTCTGTCTGTCTGTCTGTCCCAGCCCTTCCTGGGCCTGGTGCTCGGCTCGCCTTCCTCCCCGTCAGGAGCCAGGGGCGTGGGAAAGCTGGGCCGCCCTCGCTGAGCCTGCATTTCCGACAGCCTCCGCCCGCCCGGACGCAGGAAACAACAGGCAGAGGAAGTGAGGGTCCTGGGGCCTTCCTGGCCGTGCCCTGCAGGGGGCCTAGGGGTGCACGGGGGTGGGGGAGTGCTGCTGCGTGTGCACCTGCCTGGGCCCGTTCCGCATGTGCGGGAGGCGGTCCCGGCCAGGGAGGGACGGGTCTGGGGCCGTGTCCCGGGGAGGACGTGAGCGGGCGGTGTCAGCACTGGGAGGCGGTGGTTGGTGGGCTGTCCCCGACCCGTGAGGCAGGCGAGGCGGAGTGGGTGCCCGCTCCGTGCTGGGCTTGGGGGTTAACCCAGGGATGCTTCCATCCCGAGGCCACGCGCACGGCAGCCCCTCCTCTGCTCCAGGGACTTGTCCCTGCAGGCTCCAGGCCACAGGAATGAGGGGACAGTGTCCCAAGTCCTGTAACAAGGGGGTCGTTTGGAATGGGTTTTGACGAATGTGTAGGAGTTCTTCACCAGCTGGTTTGTGGGGGTTGACCTTTCAGGTGGAGGGCAGAATATGAGCAGAGAAGAGGAGAGAAAGGGCCAGCCGGTGAGAGTCTGCAGACGGCTCTGGGCCGGGAGTCCACCTGGGCCAGGAAGTGCTTGTGGGGCTGAGCAGGCAGGGGCAGGTGGAAGGTCCCCAGCACTCAGGCAGGGCAGGCCGGCGGGCAGGCGGGCCAGGCCTTGGGGGGGGGATAATGCCCCCACCTAGGGGCAGGGGCGGGGCCAGGAGCAGGAGCAGGGGGCGGGGGCAGAGGCAGGGCCAGGGGGCAGGGGCAGGGCAGGGCAGGGCTGACAAGCAATTCTGGTGGATCCGGGAGGTTCTCAGCTGTGAGCATGGGACCAGGGAACCAGGTCCCACTCGGGGGAGGTGGCTCCTGAGGGGCAGGGCCTGGGATGGGAGACCTCCCCAGGCCGGTCTGGGTGTCTGGGTGGCACCTCCTCTGCGCCATCTGCGTCCCTGGGGGGCGCTGGCGGGACCGAAGTGAAGAGGCGGAGGGTTCGCTGGCTGGGAGTTTGGGAGATGAAAGGGAGGGGCAGGAAAGGGGGAAGACTCAGAGGAAGCGACCGCAGAGCTGAGCGGGGTGGAGCCACAGCCGGACGGACTGGGGACTGACCGCCAGGCCCACCCACACCGCCCCAGCGCCCCCCTCCACCCCCCCCCCCCACCACCCACAGCACACGCCGCCCAGGCCAGCACTCTCCTCAGGCCGGGGCTCAGGGCGCCTCTGAATGGGCCTCCCGGGAGGTGGCCGCCCCGCGCCGCCCCAGCTCCCCCACAACCCCCCAGGACGCAGAATCAGAGCGGCCCTGCCCCAGTGGGTGTGGGACGCCGCTCGCCACACAGGGCCTTGGGGGACAAGCCGCAGAGCACCTCCACCCACACCGAGGCCCAGGCCCTTCCCTGGACAGACTGCGCTGGCGCCCAGGTGAGCGCTCAGGCCAACCAGCAGCCTCCCTGCCACGTGGGGTCCGCCGCCACCCCCCCCCCCCCCGTGCTGAAACCTGATCTGGGTGGGGGAGGGGCCGGGTGGGACCAGGTGGGTGTGGGGTCTGCAGCCAAAGGGCAGGGCTGGGACAGGACCGGGAGGAGGGGGGCCCGGTGTCCGTCCCTTGGAGGCAGCCTGGGGTCCCTGGGCTCTGTCGCCCCTGCCCGAGCTGGGGCTGCTTTGTCTGAGCCGGGGCTCCTGGCCGCCAGAGCCTGGCCCACAGATGTGGGCTTGCCGCCTGCTTCCCAGCGCAGCACATTCTTTTGCTAAAACCGAGAAACGCAGAAACATGAAAAAAATGTGCCTGCCGCGTCCCATCCGGGGCCGCTGGCCACCCCGGGGCTGCCTGTCCCGCTCCCTCCCCTCCCCTCCCCTCGCAGGAGCGGTCTGGGTCCCTCTGACCCCCCTCCGGCTGAGCTGCGGGCGGCGCAGGCTCTGAGGGTGCCCGGGCCTGTGTCCTAGGTTCTGCTGAGCTGGCCGACAGGATGGGTTTTGCTGGAAGGAAGGGGACGCGGAACGAGGAAAGGGAGGGGACCCCGAAACACTGCCTGTGGAAAGCACGTTGGTGGCCGGAAGGGACGCCCAGTCAGGGGCCACCCTCTTGTAACTTCCCGCCACAGTCGGGGTCCCCTCGGGGCCCAGGGGTCCCTCTGGCTCGAGTGGATCCGTCTGCTCGGTTTCCTGTGGTTTGGGCTCCGTTGCCCGTCGCCCCCCGTGTGGTTGTCCCCGAATCCCACGCCGCGAGCCGGTTGCAGTGGAAGTTGTCTGCTCAGGATGGAGACGGCTCTCACGCAGGGAGCACGGGTCTGGGCTGGTGTGTACGCGGAGGGAGGGGCTCTGCCTGGTGGCACGGGGCGAGGATGGCCGCGGGGTTCCGGGCTGAGCTTGGAGCGTCCTGATGAGGGTCTGGGCACTCTGAGCGGCGATGGGGCCCACGGCTCCCTCCCCGTCCTGTCCCTGAAGGCAGCGTGTTGGGGTGGGTGCACTTGTGAAGTTAGGCACGGGCTGTCAGATGTCCCTATGGAGGCAGGGGTGGCCTAGGCAGGAACAGAGAGAGGGAGGAGGGAGGAGGGAGGTAGGCGTGGAGGAGGGATCTCGCGTGGGAAGAGTTATAGCTACAGCAGGACGGTCAGCCTCCCTGGAGCAGGGAGCCTCTCAGAACAGGGTCACCATCGGCACACGGGCGCCGTGGGATGAGGGTCAGTCCTCGGAGGCTGCGGCCCCGCTGAGCCCAGCATGTCCCGGGCACGCAGCCTGCAGCAGCCCTGGCTCGGACGCCCAGAGTTATTCTCTTCACCACGTACGCTGATGGGTGACGGAGCCGGGTGTGACCCACGTAGGAGCCTGCTGTGACCACAGCCGTGGCGGTGAGCTCCGCTCCGGCTGCCGCAGAGCCGCGCCCAGAGCAGAGCGTGCGCCCGGGCGTGCGGGGTGAGGGTGTGACGCTCGGGACGTCTGGGTCCGCGGCTCCCACTGCAGGCCGTGTGGGAGCGGTGCCTCCCCTCCTTGTGGGTGAAGGAAACCACAGGCAAAGGCGGGGAGCTGCTCGCCGTGGCGCTGGAGCAGGTGGGGGGCCGGTGGCCGAGGGTGTCGGTGGCAGTGCCGTGTGGAGGCCCACGCGGCCGGCCGTGGGACACATGGACTTGACCCCAAGGCCCAGGACTGCCGAGCGCTCCTTCCCCTCGCCCCTCCAGGCCCAGCTGACCACCCATGACCTCAGGGCCTGTTCCCGCCGCCTCGGCCTCGGCCTCGCCCTCGCCAGGAGCCATGTGGACGGGCATGAGGACCAGGGCCATGCAGCTGCCCCATCTGCCTCCAGACGAGGCAGCACCTGGGCAGGGCCCCCTGCGCCTGGTGGAGGCCCGGAGGGAGGGGCGGTGCCAGGAGCCAGGTGGCGGAGGGACCCAGGGCTCACAGGTGGGAGTGGGAGGGGTGGCATGTGCCGAGGATGCAGCGGGCAGAGGACAGGGAAGCACTGGGCAGCCAGCTCTCCTGGGCGACCGAGTGAAGATAAAGAAGCTTCTGGAATGCTCTGGAGGAGGGGGTCTCAGGACCCTGCCACGTGCACGGCGGGCAGGGCAGACCCCACATCGCGTGGCCCCTGGCCCGCCCGGAACAGACGCAGAGCCGGTCCAGGCGTCCGTCAGTCCCGCTGCGGCTCACGTCCGTCCTCAGTCCTCAGCCAGGACGTGGTCCCCTCCCAGCTCTGCTGCCCTCGCTGGGGAAGTTGAGTCCGGAACCCGCGGGCGACGCGGGAAGCGGAGGGGGAGGGAGAGGAGGGGGAGAGGGAGGAGGAGCTGCGGGCTGCTCAGTGGCATCTGTGTTGTGGACGGGAACCTTCTGGAGTGCGTTCAGACGCGTAAATAGAGACAAAAACAAGTGGAGGGCAGGGCGCGCTCCTGGGTGGGAGCCAGTGTCACCGAGGGTCGGGCCTCCCGCTTCCTCTGGGGTTAACGGGCTTTCTCGTGGAGCGTGACGATGGCGGGGTCTGCGTGGTGAGGACCCGAACTGCCCTGTGGGAGGCGGGCGCCCTGAAGCCGGTCGGCAGGGGTGGGTGGGGGGACACCTGGGGCGTGGACTCTGGTGCAAGGCCAGGGGTGGGGCAGCGGGAAGGGGCAGCTGCCCACGCGCACCCTGTGCCCCATCCGACAGGCCCAGGTGGGTCAGGACTGACGGAGACGGGCTGGGACCATGTGGACGGCGGCGCGCCTCCCGGCGTTGTCCCGGCTCTTGCCCTGCGTGTCTCCGGTCTTGCTTTCCTCACCCGGTCACGCAAGCATCTGGGCAGCGTCCCTGGTGCTGGGGTGGAGTGGGCGGGCCCACGTGGGCGTGGAGCATGTGGCACAGTGAGCCGTGTCCACCGGGAGGTGAAGCTGGGCTGGACACAGTGCAGACCAGAGGAGGGACGTGTGGTGTGGTCCCATGTTCACGGGGGACGCAGGGGTCCTGGGGGGTTCAGGGAGGGGTCCTGGGGGACTCGGGGAGGGGACCTGGGGGACTCGGGGAGGGGACCGGGGGGACTTGGGGAGGGGACCGGGGGGACTCAGGGGTCCCGGGGGACTCGGGGAGGGGACCCGGGGGACTCGGGGAGGGGACCTGGGGGACTCAGGGGTCCCGGGGGACTCGGGGAGGGGACCCGGGGTTACTCGGGGGTCCCGGGGGACTCAGGGGTCCTGGGGGACTCGGGGGTCCCGGGGGACTCAGGGAGGGGACCCGGGGGGACTTGGGGAGGGGACCGGGGGGACTCGGGGGACTTGGGGAGGGGACCGGGGGGACTCGGGGGACTCGGGGAGGGGTCCCGGGGGGACACTGCCACTGTCAGGTCGGGGCCTTAGAGCAGCAGCTCTGGTTTCTGACGTTGGGGAGCAGCCTCCCTTAGCTGCTGGGGCCCGTTTCTGTGTGTGCGCAGGCCCGGGTGCTGGGGGCCCGTAGGCGGGTCTTCCTCAGGACACGGGGCCGCTCCTCGGCGTCTGCTTTTCTTTTTAAAAGATTTTGTCTTCATTATTTTTTAGGGAGAGAGGAAGGGAGAGGGAGAGAGAGAGAAACATCACTGATGAGAGCGAATCACGGATTGGCTGCCACTAGGGGTCAGCCTGCAACCCGGGCAGGTGCCCTGACAACCTCCCGGTTCAGAGGTCGATGCTGAACCACGGAGCCGCGGGCCAGGGCTGTGCTGCGGGCCCCCCCGGGGTAAACACCGCTGCCTGTCACTGTCCCAGCTCATGTGGCGGAGCACGGGCCACCGGTGGTCACGGACCGCGGCTGCGGTGGAGGCACCAGGTGTCCTCCCTCAGGGCCGATGGTGGGCAGAGCCGGGTCCTCCTCACAGGGGCCGTCACACCCCTAGGAGGGAAGCTCTGATACGTGCCACGCCGGTGGCCCTGGCGGGCGGGCAGGCGGTCCCCACAGGGCAGACTCTGCGTGTCCACTTCCGGGGGGAGGGCCCAGATGGGCAGAGACCGAAGGCAGTCTGGGGCGCCGGGGGCGGGCGGGGTGGGAGGGCGCTCGCGGGCACAGCTGCCATCTCGCGGATGAGGGCTCTGGATGGACGCGGTGGCGGCCGCCCCACGCGCGTGCTGAGGGCGCGGAGCCTGCAGCTGGGGGCAGGCGGTGGAGCACCCGGGGTGCTCCGCCAGTGGAAGGAGAGGGCACGCAGGGAGCAGAGGGGTCTGGGCCAGGTTTGCTGTGGTGAGGCCTCTCCCCACCCCAGCGCCCCAGCCCCAGGTGCGCCCACCCCTCGGCGTCTCCAGACCCAGCTCTGGGTGCACCCTGTTCTGGGCCCGGGTGCTCTGGGCGCCCTCGGCTCCCCCAGCTCCACGTGGCCCCATCCTCGGCACCCCGGCCCAGCGGTGCCTGCGCCAGCAGGGAGGAGTGTGTCCCGGGAGTCGCCGAGCAGCAGGCGCCAGCCCGGCTCCCAGGTTGCCAGGGAGCTTGTCAGCCGCTCGGAGACTCGCTCGGAGGCCATCATCCTGCGTGTGGAGGTTGTCGGGGAGACGGTCTGTGCGGGAAGGAATTCCCGGGCGCCTGCCGGGGAGGTGTGCCTCCTCCCCCTGTGGGTCAGCCCTGAGCCCGGAAAGGGCGTCCGCGCGAGCGCCCTGCGGGCGGGAGCCGTGTTCTGGCTCTCTCCTGTGATTGGGGGAGAGGGAGGGGGCCGTGGGTTCTGAAGGGTCGCTCCCCGTTTGCATGAGGACCTCACAGACGGGGACCCCGAGTCCTGTGGGCCGGCATCCCCACCCCATCGGGGGAGTGGGACCTCGGATGCTTCTAGAAGAAAGCTTTCCGGGGACTCACAGAAAACGGCGGCCGCGCCGTGGAGCACACGTGTATGGGGTCCTGACGGGGGCTTTGGAAGAGGGAGCGAAGACCAGGCAGGGGTGTGCGTGTTTACCTCGGGCGCTGTGTGTGCCGGAGACGCGGGGCGTGGGTTTTCACCAGAAAAGCACCGGGGATGGCGCTTGCCGCCTCCTCGGCCTTCGCTAGCTCGCCCGCTGGCCACTGGCCCGCCCGCCCCTTTCCAGAGGCTGGTAAATGGCTCGTTGTTCACAGACAATTAACAGAAGAATTGCAGAACGAGGGCTCGGCCAGAAACACCGCCAGGACTTCCCGCACAAAGGCTGCTTTTTAAACAGCCCTTCCCGGCGCGGGCAGCAGGGAAGGGCTGCACCCACAGCTGGGGGGGGGGTCGGCGCGGGGGGGAGGGGAGAAGGAGGGAAGGAGGGGAGAGCTCCGAGCGAGCTAAGCAGACCCACTCCACGGGTCTCTCCAAGGCGACCCAAAGGTCCCAGAGGTCAAGGTCGTGCCCTGGGGTCTGGGACTGTGGTGGGGAGTCCAGACCAGGACCCAAGATCAGAGCTCTTCCTCCCGGAGCCCCAGGTCCCCCCAAAGTTCAGCGCAAGGGGAGACAAGGGGCTGCCCGAGCGCCACCGCAGGGCGCTCTCCTGCTGACCACAGGGCCTGGTGCGCCGGGAGGGCGGGTGCAGGACGCGGACAACAGATGGTGGACAGAGAGAGGCTGGTAGATGGGGGGGAGGAGGGAGGGGAGGAGAAGGGGGGAGGGGAGGGGAAGAAAGACGCTCTCACAGTTCATCACGAATGTGCCTGTTTAGGGTGGGTCACAGGCGGAGGCTGGGCAAGTGCCATCTTGACCTTCGTTAACGGGACCCTAGTCTCATCAAAGGTCACGTAGGAGTTTGATGGCCATTTGTAGTTCACAGTGATTGACATGTGAGCGATGTTGATACCTTTGTCAGCCTTTTGACCGGGAACACGGGCATGTTGGCGTTATTTTTTATAAACGTCACACGCCCCGCCTTTTCTTGTGAGCCGAGGCTCCTGTGCCCAGCTCCGAGTCGGGATAAGCCTGATGTCGGGGTCCGCCCCCCGCTTTCACCGCAGGGCTGTTCCCTCCACGTGTCCTGGCCTCCGGCGGACGGCGGGCTCCGGACAGTGGGTCCTCTTCCTGTTAACTTGCACGCTATGTAAACAGTGGACAGCGGGCGCCGCATCTTCCGGCCCAGCCCCGCCAGCCGGAGCCTAAAATAGCCTCACGGAGGAGCCCTGACCCCTCACGCCGCGCCCTCTGGTGCAGGAAGTGCAGGAAGGGGAAGCCGGGCTCGGCCTCATCCCCACATCCCAGGTGAAGGAGAGGGCGCCCTGATCCCTCGCCAGGCCACCCACTGGCACCGGGAACCACGAAGTGGCAGGTCAGAGTCCCAAACACCGAGGACCCTGAGGCCCGGGCGCCCCTGGGTGTGGCAGGGACGGGAGGGGGCCAGGATGGAGGGCGTGGCCAGCACCAGGGCCGCTTTTCGGGGAGATGCAGGGACCTAAGGAAGCCTCTTGGGCCCCGATGGGGCCGGCGCTGATGTGCGGGGGGGTTCCCCGCGGGCGTCCCCCACACTGCGACGCTCATGCCAGGGGCCGCACCCAGGAAGCTGTGGCACCGCCCCAGGGCCCCTCGCAGACCTGGGGAAGGGCCCGCACACCCACAGTGGCGTCCAGAGCCGAGACGGCCGGCCTGGCACAGGCCCCGCAGAAGGCAGCTCCCAGGAGCGTCAGCTTAGTTCCCGTGACGCCTGGAGCCCTCCCTGTTCTGCTGGTGCCCAGGCCCCTGCAGCTGAGCCCAGAGCCGGGCAGGCAGGCAGGTGGGCAGTCTTTTAGAGACTCGCCCACAGAACTGGGTGTCTGTCCGTCCGCCTCTGGCCTGGGGGTCCTCGAGTCCTGGCCCTGAGAGCGCCCCGCCCACACTCTGCGTCTGGCTCCTCGGCAGCCCCTCCTCCTGGGTGCCCTCCTGGCTGCCCTCCTGGGTGCCTCCTCCTGGCTGCCCTCCTGGGTGCCCTCCTGGCTGCCCTCCTCCTGGGTACCTCCTCCTGGCTGCCTCCTCCTGGGTGCCCTCCTGGGTGCCCTCCTGGCTGCCTCCTCCTGGGTGCCCTCCTGGCTGCCCTCCTGGGTGCCTCCTCCTGGCTGCCTCCTCCTGGGTGCCTCCTCCTGGGTGCCCTCCTGGGTGCCTCCTCCTGGCTGCCTCCTCCTGGGTGCCTCCTCCTGGATGCCTCCTCCTGGGTGCCCTCCTGGCTGCCCTCCTAGCTGCCCTCCTGGGTGCCACTTTTGGCTCTGCCTCTGGGCCTGGGAGTCAGGGTGCCTGGCTGGGAGACTGTTCTTTGAGGGTCCCTCACCTCTGCAGCCCCTCGGCTCAGAGCCCAGTTTTTATCTCCCCAGAACCATGGACAGCCACAGCCCGCCATGGCCTCTGCTCGGCCTCCGTCCCACACGCTCCCAAGTGGACAGGTCTAGGCTGGAGACACGGCTGTGGTGTCGACAGGCTGCGTGGCTCCTCTTAACGTGCCTGTTCCTCACGGTCCCTCGTTCTAGGGCAGAACGCAAAGCGACCTGCGGTCTCAGTAGTGCTGTATGGACCGTGGTGGTTTGTCCCATTCGGAAAGCTTCCCACAGGCCAGGTCTTAAGCCTCCCTGGAACCTGTGGCCTGGAGGCCTGTCCTGGCCCTGGCACCGCCCCCGGTGGATGAGCTTCTCATCAGTGGAATGTGGGAGGTTCTGTGGGACCTGTGGGACGTGTGGGACCCATGGGGCGAGGTTCCGTGGGATGTGTGGGACCCGTGGGATCCATGGGACATGTGGGATCTATGAGACGTGTGGAATCCGTGGGACGTGTGTGAGGTTCCGTGGGACATGTGTGAGGTTCCGTGGGACGTGTGTGAGGTTCCGTGGGACGTGGGGGACCCGTGGGACGTGTGGGCTGTTGAAGGCTCGCGGCCTCTCCCCTGCATGACGGGGGCTGACTGGGCGGCTGCCCCCTCGGGTGAGGACACGTGGGCGACAGTGTGCTCAGGCGGGAAGTGACCTGATGACCAGCAGGGACACGTGGCTGTGTGCCCTCCCAGGGCTGTGCTTGTCGGAAGGTGGCCTTGCCTTTCCAAAGTGAGAACCGTCCCAAGGTCAGCGCGTGCGCCGGTCACTCGGGCAAGCTGGCCCTCGCTGGTGACACGGCCCTGGGTTGCCAGGCCCCCGCGTGCACAGCGAGGACAGCAGCTCACGCTTCCATGCTGAGTGCTGCGTGGGGCCAACGCCAGGTAACCCTCGTGTGGCCGGGCTTCACGGGGGACCCTGTTCCCTGCAGACAGGACAGTCACCACCCCTGCCCTATCCCCTGCAGAGCCGCGCGGCGGTCCCGAGGCCCTCGCTCGCTCCGTGGGAATGTCCGAGAGCCCCGTGGGACCCAGACCCTCGGCGCCACCCTTCCCGCGGGCCTTCGCCGCCTCCTGCACCACGGCCAGCAGCAGCCCCGGCTCCGGGAGGGACAGGTCAGCAGGGGCGGCCGTGGTGGGGCCGCGGGAGGAGGGTGCCGGTGGCCCACGCCGTCTGACTCGTGTTCTTCCTGCGTCTGCTCTGACGCTTTGCCTCCTGAACAGCCCCCTGTCTGCCGAGCACCCTTGGGTGGACACCAGCCCCAAACCCACGCCGGCCCTGCCTGGGAGCAGCCGGCCCCCCAGAAGCCTCCTGGGCCCCAGCGAGTTCCCGGGTCCCGGCCAGGACAGGCCCGGCCCCGGGCGGCCTCACCTCCCGCCCGCAGAGCTCCCGCCGGCCTTCCGTGGCCACGTGCTGTCGCTGGTGGAGCCTCCCGAGGCGCTGGACCCTGCGAGCAGCCCCGGGGGAGGCGGCCTGTCCCCTGCGGAGGCCCCGGGGGCCCTGCGGGCGGCTGCAGCGACTGCGGACAATGGCTTCCTGCCCCCCTTCCTCCCGGTAGGGCCCGGCCACGGCCACGGCCCCCTGACCGGGCAGCCGCCGCTCCCCGAGAAGAAGCGGGCCTCGGAGGGCGACCACTCCCTCGGTTCCATCTCCCCGACCTCCAGCGGCTTCTCCAGCCCCCACAGCGGGAGCACCATGAGCATCCCCTTCCCCAGCGTGCTCCCCGACTTCTCCAAGCCCCCCGAGGTGGTGGCTCCTTCTCCGGGTATGTGGGTCCCTCTGGGGGGGGGGGGGCCCTCTGTTCACTCGGGGAAGCTGGGAGCCTTTCTGCTGGCCTGGGCGCCTCAGACACGCCAGCACGTTAGGGCGCTTCCCACCGTCCTCCCCTCGGCGCCTGCGTGTCCGGGAGCCTCCCCGCAGCTGAGAGGCAGCGTCTGCCGTGGGCGAGCTCCCTTCCCTCGGAACCAGGGGCCTTGAGAAATGACTTCGGTTTCAAATTAAATGAACTCATGTCAAGTTCATCATTTTACATTCTAAGGTCTTGGTCCCGGAAAGCACAACTGGCCTTTCTCTGTACCCGTCTGTCTGTCTGTCTGTCTTCTTCTTTTTAAATGAAGGAAGAACTCCATTCTTTTTAAAATACGTACATATAGGGTTTTTATTGATTCCAGAGAGGAAGGGAGGGGGAGAGAGAGAGAGAAACACCCATGATGAGAGAATCATGGACGGGCTGCCTCCCGCACGCCCCACACTGGGGATCGAGCCCGCAACCTGGGCCTGTGCCCTGACGGGGAATTGAACCCTGACCTCCTGGTTCACAGGTCAACGCTCAACCACTGAGCCCCGTGGGCTGGGTGAGCCCCTATCTTTCTAAGGACGTGTTGTTGGGTGTTCCCAGAGCCCGACCTCCGGGTCCCACCCCCCGTATTAAACAGCTCATCCTAGACCCCCGTCAGCCCGGGTGGGACGACCCTCAGTCGCCTGGGAGGTGAGAGCTTGTGACACACGGTGCTCGCCCAGCGACCATTTCAATCCCGTTTTGCAGAAAACCCAGGTGAGAAGCAGGTGACGGTGAGCTTCGTGCAGGACACCTCCAAGTTCTGGTACAAGGCGGACATCTCCAGGGAGCAAGGTGGGTGCCGGCTCGGCGTCAGCGTGAGGCGGGGCTGGGGGAGAGGGCGCGGGGCGCCTCGGGGGCCAGGCGGGATGGAGGACTCAGCGACCTCCAGGGTTGATGGGAGAAGCTGGGTCCCGGGAGGGAGCTGCCAGGAGCAGCTCGCCCGGCGCCTCCCAGCGTGTGGGGCGTAACTTCCAGGGGCTCCCATCAGCCCCGGGCGATGGCAGTGGTGACGGACGAGGGTCGGGGGCGGGGAGAGGACTGGTGTCACTGCAGGGCACACCTGCGTTTGTCCACGGGGTGGAGGCAAGCGCAGAGTGACCCACGCACCCGTGTCCGGCGGCCTCAGGCAGCTCAGGAGTCCGGGGCACCGTAGTTGATTTTTGTTTTTAAATATGTTTTTACTGATGTCAGGGAGGAAGGGAGAGGGAGAGAGAAACATCCATGATGAGAGAGAATCACCGATCGGCTGCCTCCTGCACGGCCCCTACTGAGGATGGAGCCCGCAACCCGGGCCTGTGCCCTTGACCGGAATCGAACCCTGACCTCCTGGTCCCTAGGTTGACGCTCACCACTGAGCCGCGCTGGCCGGGCTGCATCTGTAGTTCCGAGCAGCTCAGGCACGGGTCACTTTTAGGGGAACGCGTAGATGAGCTGCCGCCTGGGAGCCGAGCGGGGGGCGGGGGGCCCTCGTGGGGGGGAAGAGGCATCCCAGCAGGACTCGTGGTCCCCAGGGCGCGTGCCTCCACCCAAGGGCCTGCTGTCCCTGGAGAAGCTGAGTCACGGCCACTGAGGGTCACTCCAGGGCGTCCCCCAGAGAGGAGGGCATGTGACCAGCCCAGATACCAGGAATGACGGTCCCTCGTGGCTTCCTGGTGGCGGCTGAGAGGGGGTGGGGCTTGGCTCGGCGAGGGGCGGTCCCCGGGCGGCCTGCCCGCTGCGCTGGGGCCTCGGCCTCTGGGCTTCCCGAGGCGCCTGGACCAAGGCGTCGTGTGTCGGACAGCCCTGCCCGGCGTCCTCGCAAAGCCCTGTCCCGCCAGCAGACAGCACTGGAGAAGCGGGCCTTTCTTCCCGGAGTCAGTGGCGCTGTTGTCCTTCTCCTGGGGAGCCCGTGGCCCAGGCTCCTCGCGCCCCGCGTGGCCTTCGTGGCCGCCGGCACCGCCACGGTCAGGGCTCCATTCCCCACCCCGCCACCCGCTCTGGTCACAAGAATCTCCGCAATTGTGGCCATCAGCTCCGGTGCCTCGGCCCTCTGCCGCTGGACAGACTCTGACAACAAGTGCTGTCGGGCACCGTGTTCTAGAATGTTCCATGAGGGCCTGTCTTCCACCAGAGCAGCCTTCTAGACCAGGGGCTGGGCTGGCGGGCTGCCCCTCCTCTGATGGGAAACCAGGGCTCCCCAGGAAGCAGGTGGGCATGGCCACAGGCAGGTGACTCCCTGGGGGACGCTGGGGGGATGGGGCGGGATGCGGGTGGGGGAGGGGGGACGGGGCGGGATGCTGGGGGCACCGCCTGTGGTCTAGTCGCCGCCACACAGCACAGGCCCTGTGGGTGGAGCTCGCCTCAGAAGAGCTGTGTGTGCCCTGAGCTCACAGCGTCCCTTTCCAGACATCGTATAAGGAGACCGCGTCCCCGACGGGCACCCAGGGGTGTGCCGCCCCCGGGCAGAGCGTGTGGGCGCTGCTGTCTTTGAGGTCGGGACGCGCCTTTGCCGTCAGAGCCACAGGGAACTTCAGGAAGAGGCGGGGGACACCGCAGCCGTGCGGAGCCCGTGGGCCCCGTGTGACGGGGTCATGCTCCCTGGGGTGCTTCTGAGATGAACATAGAGCTCGGGAGGGAGCGGCTGCAGGAACGGGATGGGACACAGCTGTCCTGAAGGCCTGTGGGGGGCGGGCCTCGGACGGACACTGACGTCACTCTTGTCCCTTCCTGCCCCTCACTGGTCTGTCCTTTGCCCGAGAGGCCCCCTTCGGGGCTGGAATTTGTGTTACTTTCTGCTTGAAATCCCTGGCTTTTTCCTCTCTTTCTTTATAAGTGCTAAACGCTATAGAAGAAATTGCAGTTGTTACTACAGAGACTTCGGCTGGGTCTGGGCAGCATCACCCGGAGGTTGCTGACCCCCCAGCACGCCCCTCTTCCTCCGTCGTGAGCAGAGGACCCGGGGCCAGGTCCCCAGCAGGGAGGGGTGCTTTTAGGGAGCAGTGATGAGGAAATGCCCAGGTCACCTAGGAAAGACGGGCCCCGCATGCCAGCTCTGCTGTCAGCCCGCGTCGGGCTGGTGGTCCTTGGGGGGCTTCCCAGGCCCAAGCTGGGCACAGCCATCCCCTTGGCCTCTCCTAGAATTTGTATTAATACTAGAGGCCCGGTGCACAAAATCCGTGCACGGGGTGGGGGGGCGGGGGGGTCCCCTCAGCCCAGCCTGCACCCTCTCCAATCCGGGACCCCTTGGGGGATGTCTGACTGCCGGTATCCTGGACCGCTGGCTCCTAATCACTCACCTGCCTGCCTGCCTGGTCGCCACTGCCCCCCACCCTTGCCAGCCTGATTGCCCCTAACTGCCCCCCCCCGACAGCCTGGTCACCCCCAACTGCCCCCCTCTGCCAGCCTGGTTACCCCTTACTGCCCCCCCACCAGCCTGGTTGCCCCTAACTGCACCCCTCTGCTGCCTGGTTGCCTCCAACTGCCCCCCCACCAGCCTAGTTGCCCCTCACTGCCCCCCCTGCCAGCCTAATCGCCCCCAACTGCCCACCCCCCCCGCCGGCCTGGTCACCTCTTACTGCCTCCCCTGCCGGCCTGGTCGCCCCACGCAGCCTGCTGCTCAGTCGTTTGGTCGTTCCTCTCCAATCCCCCTGCCGGCCTGGTTGTAGGCAGCCATCTTGTGAGGGTGTGAGGGTCAATTTGCATGTTACCTCTTTATCATATAGGATGGAACACTGAGTAACACTTCAGGGCAGGCCGCTCTGTGGTGGAAACCTCTTTCCTCCTGTGGGAAGCTGCCCCCCACCCCCCCCGTCGCACCCCAGGATGCGGGCCCTGGGCCCTGGCTGCCAGGCGGGGCTGTGTTTGGGCCTCACGGGTGCTGGTGGCTACTGGGGTCTGTGACCCAGAGGGAGGGCCCCCTTCCGCTGTCTGCGTCCTCACGGGCCTCTAATGAAACCGCGTGTCATCCCCGAGACCTCCCGAGCAGGGAGCCCGGCCCCCGCCCACTGGCCCCGTTGGCAAGAGGAGAAGAGGGCTTCGCGGGCATCACGGAAGCACGTGCGCCCAGACCCTCACGCCCCTCCCCCCCCCCCAGCCATCGCCATGCTGAGGGACAAGGAGCCCGGGTCCTTCGTCGTCCGGGACAGCCACTCCTTCCGAGGCGCCTACGGCCTGGCCATGAAGGTGGCCACGCCCCCACCCTCCGTCCTGCAGCTGAACAAGAAAGGTGGGTGTCAGCCCCCACTTCCTGCCCTCGAGACGTGGTGTCTCACAGGTGTCTTCTTCGTATTTGTCTTTCCCGGGGCATTTCATTAAGCACCGTCCTTGTTCGAAAAAGGAGCTGAATCATTTGTAAGTTTTATTCCTTATTGTTTGACTGGGTGACCCTCCCCTCTGTCCAAGGTCCCCGCCAGGTGCTCCCCTCTGTCCCGGCGGGGATGTCTCCCCAAGCAGGCGGCCTGTGCCCCGTTTCCTCATGTAAAAGGCACACTGTGCACAGCGCTGTCCTGCCCCAGGACTCACGGGGCCTGGCGGCTGCAGGCAACCTTGTCCTCAGGCGAGGACAGCACCTGCCTCCTGCTCAGGGGATCGTGATGGCTGCGTCCGCCTGGTGTGTGGATGTGCCACAGGGCGGCCTCTCCGGCAGCTCCTCCCTCTGACCACCGCCTCCTCCCTCTGACCTCCGCCTCCTCCCTCTGACCTCCGCCTCCTCCCTCTGACCTCCATCTCCTCCCTCTGACCTCCATCTCCTCCCTCTGACCACCGCCTCCTCCCTCTGACCTCCGCCTCCTCCCTCTGACCTCCATCTCCTCCCTCTGACCGCCTCCTCCTCCCTCTGACCGCCTCCTCCCTCTGACCACCGCCTCCTCGCTCTGACCTCCATCTCCTCGCTCTGACCACCGCTTCCTCCCTCTGACCTCCATCTCCTCCCTCTGACCACCGCCTCCTCCCTCTGACCTCCACCTCCTCCCTCTGACCTCCATCTCCTCCCTCTGACCTCCATCTCCTCCCTCTGACCTCCATCTCCTCCCTCTGACCTCCATCTCCTCCCTCTGACCTCCATCTCCTCCCTCTGACCACCGCCTCCTCCCTCTGACCTCCATCTCCTCCCTCTGACCACCGCCTCCTCCCTCTGACCTCCGCCTCCTCCCTCTGACCTCCGCCTCCTCCCTCTGACCTCCATCTCCTCCCTCTGACCTCCATCTCCTCCCTCTGACCACCGCCTCCTCCCTCTGACCTCCGCCTCCTCCCTCTGACCTCCATCTCCTCCCTCTGACCGCCTCCTCCTCCCTCTGACCGCCTCCTCCCTCTGACCACCGCCTCCTCGCTCTGACCTCCATCTCCTCGCTCTGACCACCGCTTCCTCCCTCTGACCTCCATCTCCTCCCTCTGACCTCCATCTCCTCCCTCTGACCTCCATCTCCTCCCTCTGACCTCCATCTCCTCCCTCTGACCTCCATCTCCTCCCTCTGACCGCCTCCTCCTCCCTCTGACCGCCTCCTCCCTCTGACCACCGCCTCCTCGCTCTGACCTCCATCTCCTCGCTCTGACCACCGCTTCCTCCCTCTGACCTCCATCTCCTCCCTCTGACCACCGCCTCCTCCCTCTGACCTCCGCCTCCTCCCTCTGACCTCCATCTCCTCCCTCTGACCTCCATCTCCTCCCTCTGACCTCCATCTCCTCCCTCTGACCTCCATCTCCTCCCTCTGACCTCCATCTCCTCCCTCTGACCTCCATCTCCTCCCTCTGACCACCGCCTCCTCCCTCTGACCTCCGCCTCCTCCCTCTGACCTCCATCTCCTCCCTCTGACCTCCATCTCCTCCCTCTGACCTCCATCTCCTCCCTCTGACCTCCATCTCCTCCCTCTGACCTCCATCTCCTCCCTCTGACCTCCATCTCCTCCCTCTGACCACCGCCTCCTCGCTCTGACCTCCATCTCCTCCCTCTGACCTCCATCTCCTCCCTCTGACCTCCATCTCCTCCCTCTGACCTCCATCTCCTCCCTCTGACCTCCATCTCCTCCCTCTGACCTCCATCTCCTCCCTCTGACCTCCATCTCCTCCCTCTGACCTCCATCTCCTCCCTCTGACCACCGCCTCCTCCCTCTGACCTCCGCCTCCTCCCTCTGACCTCCATCTCCTCCCTCTGACCTCCATCTCCTCGCTCTGACCTCCATCTCCTCCCTCTGACCTCCATCTCCTCCCTCTGACCTCCATCTCCTCCCTCTGACCTCCATCTCCTCCCTCTGACCTCCATCTCCTCCCTCTGACCTCCATCTCCTCCCTCTGACCTCCATCTCCTCCCTCTGACCACCGCCTCCTCCCTCTGACCTCCATCTCCTCCCTCTGACCTCCATCTCCTCCCTCTGACCTCCATCTCCTCCCTCTGACCTCCATCTCCTCCCTCTGACCTCCATCTCCTCCCTCTGACCACCGCCTCCTCCCTCTGACTGCTGCCTTCTCCCTCTGACCTCCATCTCCTCCTTCTGACCTCCATCTCCTCCCTCTGACCACTGTCCTTGCTCTGACCACCGCCTCCTCCCTCTGACCTCCATCTCCTCCCTCTGACCACCGCCTCCTCCCTCTGACCTCCATCTCCTCCCTCTGACTGCTGCCTCCTCCCTCTGACCTCCATCTCTTGCTCTGCCCACTGCCCTCTCCGCCCTCCCGCTCGGTCTCTAAACGCTCTTCCTTTCTGTTTACCCTCCTCCGCAGCCGGTGACTTGGCCAACGAGCTGGTCCGGCACTTCCTGGTCGAGTGCACCCCGAAGGGCGTGCGGCTGAAGGGCTGCTCCAACGAGCCCTACTTCGGTGAGTGGCGGGCGCGGCCGGACGCCCGAGTGGGGCCCTCCCTCCCGAGCGTCCCTCTCCGCCGGGCCTTTAGTCTCCGAGCTCCTCCCGCCACCAGCCCCCGCCCCTGCGTAAACCGGCTGTGAAATGGCCCTGGAAAGCCTTCTCCACGCCCAGCAAATGCAGAGCCGGGCGGCCGGCACCACAGGACAGGAGAGACGAGCCCCCCTCCGTGCAGGCGGCCCCGACCCCGCAGGCTGTGCGGCACCCTGAGCGCTGGGCGAGGCCTGGGTGCCCTCCCACGGCCCTCGGAGCCGCGTCCAGAGACGCCACCTGACGCACAGCAGTGGCTTTTTCTTACAAAGCGGCGAGGGCACGGTCTGCCCCGAATCCTCGCCGCTTCACACCTGACCCCTCCCTGTCTGCTGACACTTTGCACAAAGTCCCTCTACAAGGCAGCGCGTTGGCTGCGGGCTCTCCTGAGTGGGCAGGTGGGCTGGGCTGGGCGGTGCCTTTCGGGGCCCCCTTGACCTTGTCCGGCCCCTCCCGCAGGGAGCCTGACGGCCCTGGTGTGCCAGCACTCCATCACGCCCCTGGCGCTGCCCTGCAAGCTGCTCATCCCCGACAGAGGTACTTGGGGGCGGGGGGAGCTGGCACAGTGGGGGGGAGGCAGCTGGCACAGCGGGGGGGAGGCAGCTGGCACAGCGGGGGGGGAGGCAGCTGGCACAGCGGGGGGGAGGCAGCTGGCACAGCGGGGGGAGGCAGCTGGCACAGCGGGGGGGAGGCAGCTGGCACAGCGGGGGGGAGGCAGCTGGCACAGCGGGGGGGAGGCAGCTGGCACAGTAGGGGGAGGCAGCTGGCACAGCGGGGGGGGAGGCAGCTGGCACAGCGGGGGGGGAGGCAGCTGGCACAGCGGGGGGAGGCAGCTGGTACAGTGGGGGGGAGGCAGCTGGCACAGCAGGGGGAGGCAGCTGGCACAGCGGGGGGAGGCAGCTGGCACAGCGGGGGGGAGGCAGCTGGCACAGCGGGGGGGAGGCAGCTGGCACAGTGGGGGGAGGCAGCTGGCACAGCGGGGGGAGGCAGCTGGTACAGTGGGGGGGAGGCAGCTGGCACAGCGGGGGGAGGCAGCTGGCACAGTAGGGGGAGGCAGCTGGCACAGCGGGGGGGAGGCAGCTGGCACAGCGGGGGGGAGGCAGCTGGCACAGCGGGGGGGAGGCAGCTGGCACAGTAGGGGGAGGCAGCTGGCACAGCGGGGGGAGGCAGCTGGCACAGTGGGGGGGAGCTGGCACAGTAGGGGGGGCGGGAGGGGCCGGCTGCCCCGGGCGAGGGGCCTCGCCTGCGGTGTCAGCCACGTGGGGTCAGGATCCGCAAAGGCTCAGGGGAGAGCCGAGCGGGCGCTCTCCCACCTGTCCTCCTGGGTGGGCCCTGGCGAAGGCTGAGTGGCTGACCAGGTCAGGGACAGGAGAGGTGGCCCCACTGCGCCCACACCGGCCGGGCCGTGACACCAGGCCTCGCGGGAGGCTCCTGCAGCCAAGACCGTGGCCCAGACCTGCAAATGCTGGGCCGCGCCCTTCGAGCCCCTGACGCCCACCTCACGATCCCACAATCGGCCGAGCGTGGGACTGCCGGGCGCAGGGTGCTGGGCGGGGCGCTCTCCCTTCGTGGGTGTGAGAACAGCTACAGTAACAGGCAGCAGTGCACACGCCCACGCGTGTTCCACCCCGTGTCCCCGCTCCGCCGCACGTTACTTTGTTCTCTTCCGCGGAGACGAGGAAGTCACAGCCAGGCCCCCGTTGTTTACCTTTTGTAACTCGCCCGCGGCGGCCCGGAGTCGTGCTCGGTGACTCCCCGGCCTGGCCCGCAGGGATCGGACTGAAACTGGCTCTCCGACATCCCCCGAGGGGTCCCGGATTGCGAGAGGGAGGTTCTCGGGTGACACACCCCAGAATCGGGCTCCCTCCTCTCTGGTTCCGGGTGCGTCACCTGAGAACAGCTGCCAAGTCACTGCAGCTCGGCAGCTCCTGCGTTGAGCGTCTGCCCCCTGGTGGTCAGAGCACATCATGGCCACCGGTCGGACGGTCTGACGGTCGCCCTGGTTTCCCACCAGTGCTGTGCGGTTATGGCACACACAGCCCCTGCCTGTGGTCCGGCCCGGCCTCTCCTCCCCGAGGCTCTCCAGCGACTGGCACAGCCACCCAACAACAGCCACCACGTGAAGGGATGAGCTCATACCCATCGCTTTTGTCAGATCGGCAAAATACCATTTTTTGCCGTGCCACAGAGCTTTCGTCCTTACGTCACGTGCCGTGAGGTGGAAAGGTGGAAGGTCACGGCTATGCATAAACTCTGGGTCCAGAGTCAGGAAGCCCCATGCTGGCCGGGTCCCCCGCTCTCCTCAGATGGGGTGGGCGGGCCTCGGCTGGACGGCACTGCCGGGAGAAAGTCCCGACCGCCAAGCAGGCCGCGTCCCGGTGCTCGGTCGGGGTCTCGGTTGTCAGAAGAGCCCTCCTCGTGACAGCCTCTCAGTGTCATGGTTTCTCGCTCCTTCCCGCAGACCCACTGGAGGCAGCAACGGACAGCCCTCCCCAGACGGCAGCCAACTCCGCGGCCGAGCTGCTGAAGCAGGGCGCAGGTGGGTCTCGCTCCTCCCCTGGGTGGGCAGCAGCGGATTTGGGGTCCCCTCTGGTGTCTGGGTCTCATCTCCTCTGCGTGCCCAACGGGTCCTTCCACATGGCGCCGTGGCCGGAAATATTAGGCCTGGGACTCTGACGTGGCCCAGTTCAGGGATCAGTGCCACGTCCCATGTCAGTTCGAGTGGATGTGTGTCACATCCCGTGTCAGTTTGGTGGGATGCATGTCACATCCCATGCCAGTTTGGTGGGGTACGTGCCACGTCCCGTGTCAGTTCGGTGGGATGCGTGTCACGTCCCGTGCCAGTTCGGTGGGGTGCGTGTCACATCCCGTGCCAGTTCGGTAGGGTGCGTGTCACATCCCGTGCCAGTTCGGTGGGTTGCGTGTCACATCCCGTGCCAGTTCGTTGGGGTGCGTGTCACATCCCGTGTCAGTTCGGTGGGGTGCGTGTCACATCCCGTGTCAGTTTGGTGGGGTGCGTGTCACATCCCGTGCCAGTTTGCTGGGGTACGTGCCACGTCTATGCTGAGTTTAGGGGAAACGTCATGAGAAAGGATGGGGGGACCTGCCCTTCTGGATGCCACAGAATAAGCCAACAATGCCCCCATCCACCTGCACCCCAGGGTGACACCCCCACCCAACAGCCTTCCCGGAGCCCTTTTTTCCTATTCATAGACTTTATTTCTTTTAAACGTTTATCTTTTATTGATTTTTTACAGAGAGGAAGGGAGAGGGATAGAGAGCTAGAAACATCGATGAGAGAGAAACATCGATCAGCTGCCTCCTGCACGGCCCCTACTGGGGATGTGCCCGCAACCCAGGTACATGCCCTTGACCGGAATCGAACCTGGGACCCTTCAGTCCGCAGGCTGGCGCTCTATCCACTGAGCCACACCGGTTTTTGCCATAGACTCCATTTTTATAGAGCAGTTTTGGGTTTACAACAAAATGGAGCAGAAACCACTGAATTCCCATAGCGCCCTCCCCCTGCACAGCCCCCCCCCCCCACGGCTACAGAGCCCCCACCAGGTGGTCCAGTCCTCGGGGCTGAGGAGCCGGCACTGCCGCGTCGCCACCACCAGGCCCACGGCGTCTGTGAGGGCCCCTCTCGGTGGCGCCGAGGGGGTGGGCCCCTGACCGTCCTCCCAGCCCCGGGCGACCCCGTTGGTCACTGCCCCACAGCTCTGCCTGCTCCAGGGCCACACAGGTGGAACCGCGCGGTGTTTGGGTTTTCCACATTTTACTGGTTTCGGAGAGGAAGGGGGCGGGGAGAGAAACGTCCACGATGGGCGAGTCATCCGTGGACGTGGAGGGTCCCAGCGCCGCGCTGAAAACACCGCTTTTCTCTGCCGACGGGCCTCCACCCTTCGTCGGGGCCGGGGGCTTGGGTGGGGTCCAGGGCCGGCTCTGTCCTGCCGTGGGTCTGTCTGTCCTGCCGTGGGTCTGTCTGTCCTGCCGTGGGTCTGTCTGTCCTGCCGTGGGTCTGTCTGTCCTGCCGTGGGTCTGTCTGTCCTGCCCTGGGTCTGTCTGTCCTGCCCTGGGTCTGTCGGTCCTGCCGTGGGTCTGTCTGTCCTGCCGTGGGTCTGTCGGTCCTGCCCTGGGTCGGTCTGTTCTGCCCTGGGTCGGTCTGTTCTGCCCTGGGTCCGTCTGTTCTGCCGTGGGTCTGTCTGTCCTGCCGTGGGTCTGTCTGTCCTGCCCTGGGTCGGTCTGTTCTGCCGTGGGTCTGTCGGTCCTGCCGTGGGTCTGTCTGTCCTGCCGTGGGTCTGTCTGTCCTGCCCTGGGTCCGTCTGTTCTGCCGTGGGTCTGTCGGTCCTGCCGTGGGTCTGTCTGTCCTGCCGTGGGTCTGTCGGTCCTGCCCTGGGTCGGTCTGTTCTGCCCTGGGTCGGTCTGTCCTGCCGTGGGTCTGTCTGCCCTGCCCTGGGTCGGTCTGTTCTGCCCTGGGTCGGTCTGTTCTGCCCTGGGTCCGTCTGTTCTGCCGTGGGTCTGTCTGTTCTGCCGTGGGTCTGTCTGTCCTGCCGTGGGTCTGTCTGTCCTGCCGTGGGTCTGTCTGTCCTGCCCTGGGTCTGTCTGTCCTGTCGTGGGTCTGTCTGTCCTGCCCTGGGTCGGTCTGTCCTGCCCTGGGTCTGTCTGTCCTGCTGTGGGTCGGTCTGTCCTGCCCTGGGTCTGTTGGTTCTGCCCTGGGTCTGTCTGTCCTGCCCTGGGTCTGTTGGTTCTGCCCTGGGTCGGTCTGTCCTGCCCTGGGTCTGTCTGTCCTGCTGTGGGTCGGTCTGTCCTGCCGTGGGTCTGTTGGTTCTGCCCTGGGTCTGTTGGTTCTGCCCTGGGTCTGTCTGTCCTGCCCTGGGTCTGTTGGTCCTGCCGTGCGTCTGTCGGTTCTGCATCGACACCACGGGACCGAGGCTGCCGCTCTGCGGCTGCTGCAGCAGCGCTGGGTCTCCAGCTCCTCCTCCTCCGCGCAGCGCTGCCTCCAGGTGAGCGTAGGAGCCGGAGTCTCGGTGCCCACAAAGCACTCGCTGGGGTTGGTTTTAACTGTTTGTATTGATTTCAGAGGGAGAGAGGGAGAAACATCGATGACGAGAGCGAATCATGGATCGGCTGCCTCCTGCACGCCCCCTGCTGGGGATGGAGCCCGCCACCCGGGCCTGTGAATGGGACTCGAACCCGGGACCCTTCCGTCCGCAGGCCCATACTCTATCCACGGAGCCAAACCAGCCAGGGCAAGGGATGTTTTAACCCTCGCCTGAGGAGTGAGGACGTTTCCCGCTGGTTTTTGGAGAGGATAGAAGAGGGGGAGAGAGAAACAGGGACGAGAGAGACGGCGGTTGGTCCAAAACGCGCCAAGAGGCACGCGTTTCTGCGCAGGAGCCTCCCTGGCTGACAAGACAGAGCCGTGCGGGAACGTGGCTGTCTGTCAGGAGCCTTCCTGGCTGACAAGACAGAGCCGTGCGGGAACGTGGCTGTCTGCCAGGAGCCTCCCTGGCTGACAAGGCAGAGCCGTGCGGGAACGTGGCTGTCTGTCAGGAGCCTCCCTGGCTGACAAGGCAGAGCCGTGCGGGAACGTGGCTGTCTGTCAGGAGCCTCCCTGGCTGACAAGGCAGAGCCGTGCGGGAACGTGGCTGTCTGTCAGGAGCCTCCCTGGCTGACAAGACAGAGCCGTGCGGGAACGTGGCTGTCTGTCAGGAGCCTCCCTGGCTGACAAGGCAGAGCCGTGCGGGAACGTGGCTGTCTGTCAGGAGCCTCCCTGGCTGACAAGACAGAGCCGTGCGGGAACGTGGCTGTCTGTCAGGAGCCTTCCTGGCTGACAAGACAGAGCCGTGCGGGAACGTGGCTGTCTGTCAGGAGCAGCGCAGCTGTGCCGGGGCCCGGGCTGTGGGACAGGAGCGGAGCGGCCGGTCAGGAGGCGGGGGTCCCACCTCTGATCACAGCAGGAGGCCGAGTGTGGCTTTGCCTTAAACTGAGTTTCCCGTGTCGTCCTGATTCGCTCAGAATCCTCACTCCCCGGCGTGCAGCCACCCCGGGGGTTCTCCGTCACGTCCTCCGGGGGGGGGGGGGGGGGGGCGCTGCGTGGGGTGACCGGCAGGCGGGCGGGGCCCCCGGGCTCTCCCTGTCGCTGGCCCCGGCGGCGACCTCGCTCCGACCTCCGCGCAGTCCCGCCTGTGTTCGCCGCCGGCTCCTCACCGGCCCTTGCAGAAGCCGTGGACGAGGCGAGCCTGCGAAGGCTCTCACCAGGCCCGGCCGCCTGCCCTGCGTCTCAGAAGGGGTTTTCCGTGTGAACGTGTGTGCTGTGAGCTGTGAGCGGAGAACGCGGGAAAGAACGGAGGGGTCACGCCTGGGCCCGTCACCCACACGCAGACCCTGAGTGGTGGCCCTCTCGGCGGCGTGACGCGTTCCCCGTGGCCTTGCCGGCGCGTGGCAGGTCCCCTCGGAGCGGCCGGGTGAGTCCGCGTGTGGCCCAGCTCCCGCGGCCGTACGTGTGGCTGTGTCCAGCCTCGGTGCTGCGTGGCGGCCACGGCCCACGGCCCTCCTTTTGTCTGCGCTGCTGCCTCAGCACCCACGTTCCCGACGCGGGCTGTGCCAGCTTCGGGGGAGCGTTCCCCGGACGCAGCCGCCTCCGCATCCCCGGCCCATCCAGCCGCCGGCACGCCTGCTTCCCATTCCTCCTCCTCCACGCAGGCTTTCCTCCTGCTCCTCCCGCTACCACCGTTTCCTCGTGGCCACGTCTCCATGGTGACCGCTGGCTGGCTGCTGGGTGTCCACTGGGGGGATCTAACCATGCCCTCGTTTCCAGCGTGTCCCACTACGAAGCCGTGTGGCGACGTGTCCACCGCCGGTCGGCTGCCTCGCGGGGCACGGTGTCCTCGGTCCCCTCAGAGGCGAGACCTCTAGGGACCTCCCAGATGCGGGGGCTCTTCTGACCCCATACGTGTGGCCCACTCGGCAGCCGCCCGGCTGACACGCCTACATGTAAAACCACCTACATGGTCACGGGCTGCAGGCAGCGAGCTGCAGGCTGCTCCCCAATAACCGCCGTCCGTCCGTCCGTCCATCTGTGACACACTGCCCCCGGGCGCCGCCTCACTCGGAGCTCCAGCCGGCCGTGATGGGTGCCTGCTGCACACCCGCCTCGGGCGTTTCCTTCACTCCGTGCCGTCGGCTCCTGTCGGCCGCCCGGACCACAGTGACGCCGAGGGGGTGCCAGCCCCCGGGGCCTCCAGGCACCCACACCGCAGTGTGTCCTCTCCGTGGGCTGGGACACGTGTGTCTGCGTCACTCGCTCTCTGCGCCTCGGGCAAGGGCGTCAGCCTTCCGGGCACCTGGCACGGGCCACAGGTCGAATAGTCCCTGAGCCCCAGGGCACCCGGCGACGGCCGTGTCCCAGCGCTGACCCTGGCCCCTGTCCACAGCCTGCAACGTGTGGTACCTGGGCTCCACGGAGATGGAGTCGCTCACGGGCCCCCAGGCCGTGCAGAAGGCCCTGAGCGCCACCCTGGCCCAGCAGCTGCCACCCCTGTCGACGGTCGTGCACTTCAAGGTGTCAGCCCAGGGCATCACCCTGACGGACAACCAGAGGAAGTGAGTGCCGGGCAAGGGCGGGGCGGGCTCTGCTCACACTTGGGCGCGTCCCTCAGGCCTCCCCTGGGCGTCCCGGCTCATCCCAGGGAGAGCGTCCCATCCCAGGACAGCCAGCCACCCGTCCGCGCTCCCTGTCGTCCCTGGACGAGGGGCTGGGGCCCTGGGACCTGGAGGGTGTGCGGGTGCAGAAGGGCTGGTGGGTGAAACCAAGGCCAGGACGTGACCCCAGACCAGGGCCGAGGGGTCGTCCGTGGTTCTGCCAGAGCCCTGCAGGCCCGGCGCGCACGGGGCTCCCGGGAGCCAGCGTGCACAGCCCTTTACAGTTGACCACGTGCCCGTGCATCTGCCGTCGGGGCGTCGTGGGCGGGTCCCCAGGGCCGTTTCCTGTCTGGACCCGCCCGGCGCTCACCCTCCCTCACCTGCCTCCTCACCCCCAGGCTCTTCTTCCGGAGGCACTACCCCGTGAGCAGCGTCATCTTCTGCGCGCTGGACCCGCAGGACAGGAAGTAAGAGCGGGGGTGCCCTGCGTGCGTGTGGCCACGCCCCAGCCCGCACAGCCGCTGACGTAACTGTTCTCTCTAACCTGGCAGGTGGGTCGCGGACAGCCAGGAGTGCAGGTGAGCGCCCCGACTTCCCTCCGAGCGGGTCCCTGGGAGGGAATGGCTGCCCGGGGCCAGGGCTCGGGCTTGCGCTCAGGGCAGGTGCCGGCCGGCATCGAGGTGGCGTGCGCAGGCGGAGCTGGCGTGACGGAGACGCGGTGCCCTGTGTCCACAGGCTCCAAGGGGCCGAGTTCATGCCTCACTCTGGGCGGGCGGCGTGGGACCCCCGCGTACCCACAGGGGGCTGTGCCCCCGGCCCTGAAGCTGGTTTCAGGGAGACCCAGCCCCGGGGATGCCCTGGGATTCCTGCTTCGCAGCCCCCTTGTTTCAGGGTTTGACCTAGTTCCCGGAGGCCTGTGGAGTACCCGGGTCTGGGTGGGGCCAAGCCCCCCGCTCGGGCAGCACTGGCTGCGCTCGGCCGGAGAATGTACAGGCCATCGGGTGACCTGTGTGCCCTGGGCCACTCCCTCCCGGGTGGGGTGGCTGGACTCAGAAAACCCCCTCATTCCTCTAAGGAGGAGAAGGGCCGGCCGGACAGTGAGCGCCATGCCGGGCCGGCCTGAGGCTGCAGATCTGAGGAACCTCCCCGTGTCCCGTGCCCCTAGGGGCATGCACTGTGACGCAGGTGTGGGAACCCGGGGAGGGACCGGCGTGGGGTCAGCGTGTAAGTGGCGAGAACCGTCACCATGGTGTTGGCCCCGCGTGGCCCGTGCCCCTGGCGGTGTGACACCCGAGGGGGTCAGGGCTCAGGACAGCGGCCGGGCGCAGAGCAGCTGCTGTGACTGGGGCTCTGGCCCGGGCGGGCGGCCCTGACCTGCTTCCACCCTCGGGATCCTCACTGCAGAGGCAGCGCAGCCTCCTGCTGGGGGTTCGCGAAGGCGCGGCCCTGGCCGGACGGGAGATGGACGCCCTGACCCCGCCTCTCTCTGTAGAGTCTTTGGGTTTGTGGCCCGGAAGCAAGGCAGCGCCACGGACAACGTGTGCCACCTGTTTGCGGAGCACGACCCTGAGCAGCCCGCCAGCGCCATCGTCAACTTCGTGTCCAAGGTCATGATCGGCTCCCCGAGGAGGATCTGAGCCCCTCACGGCCGGGCCACCGGCTGGGCCCCTGTGGTGACCCCGACATCTGGCTCCTCCAATTTGCCGAGACCAGCACCACCCCAGCCCCTTCCCGAGATGGACACGCCCCACGCGTCCGCAGCCGAGCTTTCTGGGCAGAATTGGGCACCAGGGCACTGCCCCGCTCGGCACCCGGGACGTGTGAGGCCTGAGGGGCCGCCGGGAGTGTCCCCCACAGTGGCCGAGGGCTCCTGTGCCCCCGATGCCCGGCGGCTCCTGGAGGGGCGGGCCAGGATCTGTCTCCCGCCTCGGGCATGTGCCACGACGTGGCGGGGCCGGGCCCATCGCCCGATCGGCACGTGGACTCGGGTTCAGGAGAAGCTGGTGGCCCTGCAGGTGCCGTCTCTGCGACCTCCCCGCCCCCTTCCTCCAAGCTCTGCTCCAGGAACCAGCCGGCGGCTCGGGCGAGGGGCTGGGACCGCCAGGGCGGTGGGCCCCGTGCAGCCCCCGCCACAGCACCAAACGCAAGTGCCTTGTTCCTGTGCCAAACCCTGCCTGGGCCCCGGGCGGCCTTCCCCCCTCGTGCCCGTGGCCCGGGGACTGCTGGCTCTCCCGGCCTGAGGGCCTGTTCCCTGGGAGCCCTCCCGCGTCCCTGAGGGAATCGGGGAGCAGGCGGGTTGCTGCTGCCCCTGGAGGCGCCTCCCACCCAGGTCTGACCCAGGACTGCGGGGCCGGCCCGTGCCTTCCGGATGAGGGTGGACAGGCCCGCAGAGAAGCCAGAGCCAGACGGTGTGAGACGCGTAGCCACGGGAGCCACGGACCGGAGCCTCGCTCGCAGTCCCCGTCCTGGACGCCCGAGGAGCCCACGTTAACGGTCCGGCAGCAACGTGCCCTCCCCGTGGCCACAGGCACCCAGGCTCCCCAGGAGCCGGCCCTGGTCGGTACGACAGGCCTCCTCGCGTGTCACGCCTCGGCGTCAGGCCCTAGGTGAGCCCCGCCACCCGCCCGGCTCAGCTGGGGAGGACCCTTCCCCCAGCTCCTGGTCCCGGGCACCAGCAGGCACAGGGCACCGTCCTGGACCCTCCCGGAAGTGTGCCCCTCAAGTGTCCTGGCCGGGGTCCCCTTAACCCCTTGTTAACCAGTCACTGCGTTCCCTCAGTGTTAACCTGTAACCCCTCAGGCCCGAGAGGGCCTGTGGCCTCAGCCTCGAACCCTTGCGTGTCTCCTCTGCCTTCACGCCGGGGGTGTCCATGCCTCCCTCACATTGTAAAGTGTATCCAGCGTGTAAATGAAGGCTCCATGCGCCCGTGTACAGCAGCGCACTCTGCTCCCTGCGCCTCTCTATCCAGAGTATAATAAATATTAACTTTGGTAACCGGGCGGCGTCTGCTTCC